>KK118249.1:436302-704081 GCA_000611955.2 Stegodyphus mimosarum | reverse complement strand
GCCCCCCCCCTTTTTTTTTTTTTTTTTTTGCGCAGTGTACTTTTGGCATTTTTAAAATTTCCATATTATATTGTGTCTTCTATTCAAGTGAACTACTTTAGAAATGCTATGCAATAAATTTTATTACAGAAGACCATTTTCATGATTGAGATCAAGAACAAGCTTTTTGTAATTTTACATGTACCTATGTGCTAAAAATTTCTAATTCAAAGAAAAGAATTCTATTAAGTAAAATTCTGAAAGCCAGTTGTTATTTTACTGATATGTGATTGGAGGTTTTATTTCAATAAATGTACAATAAAAAGAGGTAAGGAAAATATCATGTTTAGATGATCCGTATTTTATTTACTTTCTTTATCTAAACAACGGCCGTACGTAAATAAACTTTTTTTTTTGTTTTTTGTACTCATTTTAAGACTTATGTAATTATATTAGCATTATTATTTCCATTTCGCCCTTATATAAGAGAAATCAATCAAATTGTTTAACCAAACTTAAAAAATACAATAAAGAAAAGTCTTCTTTTCATAGTAATTCTCATTTCATACTAATTATCATTTCACATAAATTTTGAATTAAATTTTACCAGAATAACTCTTCAACACTTTGAATAACTTCATTTGCATTAAAAAGGCTAGAATGCAACGTTTGTGACATACAGGATGAAGTTAAATTACTCTAGATAAATTTGACTTATTTAATCAGCTGTTGTTATAACCCACAGAAAACATACAATGAAAACGCTGACTAATTTAGCACTAATTAACTAAAACATTTAATAGAAATCTTTATAATATAAAAAATAATCTTGAACAAGATATCATGCACGCGGATAACTCTGTTGAAAGACAACAGATAAGTAACATCGCAAATTCATTTCCACGATACATTTTCTAACGGTAACAGTGATTGAAAAATCTAATCACGGAGAGTCCTTCGCTGACTCAAAGTAAACCCGGTAGTATTTAGTATATATTGGCAAATGTAGTTCATAAATTTACAGAAAAATAATATATTCAGTTAAGCTTTTTTTAAGTCATTCTGAGATTAATTCCCCCTAAAGGCCTAGTATCTCTCTAAATATTGTTGGTTGTTAAAAGGTTTTGACTATGTGTAATCGGAAAGAATCAAATTTTTAAATTTCATTTCTGACCATAACGCTAATCAAACAGAATACAGGATATCTGAGAAAGGACAAATATCATAGATTTCAAAGAAAGTGGTTCCGCTAAATAAATATCTACAAGTCAAATATCTAAAAAATAAATACACTGGCTTACAAGATATGCACAAAGGAAATTCACTTGAAAAAGCTTTGATGAGTTAAATATGCTTATATGTTATCGATTTAATGTCCAACAAGGTAAATGCATAACAACAATGATTTACTTATAGAATTCGCAGTAAGGTAATTTTCAAGAAACGCAGTGTATTATTATTTTTTCATAACGGGAGTTCCATATTTCTGGTAGTAAATATTGAAGTTTAAGAAATATTAGAGGAAATTTTGAATACCTTTTTACAAATAAGCATATAAATATTGATGAAATTATCAGTCAAATGAACGCACTTTTATATTCATCATGAAATACAACTTTCAGTTTCATATTAAGCCAAATAAATGAATGCATTTTATTAACGCAAATATTACTCTTTACGCCTGACAAAAAATAATTGCGAAAATAAATAATCAACATTCTTACACAATCCGACCATTTATGCAATTCATAGCAAGGTTTAAGCATAATGTAAATAAAATCTGATGAAAAAAGGATGAAGAAATGAGAAATAATTTTACAAAATTTATTCATAATTATAAATTAAGCAGCTAGCTTAATACAGATTAGCATCTTAGAAAGCATTATTGTTTCTCGAAAACTAAACAAAAATTATAATTTTAAGAATAAATATTATTAGTGGAAACTCAGCACTGTAATCAATAACAAGCTAAATGTATCTAAACCATATGTTCATTAAATCTGGTCGTGTAACGCAGCATGATTAATTACTACATATGACATCAATTGTTTTGAAGAAGAGTTACTCGACTTTAATTTTAACGTATACTCCAATTAAGAAGTAAATAAACGCAGGCTATTTAATGGAAAGACAGTAACTGAAGAAGAGTTTCGACATTCAGATGAAACTGCTCGATAGTCATTCATCGCTAGTATATTGAAACGAGATTAAACATGAAAACTGATATAGTCTCCCTGGCGCTTTAGAAACAAGAACAACAGTTTAACGTCTGTAGAAATCATACTGGTGTGGCCATTATTAGCCCAAAGGAGCGTTAGCTCAGAAAGGTTATCATTTCGTTTTGGCATTTTGCGTCGATTCACTGTAAATGTCCGTATCACTTTTCAAACTGTTGCCACCAAATATTACCGCCCTGTGTTATATTTAAAGAAATTAAATAATGAAGAATCTGCTTAAATATATGTATGTTTCTCTCATTGTGATAAAACAACGGTACCCAAAGCCATCAAAGTTTGAATAACGAAATCCTCCACCGAATATGAGCATCTGGAAGCCCTAATTTGGAATTTGGAATTTGTTTTATTATCCATTTCCTATTTTGTAACACTTTAAGGATTTTTTGATTAACAAACTCGACGATTTCAAAGCAAACAATGGCAACACTGTACGAAAAAAAAACATTTTTATCTCCAGAGCGCGGGAGTGTGTATCGGAAATTCTAAAGGTATGCTCATTTTAAAATTATTTTGCAATATTGCTGTTGAATTGAATTTTATAGTTTAAGTGCGAGGAACATGATATTTAATAAGTAACACACAAAACATTAAAAAAAATGCCCCTTTGGTCGTAATGTAAAATCTGAAAGCTTTCAGAGATTTTTTTAAAAAAATTTTCTCTTCTACTGTTTTAGTATTTTATTTTTTTTAGAACGAATTTCAGACTATCACAGATTTCATTAAGATATATTGAGTGACCTTTATGTGTAGCACATACATGCTTTCATTATGCAAAAGAGCACCATTTAGATGTCTTTTAGAACAGTCAATAAAAGGCCTCCATAATGGAGACTTGTACTCAGTACTTTTGTGCTCAAATTTGTATTCCACGCTTTACATTCAGTGTCACGTTTCCGTACCAAACCCTCAATATCACTATAATAAAATTAATCATCATTCTATGAAATCCAAGAAAACACTTCTTCTTCTGTGCAAATATTTTGCAGTTTAGTTGCTTATAAAGAGCAAGAAGAAGACATCTTTATAGAGAAGCTAACTACTACGATTAAAAAGCGCTGCTGAAAATGTATGTTAATGATGCGATATTTTGATGTTTTTCAAATTTAGCACTTGAATGAATTGAAACATGTTATTGAAAGTCATCATGTATTCAAAAAGGAATTTTGACTACAAGCTTGTGCTTATAATTAGTAAAAACGTTTATTCACTATTACAATTATACTGTTTAAGCAGCTTTAATACACTGGTTATCATAAATTAAGGAAAAATATCACAAAAATCACGATTACTGAAAAAATTACATGTAGAATTTTATGAAACTTACCCACAATATACAACGCACAGTAAGGTATCAAATAACATAAAAAGAAATTGCCAGACAATTATGGTAGTGTAGAAATTAGCACATGTATAAAATGAACAATTCGAAGATGTCAGTTTGCTATAGAGAGAGTACCTTGAGTACGGAATATGATCGCCTCTAGAAGCAATACAGCACATACAGCGATATGTGATGCTTTCAATTATGCGGTCTATCAGATCCGTAGGAAGCGAGAGCCATTGTTCTTGTAAAGTAGTTGCAAGCGCGGCAAGGGTCTGAGGGGGCGAATTAAGAGCAGCTAGACGTCTTCCTAAAGCATCCCAAACGTGCTGTATAGGATTCAAGTCCGGAGATCGAAGAGGCCACTCCATGCGCATAATTGTTTCCTGTTGAAGATAATCATCTACGATGCGAGCCCTGTGTGGTCTGGCGTTGTTGTCCTGTAACAGGAAAACATCACCTATTGCCCCGGCATATGGGCGCTCATAAGCATCAAGGATGTCATCTCTATAAACCTGAGCATTCACGGTTCCCCTTGGAAAGTTATGGAGGTCTGTGCGTTCACCCAAAGAGATGTCACCCCAAATACAGGCACTGCCTCTTCCGTATGCATCTCTTTCACGGATGTTTGGCAGACGATAACTAGTTCCAGGTTCTCTCCATATCAAATAACGCCTACTATAGCTTTCTAGACTAAACCTGGACTCATCCGTAAAGAGAAGAGCCCTCCATTGATCAGGGTTCCAGTGGACATGTTGTCGTGCCCACTGCAAACGGTCCCTCCTATGGAATGACGTGAGCGGCACGCAAATAGCTGGTTGCCTAGCATACAGACCACCTTCGTGACGCCTTCTACGCGCAGTTGACTGACACCAACCTTTCGGTGGCTGCAACAAAGGAGGATTTAAGAAGAGTCGCAGTAGCGGTTCTATTCCTGCGTGCACATAATTTCAAATATCATCGGCGCTCGTCGTAGCAGTTGGTCGTCCTTGGCTGAACATTCTGGATGCCGTCTATGGACTACAGAAGGACTCACATTTAGCCATCTGGCCACTTCTATTTGACTTTGTCCTGCCTCTAGTCTCCCAATGGCTCTCCATCGTAGTTTTCCAGGCAAATGATGCCTGGAGGTCATTGTTACGAATTGGCTATCTCAGATTCCTGATGTCACTATCACAGTGAAATATGTGGGCCTGCTCTCAAACATGGACTTTTATGCTCTTCGCAGATGACGTGTTCCGAGTGCAGCGCCATTAATTTGCATATTGCACTTTTACTCAGCTACTCTTACTTGGCAACATATTCAAATTTTATACGGTTTGGATTATTTTTGAGGGAGTTATCGCTATGTTTGTTATTTTTCCTTAATTTATGATAACCAGTGTAGTTGTCATTTTTACAATCGTATTACAGTTATTTGATTAAAAGCATTTTATGTATTACATATTAAGCTTACGATCACTTGTCTATCTTCTAAATGATAGCTGAACGTGTAGTAAATTCTTGTAGGAACTACACAGGAGAAGGGTGAAAAGAACCCTTTATTAACTCCTTTAAAATTCACAATGCGTCGACTTGACGCTTACACACTACGCCTCACTCGGGCGGTAACTCAACTAACAGGAACTAAACTAAAAATTTGAAGAAATTAACACGTAGTAGAATCACACTACAGGGCTCAGACTATCCTGCTTCCTAACAGAGAGTTGAAGAAACTAGTGGCAGTAAAGTAATAGCTGTTACGCCACGTTTAACTAGCAATAAATGCTAAGCATAAGCTCACGCTACCAAAGCACGGAGTTTTTCCACAATCTCTAACTCTAGAAATTAGTATTTAAACCTCTTCTCCTCAAAGTAGAATTTGCTTTACTTCACGCGCGCTATCAAGTTTAAACATTCTGGCATTGACAATTAGGAGAAATGAAGGATTATAGGAAGGTAACTTTAAATTAAATTAAATTAATTATTTAAAATAAATATAAATACCTACAAGTATTTTATTTAAATACAGTTGTGCCTTCCAAACGAAAAGTTTCCCTATTCCTTGTCCGTGATTCTTTGTCCCCTTAATTACTTAAGTTTTAGGATACAAGTATTTGAGTAAAGTTTAGTAAAGTTGGCAATACATGTGGCTCCAAAGCAGAAGGAAATCATTTCTAATTGAAGGAAATTATCGTAAAAGATCTGAGAAGTATTCGGACTTTGAGAATTATGCGATACTTTGTTGCATTTCTTCAAAGTAAGAAAAGATTAGCTTCATTAAATATGTTCTGTGAATAAGGCTAATTTTTTTATCAAAGAGACAAGTAAAATAAACTAAAGCATCAAGTACACTATTATGTCTGAGTAGTACAAAGTTCATTTTAATTAAAGCATACGCGAGTTTAATTACCGTTGCTGGGAAACTGTAAATTCCAAGAAGTAAATTTTGGTTTCCAAGCTGAGTATTGTAATCTGGCATGCTTTTGATAGTTTTATTTTAGCTCATTTTTTATTTTTTATTTAAAACCCCTTTTCAATTACTCTGTCACTAAATTTCAGATTTATGTATCAGTTTAGAACAGAAAAATATAAAGGTTGTTTTTTCTGTCCTTCTTGCCGTCCTTCATATGCAAATCGCCATAGTTTTTTACATAGAAGAACCTTGGTCAATAAAATAATTTCCATTAAAATACTTCACTTAATGCTCTATTGTGTCCCACAGTTCTATTCAAACGTGACATTTTCTCACATTGTGGTGTTTTTTTATTAGAAGTCTCTTTTGTTGCATTTCTGCTGCTGATATTTTATTCTCAAACAATTTATGACCACTATTTTTTGTTTATTCCTTTCACCAAAGCGTTTTTCTTTTCCAGAATGTGTAAATGTGCATTCGTACAGAAACACAGGGAAACAGCGAGCCAGACTTGACTTTTTTGATATGCAATCCAAAAATTATTTATTCATGGAAACTATAAAATTAAAAGGAAAACAAGTAATATAATATTTTTTAAGTCAATTCCTACTTAAATAAACAAAGAAAAACTTTATAAATACAAAAAAAATTAAATAAAAATTTTTAAATTTTCAATATGTGAAAAAACTGCATTAACATCAAGTTGTCATCCACTACAAGTTTAAAAAAATGTATTTGAACTTGAGTGGATGAATAAAGAGTATTTCATTAACGATTGAAAAATTGAACAAGATATACGGAGAGTGTGAGCTGATAGTAGGAATTTAATAATTGTGTTTTAAACATATATTTCTACAACAATAACGAATACAAGATAATTAGGAGCTTTACCAGGAATAGATTTATAGTTCAATTTTAAAAAATGAGTATTGTTGGAGAAAACTTCATTTAAGTACATTTTGTTACAAAATATTTCTCGTTTACCGTATATATTTTTCTAGAATGAATTCTTGGAACTGGAAATACTATATCGCCGAAAACCTCTATCTACATTTTTTGCTCTTTCGTTTATATGCATTTCTTATGTTATTTTGTGTATGTGTTTAAAGCTCTATGTTGAAAGCAAAATAGAGATACATGCACAAAAATTATTATTTTGAAGTAATAACTCGAATTTTCTCTTAAACGTTTAAACTCTTTGCTTTCAACAAGAGTTTATTTCAATGCAATAATTTTCATGTTCATGGTATTATATGTAAGGAAGTTACAGATGTCACTATAGAGTCATTAAGTTTATTTCGGAGTAAGCAGCATGAAAAATGAGCAGTACCCAAGCCCCGATTAGAACTCCGGAGCTTCAGGTTGCTAGCCGTACGTGTTTTCAATCACACCATGAAGGCATGCAGTGAGGAGAGAGAAAATGCCTTATATTCTCTCCCACATAAATGGCGACTGGGAAAGAAGGCACCCAGTCGCCAAGTCACTTAGAACTACTTCATTTTTCCTTTATGTTGAACGTTATGTTCATGTCGTTCTTTAATTAAATATAAAGTAATGTAGCTTATCGAAATTTAACCGAGTTATATAAATTGAAAGTTTTAATTACTTGAACAAAAAGTATTCATATTTTCAAAGTATTTTTTCCCTGTCCTGATATATAAATAACTTACAAATTTAAATCGCAAATGCAAATGCAAAATATAGATTCTCTCCCGTCTAAAGGTTTTACTTCGGCTTTCCGCTACAGAGAAAATAACCTTTATATTTTTCTATTCTAAACTGGTACATAAATCTGAAATTTAGTGATTGAAAAGGGGTTTTAAATAAAAATAAAAAAATGAGCTAAAGTAAGACTATTAAAAGCATGCCAGATTACAATACTCAGCCTGGAAACCAAAATTTACTTCTTGGAATTTGCAGTTTCCCAGCAACGGTAATTAAACTCGCGTATGCTTTAATTAAAATGAACTTTGTACCATTCAGACATAATATTCTACTTGATGCTTAATTTATTTTGCTCGCCTCCTTGATAAAAAAATTAGCCTTATTCACAGAACATATTTAATTAAGCTAATCTTTTATTACTTTCAAGAAATGCAGAAATGTAACCCATAATTCTCAAGTTGATCTTAAGATCATACCGCCTGATGACGAAATTATTGATTTACTCTATTACAATTTACTTGACGTTTAGAAATGCACATGCACATGTACAATTTATCTTTCTATTCGAAGGAGGAAGTGTCTCCTCATGTTCACCGGCGGTCTCGAAGCTTCTGTTTAATTAGATACCTTCGTAAAAATTTAACCTCTCGAGAATCGGACCTGCATGCTCTTAAATACAATCGATGCCCACCAGCGGCTGGGCCGTAAGATCGCTAGTAGTTCGACCATACTTCAAATCCCAGCGAACGGGCCGGCCTGGTAGGGGAATTTTCGTGGTTTTCTCTATGGGTGACGTAGATACGAGCCAGCTTATTTTAAAACATGTTCCAGGAAGATATCCCTTCCCTCTGTCAGATAGTCTTCGCATGTTGTGCTACAATCAAAGATAACCAAACCTAATATTAAATGCAGTCGAATGCATTACCAATTAGCTACTGAAACCATGTACTATCTAGGGCCAGAATGAAATACACAGCTGATGGTTGGACCAGAATGAAATACACAACTGATGGTTGGACCAGAATGAAGTACGCAACTGATGGTTGGGCCAGAATGAAATACGCAACTGATGGTTGGGCCAGAATGAAATACGCAAGTGATGGTTGAGCCAGAATGATACACAACTGGCTTATTACGCTTACCGAAAGTGAGGCTATACCAGCGGCAGGAGTGGTTAAGAACGCTGAATGCTGCGAATTTGACTTGAATTCGATCCAAGGTGAATGGGCTAGCTGCAACTTAAATTATCGTGTTTTTTCCCATGTGTAACGTGAATCCGAATGAGTTTCTCTCAGAAAATTCTCCATGAAAACATACTTCTCTTAGGCTGATAACCCTTGTGTGCTTCGCTGCTTTCAGATAACCTAACCTAACCTTACCGAACTTAAATAACGTCAGGCATTCATTTTCTATTCTGATGGGAATCCTTTAGGCAAGTAGTGAAGATTCTATTCAGAACCCCCAGTTGAGATACCCTCCTAGTTTAAATCTATACCGCTTGCTATTATAATTTACATAAACTTTCGGTCTTAGAAAGCACGCGATGGAACAAAGCAGAAAGGAAAGAAATTAAGATACAGCTAACTATTGGTAAAACTTAAATCACATATGTCACAATGTAAAATGCTATGGCTAACCGCGTAAAAATTTTATGTAAGAATGTTTTGAGTAGTTCTTAAAACAGTTAAGCATGCTAAGCCCAAAATACGTAGTTTGCAATATTTATGTAAGATCATATAACCCTAAAACTAGTAATAAAAGCAGAAGAATTATTATAAATTTATACGCCGCTCAGAGGGTATAGTGTTAGGGGAGCCGGCTACGATACAAAAGGGCCTGGGTTCGAATCCCAGAGAAGACATCGCTGTAACTGTCCATCCCTTCATAGGAGGCAAATGTGGCCCACCTATTAGGTACGTCCATAATAAAATGACCACCACTTTCTGGCCTTAGTAGTGGACAAGCCGAAGTCGGCTGAGGGCCCGCCATTGGAACAAAAAAAAATTATAAATTTATTAAAATCGTGTAATAGACTGAAACTAAAGCCTTTTTATCTAAATGATAATTAAATTTTTTGAGACTTGAATACTATTTTAAGGGTTTTGAAAGTCTATGAAGTTTAAAAAAGAATGTTGCAAAAATGATGGAAAAGTATTACCATAATTTATTTAAGGAGGTCAAAAAATGAAGATGACATTTATATGCATTCGATTTCCAAATACTTTAAAGGAAATGCTATGCTCTAAATTAGTTTGCAAATAAAGCTTACCAAGACAACACGCTTCAGTAATCTAATTACTATCACAAATGTATAAAAAATTGCCTAAACAAGTCTAAACAGATTTTCACTTCTTTCTTTCTTACAGTAGTTTTATCTTCGAGTGGAGCAAGCGCAAGAGTAAAGTTTTTTTTTTTTTTTTTTTACACTTCAGAAGCGCTCGAACTTTTCCTTTTGTGCATATTTATGAGCAACTGATGTTTAAAACAAAGATTAAAATTAAATTCCTTACTGTCATTTCAGATGGCGAGAGAGTGAAATTCATGGGTTGTAGATTGTATTAATTAATAAAAATGGGAGGTCGATTAACTATCAGTTTCGATTTGAAGTTCGATATCGATTAAGTACCTGCATTAAATTTCCGAAAACACGTAGATAAGCAAAAAGGCTCCAGTTTCGTGAGCATTTCGTTAATATTTTAAATTGCTCACTAAATTAATTGGCAAATATTAAAAATAAATTAAGCTGATCTAAAAAGTGAAATCGTGAGGAATTTTCAGGTAAATGCTTGCTGTAAAATTCTTAGAAGATTACTTTTTTATTTGATTAATTATTGGAGTTATATTTGTATTTCAATTATAAAAGTGTTTCCTGTTTAAAAGTGATAATAGCTCATCAATGGTTTTAATTAAAATCGTAAAAAAACATTTGTGACTGGGTTTTTATGGAAAAGAATATTCTTTCCTCATGGAGTTAAGAAATCGTAACACAAACATAGCATTTGCATTTTTAAGAAACATATTATTTCCTCGGTAAGAGCATTAAAAAAAAATTTGCCATTCTTTTTTTACTTTCAAAATTAATTTATGAGCATTTCATTGCATGTTAAAAAGATATTGACTTTCTTAGCTAACGAGTATCAATTTTAAAGTCTGGATTAATTTATTATTGATAATTAATAATTTATAATTTGTACATGCTCATGCATGTAAACGAATATGTGTACGTATATTAATTTCAGGATGAATGAAATATAAATTAGATTACATATTTTATTGTGCGTGTAGAATGCATTACTTCTTGGATTATCGAAACATTTCAGTTACAAATTTCCGTTACTTACTATTTCAATATCGTTGCATACAAGAGAAGCATGGCAAATTAAAGTTAAAATGCTAATTTGCATCATTATTGCTTTCAATATGTTGAGCACATTGATCTCCAGTTATTTTTATGATCAAGGCACAAACAAGAGCAAGTTTAAAAAGTGCATATCATCATAAATAAAATATTTAGTTGCTTTATTATCAAAGCGCTTATTATAAAATATTTTGCTAAACCAGGAGGAATAATTAGGTTTTTCTTCTGGAGCAAGAATCATGAAAAATCAGCAGCGCTTTCTCCTGGAATCGAAACATGGATCTTACAACTGCCGTCTGAATCTGCTAACCATTACATCACAAGAACATATACGGGATAAAAGCTATAATTCTTTATAACATAACCCTGTCTTAAGAGGAAATGAATAAGCAGATCTGAAAATGAATTCTAAGTGCTCATTGACCACTCATTTTCGTAACATTTCATTACAATGTCTTTGATGCCTTCCTTGTCCGTGCTAATATCGTCAAGCCAATGTTTTAACCCTGTCGGAAACGCGGCAGTCGCAAATATAACGACACCGGTGCTTAAAGTAGATAACTACGTCTGTGTTTGGTACTAACAAAGACCATGACGTGACAAATAATGTTCTGTATCATTAAGTGTTACTTCGGGATTATATTGCTATTCTCACAAATATAAAAATCGGCTTTATTATTAATTTTACTGCTCTTCATCGCGGAATGTTCTTAGTAGCTTATTATGATTTATTTTATTTGTCATTTAGATTAAAAGGCTTTATTTTCAGTCTATTACAAGATTATAACAAAATAAATTTACAATGACTTGTCTGCTTTTATTGCTAGTTTTAGGATTATATAATCAAACATAATTATCACAAACTATTTTGTACTTAATTATGCTCAAATGTGTTAAAACCTACTGATGTAAGGCATATTTATAACTGCCTATACTACAAACATTTTTAAAACGGCAATACTTGAAGAATTTTCGCTTTAAATCATTACAGCGTTTACTTCACACGAACGTGTCACATTTCTTTTGAAAACATATTGTGAATTAACCCTCCCAAAATGTTTTCGGTCTACATACTTTTCTGGCGATGAAAATGATTTGACATAAACACTTTCGTATTAGCTTATAAATCTTAGCTAAAATACGATATGCAAAAAGGGCTAATCACATACACAAAAACGATTTTATAATTTTATATATAAGTCTTACAGAACAAATGGATAAGACTTCCCTAAGCACTGCATTAACTACTAAATAACATGGAATAATATTTAATCATTTATGGTGTACTACTATTTAATTTGCGATATTTTAAAGAAAGCACGCTGATATTATACATCAATTAGAAATAACTGCCGGGAATTAGGGTGCTAGAATTGCATTTAATTCTCTTTTCAATTACAAAGTCTGTAAGGTTTTAGTTAAACTAACAAAGTTTTATTTTAATTTAAATCTTTCTGTCCCTTCTCATTTTCAACTTCCCGTTAGAAGAAGCGCGCGTTTTCAGCTTTATGCTAATTTGAAGTGGAGCCAACGACTATTTAAACGAAAGGTAGAAACCTCTCAGGGTGAGAGAGCTTTTAGCCTCAGACCACGATCACGCTATTTCGACGTTCTCCTGACTAGCTAGCAGTTAAATTCTAAGCCATAGCGTTTTACGTGATTTGCTTATTGAAATAAATCCAAGTGCGTCAGTATTAGTAAATCTTGCTACGCACCATTTAGTTAGAGGCCAATCTCGCGTTATAGCTCTGCGAGCAACGACTATTTAAGTTCTATTTAGCTTCAGTTTTAAATTTATCTGATTGTTCATTTTAGACCCAAGTGTGGTGTTTTACCTTCTGTATCCCTCCTGAGTTGGGAAGTGGTTGTACATAATAGTGATTTAATAAAAGAGGATTTTAAATCCCTTTCAAGTGCAATTCTTCTACCACTTAATCACAATAGTCTACCACAGAACATAGCTGCATTCAGCTCCCTGAAGATCAGGACTTTAAGCTGTTCACGAAGATGTTTGCCAGGAATATGCACCGAACACTCAGTCCTGACAAGTCTGCGAAATGTGAGTAATAATAAGATCCAGATCGACACGCAAGTATACGTCTCAGGAGTTAACAATTTTCTAGCAGGCAGCCACAGCTATAAGAACAAATTTGCTCGCTTAAAGTCAGCTTATTTTGCTTTCTGGTGCTGGTTGACGGAAGAAACAAAAGGTACAGAAAAAGAATTAACGTAAAAATGTGTTAGTTGAAGTAAACCTTTTACGTATTCTTTATCTGGATTGCTAGCAGCTCACGTTCCCCTAATTAATAAAAGAGAAGTTCGAATTCGGAATGAAATATGCGTTTTCGTTATTTGTTCAACGCGCATGTTTCGGTCTAATTAATATTCGCACGCAGAACTTAAAAGTATTTTATTAATTTTATTTGTGATTTGTAAAAGTCATTTAAAATGAGTGTTATTTATTGCAAATTTAAATATAATTTGATTATCTACCATAATTTGCAGCTTTTCTGAAATAAAATTTCACAAATAAGTATAAACATATTAAAGTAATCTTTATTACTACATAGTAAATCAAAAATCTGTCAAAGGCATTATTTTCTGTCGTAGCCTCCTGAATGCTTTTGTTTAATCGATTCCTGTATCGTTATGTACATAGTTCGGACACAGCTTTATCGATTAATATCGACGGTACTTCAGTAGAGGAATAGTTTTGTCGCTAGCTGTAGCAACGCCATCAATTCTTCCTTTTTCTAGTCTATTATGTCCTCTTTGATATTTCTTTTGGCAGTTCTGGTACGTTCATCAGTAGCGATTAAAAATAAAAAGAGGCGACTTGGAAGCTTGCATTATATACGCCAGTTTTACTGACAGAGAATTATTTTTAATACTTTTGTTTAGGCTTTGGCAGAGTAGGACGGGATTTGATGAAACATGGGAAATAATGTTTTTTGCGCAGGAGTTATCAGTTATTCTTGTCAAAATAATTCATAGAAAAATTACTTTTTCCTCAGATTGTGATGTTTCTGAAATTAAAGCTTTTCTCTTTTAGTTGCTTTAAAGTAAGCCTTTTTTCTGTTATAAAATTCATAATCTTAATTTGTCTTTTATATTAAAATGAAACCCTCATTTAATGAATAAAATAACGGAGCTTTGCATTCATTACATGTATCAGAAAGTGTTTGGTAATGAGAAAGTGTTTAGTGATGAGATTTAAATTCTAAACAAATACAAAATATTATCTAAGTTAGCTTGTAGGTTTCATTGCATTCATTGTAGAATTTTCTGTTCTCACTTTCAGGTCTTTTGCCACTTGAAATGTACAATGATCTAATGGTGGAATACTAGAAGTCTTTGAAAAGATAAAGATATAAATTAGCTCCTATTTTTTTGCCATTTTCTTTTCACAAGAAATTCAAAAGTGGATTTAAGTTTATCAGATATCTATGTATTTTCAAAATACAGTAGCTAAAACATTGCTTTGATAATAGAAAGTGATAGATATAGCATTTTATGAAATGTTGTGAACATTAATTCCCTGTTATATGGAAACGAGAGCAATTAAAAATTATTTTAATGAATGAATGAAATAAATGAAATTTTCTTTTTAAACTTCTGATGTGTTTTCGAAAATTGTTTTCTTTATTTTTACAGGGCGTATTGATCATGTCTTATTTTACAATCATTTGTATAAATCCATGCTTCATCAAAAATCACAACATACTTTTACTTTTCTGCGGATGAATGATTTTTATTCTGAGTTCATTTACAAGCGTAGGAAAAATGCGATCCCTAACCTTGTTAAATGACCACAAAACGTGCCTTTTACTATTTTCAAGGCTTAAGTTTTGCTTATTAATATACACTAGTGATAAAATTCTTGGTGATGGTTTCCTTTATTGTGAGTACTATTACTTACAAGACGTAAGTATTTGAAAATTTAATTGAATGGTTTTCACAACATTGTGCAGTTACAGAATTAGATTACTTCTCTTCGAAAAGAGAAAAAAAAGTAACTCTCCATAAGAAGCGTGTTTATAAGCGCTATTTTAAAAGCAGATATATCAGTAGTGGATGAATGGTTAAGATTACAGGATGCTCAGAGCTCAACCCCGGTTTAATCGCAAACGAATGAACTGGCTGCATGGTTGGTTTTCCTTATGTGTAACATGAATACGAAAGATTCTCCTAAAGAGCCCTCCACGAAGGTTCCCGTCCTCTTAGGCAGAGAGGCCTCGGTTTTCTTTGTCATGTTGAAATAACCTAATCTTAAAGCAGACAATATTCATTTGCACAACACTGTAGTTTAGGTTTGAAACAATGATCGTTTTCTAGTGTCTTTAGAACATATTAGTTTTTTAATTGTTCATTCAAAAAAGCTCCTCCACAAAGCTCCCGTCCTCTTAAGCATGTTCTTTGTACTATTCAAATAACCTAATCTTAAAGCAGACAATATTCATCTATACAAGACAGTAGTTTAGTTTTGAAACAATGATGGCTTTTCCATATAGTTACTTTGAAGTATTAATATTTTTTTAATTGCTCAATCAAAACTATTTTCAAAATGTGCATATAGCTAGAAGGATTTTAAGTTTTTACTAACTTTTATTTTATTTTAAACTTCAAAATCCTCTCTTATTTTACATTTCCTGCCAGAATAAGAGCAAGTAGGATTTTCATTCTAATGAGTTGGAAAACTGTAGAAGGTATTTAAGAAGCGATTTTTAGGCCACTTAAATACCTTCTACAGTTTCCAAGAAGAGAAATTTAAATTATGATTGCACATAATATAAATATGTATATAGCCTCATTTGCAAGTTGTTGCATCTATTTTATGTTTCATTACTTTATTTTATCTTGTATTTTGCGTAAAACTATTTCTGGATATTTCATGAAGTCTCTCATCCAATCAGATGCTCGGTCGCTCTCCACTCACACAATTCCTATTCTGTCCTCTGGGCCACACAGTCCAGCAACATTTCTACCTGAAGCGTCCTTAGTGACAATTACCTTTTGGCAGCCGGATAACAACATGCATATCGCAAGTAATTCACGACATATAGCGGCCCATGGAACATGAAGAGAGAGACAGCCTTCCTGCTGTCCTTCCTGCTTTTCATTCATATTCGTGTCTGCCTTTAGGCCAAAACTTAGTTCTTGTTGATATACTAGACGTACTGTGGTATTTGCATCTAGCTCACTACATACGTAGTGTCAAAAGACCATCTTCGCGTTAATAGTCTCTGCGAAGCATTTAAGTATAGTTCTTATTTAGTTAAGTTAGTTTTTAAGTGAATATTTCTTATTTTTTACGTTTTAGACCAAAAGTGCTGGTCTCTGTACCCCAAAGTGCGGGAGCACTTGTGCGCTGCATGAAATAAAGAGTAAATTAACCCTTCTTGTCTATTCATCGTATACATGAACATAGCTTGAGTAAGCTCCCTGTTCCCACTCAGGATTCCTGTTGATGTTTCTCAAACCAGTTAGAAGGAACAGTAGTCCTGACATAACTTTTGCAACGAAATTTAACCTATTATTTATATTAAACTAAGTGTAACAACTCCTACAAGAAGAAATACTGAAAAACCCAGTACGAAGAATACGTAAAGTTTGTGTCAAGAAGTTTTCTTGCTGAGTTTTTGAAACGTTTTGCAAAATCTAGCATTGTTAGTTTCTGAAAGTCTTTTAAATATTCTGGCATAAAATTTATCTTACATTATATTGCTAAGGAGGGCGTTAATTCAGAATTTTTACCTGGAGACATAATTTTACCGAACAGTTGCTATCGCCTAGACAGGGGTGTCAAACATTTTGCAGTTTCTGATCCGCATGGTCCAAGGCATAAAAATACGCCATGAGCTGCACATATCATTTGACAATCACAGTACAATACATTTTTTATTTATAATCACAAAAATACGCTGATTTCTGATAAAGTTACATTCAATTCTAAATCTAAAAGGTTTTAGAGAAAATAAAACGAAATATGGGCTTAGCATTTTTATAGTGAACACTCAGTCTGTTATTTGAGTACGTGTATCTATATTTGTGGATAGTGACCAGTTACTGGTAGCGACTGCGAAGAATATGTTTTCATTCTTATTTTACTTTCTGTATGCTTTATACAGAAGAAAAATAGCTCGCAAATATATATTCTTTCAAAGACAGACGTCATGAACAGGGAATGATCGTGAGGCACTGAAAATTTTACTTTTGTGTGGCTTAAGAGTTATAGCAACACATCTCTAAGCAACTTTTTTTCACTCCGTCCATCTCATTGTGTCTCTCTATATTCCATTCGCAAGTTTGCATACATGTTTGATGTAAAGTGACGGCGGAATAGCAAACATACTGAAATGCAGAAAGCATTTTCCAAAATCCCACATCTATTCTCGAAGTCTTTTATAAAACTGAAAATAATGTTGTATATTACCGCAATTCTTATAGTGTTTTTCAGATACAGTTCTTGAGTCAATTAAGATGTTGACGTACATGTGAGTTTCCTGCCATTTGAATGTAATTTTGAATGCTGCAGTTTTTTAACGTCATTTATTAGCTGCTTTTATCCTTAAAGAAACATGTTCAGTTAATTAAAATAAACAGTCATATATATATACAGCAAAAATCTTAACAACAAATTCTCACGTTTCGATTAAAAGTCGTAATCGCTCATTGGTATATTCAGGCTTTGGTTATGCGACACGGGCCGCATCAACAAGCTCTGAGAAACGATCGCCTTCTGCTATTTGGACACATCTAATTCATAACGTCTCGTATAAACATCTGTGACATTACGCTTTTAATAAATAGGATATCCATCACCCAGTAGAGTCATTAGGTTATTTTGAAGCAGGAGACAGGAAAAATGAGCAATGCCGTCGCCGGCACTCGAACCTGGGCCTCTCGAATACGCGCCAAGTGTGCTACCATTACACCAAGAAAGCATGCATAAAGGAGGAAGCAAATACATTATAACTTATGCGTGGCCTGCTATGACCATAAGACCAACTTAAAGGTTAGGTGGGGCGCTCATTTCCTGGTACCTTATAGCTTATAATGCATTAAAATTGAGACAAAAAGTTAGTAATAGTGTATCAATTAGTATTAATAATACTTAAGATTAGTAGTAATAGTTACACTAATTATCAGCACACTGAGAACGGATATTTGAGTTAGGATTAATTATACATGATACGATATGCTTGAAGTAGTCACCTATCAAAGCTAGTTACCATTGCAGTGCATGATGTGAATACGAAAACTATTTTTTAATTCCAAACAGAGTTAATGACAAAGCGCAATTAGCTAATATTCAAATGTTGAAATTATTGAAATGTACAAATATTCGAAATCATGAATAAACATTCGAAGTGACGTATAAATATTCGACATGACTTATAATTATTTGAAATAACGTATAAATATCCAAGCAACTAAAGTAATATTATTAGAACAACCAGGAAATTCGAATCATTAAAGATATAATACTTATACGAAAAAACTCATTTTTAATACTTAATCTAAACTCATCATTAATTTAAATTGCTTCGTTTGATAACTCAGATAAAATAATGTTTTTGTTAAAGTTAAACAATTGCAAAATAATTTATTACACTTAATTTACTGTATTATTTTTTCTTTTCTTTAACGACTAATTAAAGCTAAAAGTATAAAAAATGCAGTCCTAATTTACACGAAGTAATTTATGCACGTTAAGAAGTACAAAACCTTTACACTCTCACTTACAAATTAAAGTTGTAAAAAAATAACATTTTTGTACGGCCAATATTACATATTTGGTATTTACTTCATTCATTCATTCTTTCTTTTTTTGTGTGTGTGTATAGGAATCGTTATCTGTTTTGGTACTGAAGCAAATTTCTGCCCATACCAAAGTACGAAATGTATCCCAAATGTTAATTGCGTATCCGCAGATAAAATGCTATGGCCTTGAAATGTATGACACAAAATTTACTGGAAATCGATAAAAAATTCGAAGACCATTTGCGAGGGTTGTAGGAAAAAATGTCACCCGGAAAAAAAGGAACGGTAAGAAAGGCACCGGAAAATTAGGAAACGGAAAATAAGTCACCATTCTTTTGCAATGGAAAAATTAAGGTATGTTTAGAAATATCACCAAGCTAGAATATAAAAGTTTTACCTTAACAACCCTAAATTCGGAGTAGGAGAAACTTCTGAGGATGATTGTAAGAAGATAAACGAGTTGTTGGCTTGTCCGATGGTAAAAACTGAGGGTTAACCAGTGGCTCATTGTCATTAGTAATTGCGATGGGAGCAATTACTAATGATCCCATCACACCCCATGTACTTATAACTGTGTACTTAAGCTGTGGTTCAGTGAAACATTGACGCATAACTGAATAAGAATTTATCTGAGCGTTAAAAGCAGTATTATAACAAACCGTTGTAGAAGCAAGTTATTCACAGTTTGCGATAAGAATGTTAATCAATTTTTATCTAATTAAGTGCCGCAAATTTTTTTTTACTGATTTGGTTTTAATTAAAAATAATGTATTTGCACAGGAAACAATTGTTTAATTTTGCATTTAAGTCTGAATAGGAAAACAAGAAAATTATTGTTATTAAAAATTAAAAGGTTTATTTCAAAATTAAATTAAAATTTTAAAATCTAATTAAAATGGATCCTATAGCCACGAGATTTGGATTTAAACATTTAATATACAATGTGGCTCATTGTATATTAAATGTTTAAATCAAAATCTTCCAAAGTGACCAGTATTTGCCAGCGTAGAAATAAACACTTGTACTCAGCATTACCTCTCTACGACGACCACCTCCACCGAAGACCAAAATAATTAGAATCGTGGATGATCGCCTTAGAGAGGATTTAATATAATTTAAAATGCACTAGTGCGTAATCAACCGAGATCCGGACCATCTAGTAGCCCATACACGGTTGGTGACCACCTCCCTAAGACGAACACTTCCAAAAGTGACCAGCATTTCTAAATATATAAACAAGTATCTGCCCTGACCATCATCTGTCTAAGATGAGTACCTCCACAGAATACCAAAATCAACTAGAAATATGGATGGATATCTTAAAAAGGATTTTTATTCACATAATTACATTCATTACAATTACGCGTAAAGCTTAAGGAAACTTATCAGCGGCCGAGCGGCTAAGTTGTAGCTAGACCTGGGTTCGATTCCTGGCAAAGAGTCTGACTGCATGGGCATTTTCATGGTTTTTCCCACATGGTTACGAGCCAGTTTTCCTTAGAAAGCCCTCCACGAAGACAGCCCTTTTTATAGGCAGATAGCTTTCGTGCGCTTAGTTATAATCAAGTAAACCAAACCAAATTAAAGAAACTTATTCATTTTATTCTCTAAATTGCGCCCCAACTAAAGCATATGGAGCTTTTCGTATTCGAATCCTAAAACGTATCAGAAAGGAAAATTAAATAAATTTAATAATTTAACTTGGTTATGCGGAATTCCAATTTTTAATTTGTCCCTAGTTTCCAAAAATCGAGCATGAATAATCATATAATGAAACATAGACTGATAACTTTGAAATTCAGACTTGGTAACCTTCAAGGTCAAAGCTCATCAAATAACTTTGATAACCTTCGACCACTAGCAACCGAGAGGTAAAAATCGTTGAATATCGGTAGTACGATTGGCGTTCAAACCCTGGCGCATGGGCTGGTTACAAGGAAATTTTGCGGTTTTCTCCATGTGTGACATGAATACGAGTCAGTTTCTATCAGACGCGTGAAATAATTTTTATATCAACACCACACTGTAAACAGTCCTCCATGAAAGCATCCATATCCCCTTACGCAGGTAATCTTATGGTGCTTTGCCATAATTTAAATAACCTGATTTGACCCAAGAAATGATTTAAAAAATGTTCTGCTACATCTGCTAATAATTGTTCTACCCCTTGACTAGCTAATATCTACAGAATTTTCAGCTCGTCTCTTCTTATGTTATTTATATCATGGCAAAGCACATGTAAGCTATCTGTCTAAGAGAAAGGATGAATTCGTGGAGAATTTCACGAAGTATGAGAAAGGGAAACTGGATCGTCTTTACACATGAGGAAATAACTAAAATCTCTTGCAACCAGCTCGTTTGTTGGTATTTGAGCCCCTGTCGATCTATCAGTGTTAAGCGACGGCTGTGGCGCTGATGAGCAGCATTATACATTCTGCTTAAGAATTTAGAGCACAAATGACTATCAATCTTCTTATATCATCATTAGTTGGTAACTTTATGGAAATAAAATTACTAAAACTATAAATGATAAGACATGTAAATATTTTGGCTGAATTTGGATTCAATTTAATCCCCTTTATGTGACATATAATACTGTAATTTACGTAATAGCACTGTAAATTTTTGAATAAATGAATACATAACGATCTAAAAAAATGCGATGATGAGAACGTCGTATAAATAAACGGACACTGTCCTACGCTAGTGCTGTAACGGCATTTGACAGAATGTGTCTCGTTTATATATCAATCTCTGCAGAAAGGAGAAAACTATAGCCAATGTAGAAAATTTCTAAATCCACTTTCGCCGGATAAATTTTTCATAAAATGAAAAACCAATTTTCAGTACACATAAATCATTATTTGAATGAATGTAAATTTTTACTGCAGAATACGTAAACTTATTTCCAGCTTGATGTACAACTGTTCCCCCGCAAAATTTATATTATAAAAAAAGGTAAATGTATATTATGCCGAATATTTCTTTACTTATAGAATTAAAATAAAATCAAGTGTAAAATTTATGAATATTAATCATTAATACTATATTTTGCATATTAACATTTAAAAAATTGCCTGACTAAATTATCCTGAACAATTATTTATAAGCCTATAATATTTGTTTTATTTGACTAAGTGCGGCACATTTGCAAAGTATTGAATGGCTTACTCGCTTGCAAAACCTTGTGGATTTTGCGTTTCTTGGAAAATCGGCACTGCTAAGTATGATTGCTAAATGCCCCCTTGTTTTTAAGGGACACATTATATAATACTATGAATAATGGGAATATTTTTCCTGGGATATACTTTTACCAATGATATTTTACTGTAGCGTAGTTTTGTTAAATTCCTATAAATTAGTTCTAATTATTCTAAGTGGTGTATTCCATAATATTTTTGCTAGGGTGACTTTTTTCATTTTTGTTTTTCCTCTCTAGTGGTCTCCCGTTCTTCTCCCCATGTTTTATAGCATTTACTGAATATTTGTCGAAAAGCCTAAACTCGGTCTAATAAACTATTTTAATATACTATTACTCAGACTAAATAATATTTTGATTCCCACATGCCATAAGGTGAGCAACAAAATATCATCGATTGAAAAGAAATATGAAGTCATAACCAGTTACTCAAAATGATGGTTTATTAATAATCAGCAGCATTTATGCGATGGCTCTATCATTGCCGAAACCTTTTTCAGAATAACTAGAAATTCATTGATTTTTCAGAAATAATTCTCTTCTGCCTATAATTTCTGAGAAACAACATTGTATTATTTAATACCTTTGATTCATAGATTCTCACGCACTTAGTTGTAAATTGTACCTTTAGTCAAATATTTACATAATGCAATACATTCGTATTTGTATTCAAATACAAAAGAGCCCATGCTTGTTAGGATATATTTCATCCATAATTAATAACTGCCACGAATGCTTTATCATTGAAAATATTCCGCCATAAATGGCCGAAATTTTAAACCATGAAAATATGATTAGAATATTTTCAGCTAAGTTTCGCGTCATGAACCCTTGACTTACCAGTGGACGTTATTAATGATACAACTTTACAAATATACGTTACCTCTAAAGCGCATAATTTAGTTGTTTCATAAAATAACTTGGCATTTCATGAAATAACTAGCCAATCGGTTAAAGTGTGTAATAGATTAATAATTTCACACTTTACCTAGTTATGCTATGACTAACTAATGATAGACCGTTAAAAAGAAAAATAAGCAATTTGACACTAAAGTAAGTATGTTGTTTGATAAATTAACTAATGTTAAACGGTAAAATCTCACGAAAAGTGCATTTTATATTAAGGTTAGATTAACTTAAAGAAAAACAGTATATATAATATAATATTATTGCTAGATTAGTTAAACAGTAATAAAAAATAACAGATTATACTACATCCTGGAAAATCCTAATTTTATCAAATTCTTATTTTCTTGGCTACACATGGTTGGCTAATATGAAAATGTCGATTATATATCGGCAGACTGTATGTAGTGTCGATTGTATGCCTGTGAAGACTCTGTGCAGGTAAAAATTGTGCAATAATCCTTTTATTCATTAGTATACCATTATTAAATTTCTTTTTTACCGTGTTGTTTATGTTGATAACTATCGATCGTATGCCAGTGTCGACGTTATGCCTTATCGATCATATGCAGTATCGATGTGGAATGTCGATCTCATAAATAAAAGCCTTAATGGGCGATACAACTTTATCCACTAAGTACCACCGTTGCACGCTTTGAAATCGTTGAGTTTGTTAATCAAAAATTCGTTTAAGTTTTACAAAAAATTAAATAGCTAATAAAAAAATTTCCAAATTCGGGCTTCTAAGTGCCCATATTCGGTTGGAGGACTATATGAAGTATATTTTGCATCCTACTGTTTATAAATAATAGTGCTTTCAAAAATAGAGGCTGACAAAAACAGCATTTAATTTTAAAAAAAAAAATTGTTTTAGTTGTAGTTGGAACAAATTCCCCACGTACAAAGTTAGTAAAATAAACACTGAAATGCGACTCTAAATGTCTTGCTCCACGTTTAATCCACTTTGTCATACTATTTGCAACTGCATTCTGAGATAAGTAAACTCACAAACAGTGCTGAAGGAGAGAAGCGACGTTGAGAAGCTGCATAACGAAAGCAAGGCAAAAGGCAACGTACTCATAACATTTAACCGACTTAATTCGATTAACCCGCAATTCATATTGTGGCAAACATTCAGTTTGGGATTTATCATCCAAAATAACTGCGAGTTATTTAAGAATGGGAATGATAATGCAAAGATTTTCTTTGCTGCAGGCAAAGAAATTCGTTGTTTGAGGTTAAATGTTATGAGTATTGCGCTACCCACTAAGTTTTCACTATGCAGTTACTCGCTTTTTGCATTCTCGGGGACTTTATTTATTCTATAACATCAATGTTGCTAATAGGGAAAAGTTTAATATACGTGGAGGCAATCACCTTTTTCGGAGAATGGGAAAGTTAGCATATTAAGGTAATAATTTTTTTAAATTTAAGCTTAGAGAATCATCCTGTAATTCTGAAAACATTACTGTGTAGGATTTCCCTTATTTTACATAAGAAATTATTTTAAGTTTGGTACCTTTTCTGAACTTCTTATTTCTTCGCCAAGATGCAAATTTAAAGTCAGCTGAAATGAGTATTTAAACCGACGAATCTTGTAGTTTATTTAGAAATCACCATAAGAAGAACAACCGTCAGGCCCAACTTGGGATACATCAAAGAACTGGCAAGAGCAGACCAATACATCCCCTGTTGAAAACCAGTATAACCCCAAAGTTCTGAAGTTTATTCAGAGCGTGATTTCGCTAGCCAGAGCACGTTACTAGTTTGTCCTTGCTGTTATGATGTTATGATGAATTGCTGATACGCCTTTTTGGCCATTTAATAAGTATACCGCCGGGTAGGTTGCTGAGTCAGCCTTGTTAACCTTACATTAAATTATTAGCCCAACACTACTTTTTACTTTGATTTTATCCTTAAGTTCCACCGCAGGTCGTCAGTGTTATTGTAATACACTTTATCTTTGATTTTATTGTTAATTTCTTCTTAAGTTCCACCGCAAGTCGTCGGTGTTATTCTAAGCACGAAGTATATGGATTTGTGTTCAGAGTTTGACGAAAATAAAAAGTTACTTTTATTCTGTGCTGGTATTCTTTGACTCGTGTGCCAGAAGTCGCCATGTTTCTTTAATGAGATCGTTGTATGATAGCAGAGAGGACAAGATCCCATAACTGTACATAAATAGTAGGTGAAAAGTGCAGTTTCAGTAGAAGATAATTACAGTAGAACCGTAACGCAAATCATCTTATATATAATTTTGTGGTGCAAGCATAGTATATAGTAGTCATTTAAGCTAAAGTGTTCTAATTAAATGTAATATGGAGACTAAATTCTAATTAAATATAATAATTACTAAAGAAAAGTATGTTTATAAATTCTAAATAATGCATGTAAAATAACAGCGTACATCATTAAAAAAAGGATAGTCCTAAAGCGTTCGTCATGAAAACGCAACACTCTGCGAAACACAGGGGTGCAGTTTATATCAAGTCTTTATATTAAATCAGTGATTCTCAACCACTGTGCCGCGTCACTTTTATGTGACGCCGAATTCTTAAAGTGTGCCCCCAAATTTTAGAAATGTATATAGTAATTATAATGGGTTTACTCTTAGTATATGGTATACATGAGAATTGGCGAAATTCGGTCTTTAAAACATTAAAAAGCGCGCCAATTGTGGTATCCAAGCCGAATTTGGTGCTCTGGGCGAGAGCGCAGTTTGGAGCATTTCCACGCATGTTCAGTATATAATATAAATTAAGAAATTCTGATTCGTGCAGATGGGAGATTAGCTTACTTATCAAATATTTTTGTTATTTTTGATAACATAAATTCAAGTATGCAAGGGCCCAAAGAAAATATATTAAACTCAACAGTTAAACTGGTGGGATTCCAAAAACAAATAACTTTATGGAAGAATGAAGCTCAGGAAGGCAAATCGGGAAAGTTTGAGTCAGTCCCAAAAGATTTTAATAAAATTATTCATAAAATTGTTATTGACCATTTGACAACATTAGAGGAGAGAATTATTCATTATTTCCCAAATTTAGATATAAAAAAAATTGATGGGGTTCGTAATCCATTTGTGTTAACGAATATTTCTGTATTTGAGTTAACTTTTAATGAAGAAGAAGAACTAATTTCGCTTTCTAACAATCGAGATTTAATTTTTAAATATTCGGAAGAATCAATTAATTCATTCTGGATTAACATTAGTTGCGATTATTCCATGATGGCCAAGAAAGATTTAAAATATTATTACAGTTTCCTACATCTTATTTGTGTGAATTCGGATTTTCAGTATTAACCAACATAAAAGCGAATAAAAAAGATCAAGACTGTTAAATGTAGAAGAACGATATGAGAGTAACATTGTCATTTTTGCGACCAAATACAAATGAAATTATCAAAAAATATCAAGTTAAAATTTCTCATTAAAAGTATTCCTACTATTAACTTGTAATTAATCCTTTAATAAACGTACTGCTGTTTTTGTAGTACATATTATTTTATTTTACATTCAAAATTGTCACAAACTATTTTACGCAGTGAATTATAGGTAAGTAAGCAACTTTCAAATTTTGAAATCGTTAAAAGCGTGCCGCGACAGAAAAAGTTTGAGAATCACTGTATTAAGTATTTGAAATATACACTCATGTCCATAAATTATGGATAATTCGGAGTCACGCGGAAATCGAACTCTAAAATAAATATATCACCTGTAAAATCACTACACACATCTTCAAGAATCATATGCAAATTTCAGGAAGTAACCAGATGACACCGATGATACGTCACAATGACGAGAGTATAAGAGAGTGATATATAAGGAATACCGGCAAAGAAGTAAAATTGTTCGCAGACGCTTTATAAGCCTTTCAGTGCAATAATCGAATAGTTAGGACACAAAGGTCGCATTTGGATGATTTTTTACGTGGTAGAATTATCGGCCGTCTGGAATGTGGGCGTACCCAACTGGAAGTATCAGACGAAGTTGGAATTGCCCAGAGTGTCATCTCCAGGCTTTGTGCAACGATTCCAAGATGATGGTCATGTGAGTAGGCGTTACAGCACAGGTCGCGCCAGAGTTACAACGCCGAATGAGGACCAGTATTTGGCAGTTACTGTCAAAAGAAACAGGCGGAGTACAGCCTCAGACCTGTCTCATCGGCTCTCTTCAGCCACTGGTACGACAATTTCAAGGCAGACCGTGTACAGACGCTTAGGGCAGATTGGTCTGTATGCTCGTAGACCTGTCAGATGAGTTCCACTTGCTGCAACTCACTGTCGCCTGAGGTTAGCCTGGAGTAGAGAGCATGCATTGTGGACACCGCAACAGAGGGCTTGTGTGATGTTTTCCGACGAGTCCAGGTTTAGCTTGCAGTCTGATTCTCGCCGGACTTTCATATGGAGAGCTCCCGATAACCGTACCACCAAGAAAACATCACTGAACGACACCGTTACGGTGGTGCAGGAGTGCTCATTTGGGGTGGAATTATTTTGGGTTCCAGAACTGACCTGCATGTTCAAATTGCAACCTTGACAAGCCAAATCTATCGGGATGTCATTCTGGAACAACATGTACGTTTGTTTCGGGGCGCCATGGGTGCACAATTTGTGTTTATGGATGAGAATTCCCGTCCTCACCGTGCAAACATCGTAAGCGAATGCCTTCAATCGGAGGATATCACCCGTAGGGACTGGCCAGCATTCTCACCGGACTTGAATCGAGTAGAGCACGTGTGGGACATGCTTGGCCGACGAGTTGCAGCTCATCAACCTCCTCCTACATGTCTACCGGAACTTCGGAGAGCATTGCTTTTTGAGTGGTGTAATATCCCCCAAGATCAGATCGATAATTTGATACTCAGCATGCCTAGGCGTTGTACGGACTGTATTGCATCGTCTGGGAGACATACAATGTATTAACAATCATACCAACCATGTAATATTGGTTTTTTGTAAAATGTTTTTTTTTGTAATTTGCCCCACGGAGAAAAAAATCGCTAATTTTTTAATAATATCAAACATATAGCATCTTTTTTGCTCTTTACCTTTTGTTTAATAAATAAGCTTTACAAATAAGTGAAATGGTTTTTGCTTCTAACTCTTGCTTCGCCTGATTTTGCATTATCCTTAATTTATGGACATGAGTAAAATAAGCTAATTTAATGCCTTCTATTTTCTAGATCAATATATACAGTTGACTGTTCATTTTGTATAATGAAATAGCTAGTATACAAATATAAGTACATTAACGAGTAATTTAAGGAACTGTGAGACTCTCATTCCAGTCTGAACAGCAGTAAAAAATATTTGAGATATTAGACTAAGCAAGAATTATTTTGCGAAATAAGAAAGAGCTTTTTATTGCCCGCACAGTATTATTAACTCAAAATGTCTGAAAATGGGAATGCTAGAGATTTTGAAATCATCTAGAGTTTGGAATATATTAGGTGATGAAGCTGAAAAAAACCGAGGGCAAAAATCAGAGTTTCAGAAAACTTCTTTTTATTTTACTTAAAAAAAAACATAAACGCAACAGACAGAAAACTAAAATGCATTTATTTTCTATCCTGGGAAGAATTTTAAAAGAAGCTTGTGGACCAAATATTGAACTTTTAGGGGTGAAGAGATAATATGCTGAATAATATTTTTTAATATTTTCTGTTATGTGATTTGCCTCAAAGTTTTAAATGTCCTTTTTTATTTCATGCACTGATATTTTTCTTGTTTTGCAAAACCATTTACATTCCTCCAAACCTGTAATGAGTTCGTCATTTTTTTTGCAAGCTTTGTAAGTTTGCTTGTAAGCAACTGTATCACAAGCTTCATAATGCGATGTACGCTCAAATGTGTTTTTTAACACTGAGTTCTAAATGTTAACCAAGGGTAAAATTTTTATTAGGCATCCAATCAAATTTCACCAAGGAAATTTGGACAGTCAACGTAGTCACCACTACGAACATACTTTCGATAACTGTGTTTTATATGTGGATCTTACAGATCTGAGAGCGTTCTAGTCACAAGACTGAATTACTGAAGTCCTACTGGAGAAATGTAGAGGTCAAAAAAGCCTATATTTATGGAAAGTTCATCTGTAAGACGAGCAGAAGAAACAAAAATGATAGCATTTTGCAGTGATCTTATAAACTCTTTTCCTTTTGGGAAAGACGAAACGCTGGTAGAAAATATTTCTAAAACCAATCAAAAAAAGATGTCCCTAGAGACATGTTTTATTAGAGTTTGGAAAATCTGGCAGAAAAGAAAAACAGGGCAGTTATGAAAAAGAGCAAGAATGCGTCTTAGAACTAAAAATTAAGTAACATGATATATAGACACACACGGTAGATATATATAGTGACAGTATGTTAATAATATGTTACTGACATAATAATGCATTAATTATAATATAACTGTAGGTATAATTTATATTACTTCACAGGCAGCGGTATAATGATGATCAGTTAAAGTTTTTATAGTATAACGATAGAAATCAGTGAAGATAGTCGAAATCTGAATTTCAAACGAAAAAATTAAGTGAGACCTATATTTTAGATCTCTTTCTGTAACAAATTTTCTCTTCTTTAAATTGAGTGGAAATGTAAACTGTTGAGCTCTATAAATACAGTTTATTTTGAAACAAGAATTTATTATATTAAAACTACAGTGAAAATATTTTTAATTAAAGTCAAAAAATTAAATAAGAAAAACTTCTATTACCTTGAAATTACGAAGAATGCTTACGCCTTCCCGTTTCAGCGAGTTTACATTTATGTTACCTTTAGGAATGAGTAGATTTCGATACGGTTTACCTGCTGTTGGTATTCTTAGTTCCTGCTACAGTAGTTACATTGTCTACTGTAAACAGTGCCAAACAAGGATGTTTCATTTGTCTTCTGTGCTTGTGAGCAACGAACTTTACAAAATATCAATAAATTCTCTGCTGTTTTGTGATCAATAAATAGTACTATATAGCAGAAAGTTTTAGAAATTCAGTACCATTGTATCTTTTTAAAAGTCTTAAAACCATTTGCTAAATCTCAATTTGCATAAATTGTTATTTCTTTGTTATAAGCTTCTATAAGCAAGTATCAGCTTCAGCAGGTATCCTGTCTTCACTGTGATAACGACAAGCAGGCAGTTTCATAATACAGTCAATATCATTGTTTAAAATTTTGTTTAATGCCTTTCTTCTTTTTCGATTAAATTGCTGCTCTTTAGATTTGAAGAATTTATCTTCTTGTTTTATTTCAGGTCTTAGACGATTGCATTTGGTAGTTCTTTTGCAAAGTGAATCGCGTTTATGCTGTCATACAGCGTCTTCAAAAGATATTGTTTGGTTCAAATGATAGCATTATTTCTCTTTGAGTAATTTCTTCTTAGTGCGTTGCTACTGTGAAATGTTTTTGAAATTTTTAATTATACTTAAACAACCCATGAATTAATAATAAGGATAGCTCGTGAGTTGAAAATTAACTGAATGACAGCCTTCAGCCTTAGCTACTTACGCGCGCTTCGGAAGATTGTGTAGATGGTAAGTCTAATTATCTACAGTAACTTAAGCTTCAAATGCATCGAATTTTCAAATTAAATAGTTGTTAAACTATTAATGACACTGCATGATTTGAGACAAACATTTTGTTAATGGTTCATTTTATGCATCAACTTTTCCCTGACTTCTTTCACATTTGTTGCATAAATTTATCTCAACAGAATTGTAATTGCAGACAAAAGATTTCAAGTATACTAAGCGGGCGAAACTTACATTTATGATCACTTATTGAACTTTTGAATGCAGGAAATTTGACGAAGAATGCAAAAACAAGATTTTTTAAGGCTCGTCTGGTTTCTCCATGTCCAGAATGAAGTAGCAGAGTGGCTAGAGTAGGAAAATGCTCATAGTTGTATTCTGGGTTCGATTCTATGGAAAGGTGGTTTGATTTACTTAATTACGGCAAAGCCTCGAGGGCTATCTATGCTACGGAAAGAAGTGGAGTGATTATCGTGCTTTTTCCCATATTGAATGTAAACCCGAACCGTCTTTCCTTTGACTTGTTAATCTACCATGACATGGATACAGTAGACTTGAGTGATCTTAATCAATACTTGAATTTGCTCATCTGTACCCAATATTGCAGAGGTGTAGCGAAGTACATTAAATTTTACCCATGATGACGTATGCAGCTGGAAATCATCGTCTTTCTGTAGGTTTAATTTAAAAGCGATTACAATTAAGACCTTTCAAGAAGTTCTGCATTTCGTCTAAATTTCAGATTGGCAAAATTAGGTTTTAGATCAAAACTACTGAAATGTAGTCATACTCGACCTAAAGAAAATGGCAAAGACTTAACTAATATACTTTTATGCTGATTTGGTAAAGACATAATTGATATACTTTTATGTTTATTTCTTGCCTGAGTTGATTTTAAACGCGGGGAATAAATATGACTTATTTTCCCACTCGATCACATGGGGCACATAGGTGATGAATATTTGAAATAATTGAAGTTACTATAAAAATAATAAACGTATATTTAGACAGGAGTTTCATATAGAGCCGAGATAAAAGAACAATATTTGTCCTTCAGAAATTCCAAGTCGGATTGTGGAGCATTAAACATACGAAGCTGGTTACTGTTACAATACAAGGAATTGGGCTGGGTGTACGTGAATGACCTATAAGTTATAATGAAAAGCAAATACACGCAAGGCATTTAGCGCAAAATGGTAAATATGATTTCAGATTCGTTCGTTAAACTGGCTTCAAGCCGAATTCAAAGAGTTTCCAGTGTTCTTGTAAAGAACTGACGAGATTTCATTTATAGTATTCTATACATTTTAGGCTTAGTATTAAGAAACAAAATTCAACTGTTTGTTGTAATAAGAACAAGAAACATTAATTCTCTATATTTTTATGCATCTGAATATGATAAGGATTGTAAATTCTGATTTCACAATAGGAAATCAGTATTCAAAGGTATCCTGCATCCGCCATCGACATACTGTACTTTCACACCATATATCAACTAAACTTACATAATAATTTATTTCCTTTTTATTAATTCTTCAAATATTTAGGATTTTGAAAGGAAATAAAGAAGGGAAATATTTGGTATAAACGATTTCGCCTTTTCCCAGTGATACTTTGCTTATTTGCTTTTAGGTACGTAAATACGTAGGGACAAACATATTTAGAAACACGATCAAGAATATGTAATAATGAATTCAGATTCAGAAATGAAGAAAATGTTTCTTTTCAGAAAAACATCAAATAACGAAATATATTATTTTCCTGAAATTAAAAATAAGTCAAATATGTTAAATTAACTCCGAATTTTTTTGCATCAGAAATAGAAACCCTTTAAAACACTTTAAAGGGTACCACAAAATACCACGCTAGTAATCAAACCATGTAATATAATTTTCTCTGCAAAACTGTTAATATTAAAATCTTACGCAATCTTCATTCCCAACAACTATGTTAATTTGAGTCTGTATTTCTTCTTCCAGTTATCAGTCAAAATTTGATAAAATGTAAAGTTTCCTATGTTCTGATGCCTATTAGTTTTTATACTTGCAGTTCTTTACTATAAAAACATAAATAAAATCTCAGAAACAGACCGTGGAAATGCTGTCGAAGTATGGCACAGATGTTCAGGTCACAAAACCTTACATATCGAGACGAAAAATACTTTTTATCCAGAGTAAAATGATCAATAAATCAATGCTCTCGAGAGACAATTTAGAGAAAGTTTGATAAAAGTCCGTTTACACGTTCGTAAAATTTCATCAAAATTCCGGATAGTATTTCGAAAATATTAAATATAAACGTTTTGGGCTGTCACACTTTCACGTATTATGTTTCAGAACTTGCATTTTCAGTCTGATCTGAAAATGCGTCACTTGCTTCAGTTAAAATGCGGATTATACTGAGAGCTTCGCGTCCTCCTTATTTTTTATATATATATATATATATTATTATATTTTAAAAAGTTTACATATAAATGTTCTGGAGACTTATAAATTTATTTCATCACGTGGATAGGATATCTTAATGCTAGAGAATATACTTGTCTTTCCCAGTTTTAGAAGAAAATAATTAATTAGTTGTTTGAAAGCGGAAAGAGTTGGTTTGGCTATCTGAATATAGCAAAGCATCCAAAGGCTATCTGTCTAAGCGGAAGCTGCTTTTATAGAGGACTTTCTAAGGAAATCTGGCTCGTATTCATGTAATATATAGAGAAAACCACGAAAACCAACCATGCAGTCAGCCCGTTTGCTTGGGTTCAAACCCAGGACGAACTACCTATATTCAGCACTTTTAACTGCTCGTTGACTGGTGGAGGGAGTGTGGAATGCGAATGCGTGAGCTTGGAATTAAGGCAAAATTCAACTTATTAAAGTTTACTTAAGAAAAAGGTTATAGACTTCGAGGAAGACAACGAGGTCCCCCCCCCCTTTTTTTTGTCAACAGTGTAGAAATATTCTGCATTTTAGGTTGAAAACAGAACATTTAATTTGAGAAATAAAAATAAATACGTAAGTGGAGAAGAATAATCAGTAATCGTAGAGCCGAGTAAAGTAGAAATAAAAGGAATTTAAATAATGAGATAAGTCTTTTCAGATTTTCGGGAGAAACTAACCTTGAACTGAAAGTGTGCAAAACCACATACAACCAGTGCAGTTTTTTAATTACTTAAATGAGCTTTTCCAGTGTAAAACACAACTGTTATCCTTAAGTCCACCTAGCCGAGGTTGTTGTTATTGTCTTGTCTATGAGTTTTATGGAAGAATGGTTGCCAAAGCCTTAAGAATGTTAACCTTTTACCCCAATTTTGAGGGAGAGCATCCGGGGAAGGGGTGTCCCAGGGTCTCCCTTCCCTCTCTCCTACCACCAAACCACACGAAAAGGGCCTAGCCGAGGCAGTTACTATATTTGAATTCTTATGATTCTAAGTTCTGTAAATTCTTGCAAAAAACATATACAAGAGTTATTCACACATGACTGATGAATTAAAGAAACTCCATTAGAGCTACAAGAGAGTCATATCTGTAGAAACTCTAGCTGGGAATTACCGCATTTTTTCGTACATGCTTTTGTGGTGTAAGTGCTTAGTACATTCAGTTAGCTCGAATCGCGGTAAGGACAGATTTGAATTTTTCCTGCTTCAAAAAGCGACGCCGAAACTTAAGGTTATATAATTTTGATCATGATAAATAATAATAAAACTCTAATGACAATAACTGAATAGTATAACGGGTAAATAAGTCACCCCCGTGCATTTGGTCTACTGGATCTTAAATTTGGGAAAGCGTAATTTATCGCATTTTCCCGTGCATGGTTTTTGCAATGTAAAAGCAACTAACAGATGGAAGTTCTGTAGTTCGAATCCTGACAACGGTACAGTTGAGGTTTCAAGCTTCTGCTTCAAAAAAAACTAACAGTCTCTAAATGGAAATGGCATAGTCTATCATCACCTGAGGGAAAGAAGGCAAAGTAAATGCTCGCCCTTATATACAACTCTTGGGTGTCTAGCCATTTAAATACATATACACGCACAATACAAGACAACTACTTCTGAGGAACTTTATATGCATTAAATATAATTTTTGAGATAAAATAATATAAAGAGTAATGTAACTAATATAAAAAATATCATGTATACACCGCATGACTTCCTTGTACGTAATATTCAATTACACGGATTTTGCTTTTCATTTAAACTTATTCGATTGAATTAAATCAACTTCATCGATAGCCCATAAACCACAATAGAATAAATTCACTATATTTGTTTACCATAGCGACACTCTGACCCTAGCTTCACTTAACAGCATTACATCTCATTCATTTTTTAACTCAGACTGCACAAAAATTATCTACATCATCTGGAGAATTACCTAATCGTTGCCACGTGTTATATTCAAATACTATAATAAATCTAAAACCATGTATAAAAGAAATTTAAAAAAAAGGAAAAGAAAAAGAAACAGTTTTTCACAGACGATTCAGTGATCCTAATTCAATTAGTTTAGTTCCCACTTCGCGACAAAGCAAAAATACATAAAAACTCAAAATATCTATATTAAATTTACGAAATAAATCTTAAAAACTTATTTCCTGGAATAAATTCCAGAACGGATGAAGCATGATTTAATTAGCAATACTAAAAGAAGGCCTTATCTCTGTTGTTGCGAAGCTTAGTTTCTCTACATTGGCAACAAATGCACTATTCTCCTGAGTTTCGAATGTAAACAAATATGCCTGCCATAGGAAAAATGATTAGACTTAGCCACTTTTAAAGCAGAAAAATGCACAATTTAGCAACATGTAAGAATAAAAAAACTGAGTTCATTGAGCCGAGTGACAGAGTGGATATATATATATATATATACATATATTTATATATTTTTGGTGCGGCCGATTGCAACCAAAATAGGAGGTGCACATCTACATACAAAATTTCAACGTTCTGAGGCTACTCGTTTTTTAATTATGCGAGATACATACGTACGTAGTACGTAAGCGCAAACGCCACGAAAAAAATCTCTTCAGAATCCATTTTAAATCCGTTTTATAATTTTTTGGGGGAGAAAAGAGTCCTTTATTCTGTCCTTACGTACGAATGTCACTCAAGAATATCGTTAAATTGCATTCGATAGCGGTCAAAATGGATATTTTCGTTGAAATATGATACCCGAAATTTTCGTGATTACAATACTTCCTTTTTACTTCTTACAAGGAATTAAAAACACTGAACTCATTTTCAACCAGTTTTTATAGTTTACTTTTTCTTGCTTTTAACGAAGCAAATCCATCAATAACTTTTTCAAATTCTACTTCACAACCTATTTCAAGTTGTCTAGAATGAACGACCATGTTTAAAAATCTTTCTTGGCAAACTGAAGATATTACTGTATAATGTTTTATTATTTGAAGTTTGCTGAAGCTTTTTTTGCTATTTGAAACAGTAATCGGCAACGTTAAAATTATTCTTAAAGCAGCTTCCATATTCGAATATGATAGACGTAAAATATATTTAAAATTATTTTTAAAATATCTAATTTTTTCCCTGCCTTAGTGTCCGAAATTATATAAATAAATGTAGATTAATCTTTTCCACCTGGGCTTTGGGAAGAAGTTTTTTAATGAAGTCATTTAGTGCGCTATTTATTCAGCAAGGAACAGAAAAATAAATCAACAGGTTCTCCCATTTCCGGCTGCGCATTAATTAAGAAACTGTAAAACTCCATAGTAAGCAAAATTCTTTTATCCCTAATTGAACGAGTCGGACATACTTCTCTCAGCTCCCAGGAAAAGGTTTTAAAAGAAGTTTGTGATTGCATTTCTGCTGCATTTGTATTATTCGGATATTCAAGCTGCTGTCTCTAAATTACATAAATCCAATCACATTTGATGCTTACGTGATTTTAAATTAAGAAACTATTTTAATTTCATAGATTTTCATAAAAAATTAACAAAAAATATATATCTTTGTGCGAAGTTTATATAATATAGAAATAAAAATGAATCCTACAATGAAAAATCAATTAAAAGATGTTCATTTTTTTAAGGAAGTAAATTAAAGGAAAAGTCCAATATAAGTAGGTAAGACGTCCAAGATTTATAGTTGCGTCTCTCAGATTTTGTCTGGGACTGAAAAATGCTCAGGAGTTTTTAATAAGGCTGGTTGTACGTCTAGTTAACCAATTTCGCCGCTAAATGCAGCAGCTCTAATACGAAGGACTTTTTCAATTATGAATAGGATTTGGCTTTCAGAAATTGGTATTTGACTCACAAGTCGATTGCAGATGTCAGTACTAACAAGATGTGATTTTCAGAGCACAAAATGTTGTAAATTTTTGTAGTCTACCTTTCGACATCTTGAACATTTTATCATCAAAGCTTTATAATTTCTTTTTATTTCTTCATGTCAACTTCTGTCTCGCATAAGACTTGTACAACGTTTCATAATAAATGAAATTAATATTTCACGAAGTGTCCGAGACATGAGTATCCGCAGAAAATGTTCGGGGAAAAACCAGAGACAAATAATTGCACCGATAAATTTTCATTTAATTGTTTAATTGGGGTCTACAAGAAGATTATATAATTCAACACTGTATTAATGAAAATTACATGTATTTGTTATACATATACTTTATATGCATAAATAGCTATCAATATAAAACACATATTTTAATCGATGGCAGTGCCCTTCCCCGCGAACGCGCACAAGATCCGGGACTTTTGTTCTTGAAGTATGGTACGGTACACGCCGCTTAATGTGATCGTATTTAATGTTATCATACGGATATTGTTTTCGAATTGCCTAAGTCCCGCCCAGTTTGTATACGAAAACATGGAAAATATATCCCTTATTGCGATCAAGAATTACTTTAATAGGATCAAAATATTATAGAATAAATTTTTTAAATTGAAAAGGTTGCCGAATAAAGTAAAAATACACTATAAGAATTGCCAAATGACAGAGAAACGTCGCCAAGTAAGAAATTAAATTATCAATAGATTGGTTTTGATTTCATTCAACTAAAAATTAGATTCAACTAAATTCATTCATTTCACTCAACTAAAAATTAGACAAAAAAATACTTAGCGTGACGTAGAATTTAAATTAGCCTGTCGATTTTCAAGACGATTAGATGCAGATCTCTCTTGTACAGAAGCTAAAAATTTCTGCAGGATTTTATTTCTGGATTTAAAAAAATTCTGGAAACAACTACGCCAAACCAAGCTTTCTTTCTTACCTACTTTTAAATTTTACATTCGTATGCTCTCTTCCAATGAGGGATGTACTCCAACTTTTAGGAACACAGCATTGGTCAAATAATTTCCAGAAATAGTAAAAACAATTCATAAGTCAACGTTTACATTCAAGACGTTATGATCAGTTCACAGACAAACTTTTGCCTTATCCTAATTAAAATGCTGGAAAAGTACACTGCGCCAAAAAAAAAAAAAAAAAAGGCGGGGCGACAGTTTTATATTTCCAGTTCTACTGGCCCGATTGACAAAATTCAAATTTCATTTTTCATGTCTCGAAAGCGCGACTTAGGATATATATTAGATTTATATATAGCGTTGTTCTAATGTAGGTATTTTGACACAAAATTAGACTTTTTCTGAAATGAAATGCCACATTTTTTTCAATATTTCCATTCTACGCCTCAAATTATGCCAAACTACCAAATTTTGTAAAAATCGCACGAGTAGTTTTTAAAAAATTAGCTCTCAAAATTTTAGCTCCTCAATGTTAATTGAATTTGCTATATATTCATTAATATATCTTTTTTTTTATTAAACGTACTTGACTCCTTCTTTCACATTTCGAAATTTAGGTTCATTCCAAATAAAATTCGCCCATTTGTTATGATTTATTTTTAAAATTTATATTTAAAATTTGTTTTTTAATTTTAAAAAAAAATTTTGAATTATAATCTATAAAATTTTTACTACCGTCTTAAAGTAGATTTATTTCTAAGTATGCCTGCAAAAAAATACAGTTTTTTATTCAAAATTTCCTGAGACATACATGAATTCCTATTCTGGCGCGCTTTGAAATTTGGCACATTGCTTAAAAGCGATAATATCACAAATGTGGTTTACGCACTTTGTTAAAAATTATTTGAAAGCATAAACGATAACTTTTTCCCGCTTATCTGCAATGAAAAAAAGAAAAGGAAAATAGGTTGCTATAAATTAAGAAGCGCGCTAAGTAAATTATTCTTGGCTAAAACTGAAAAAAAAATACGCCAATATAAATCTTTGAATTTCTCCGTAAATTTCGCACCAAATTTTACAAAATTCAATATCAGGCATAATTTGAGTCGCAATATCGAAATATGGAAAAAATTTGCATGTCGTTTCAGAAAAAGTCCGATTTTGTGTCAAAATACCTATATTAGAATGATGCTACATACAAGTCTAATATATATCCTAAGTCGCGCTTTCGAGACATGAAAAACACAATTTGAATTTCGTCAATCGGCCCAGTAGAACGTGAGATATAGAATTGTCCCTCTCTTTTTTTTCTGCGTTATACCTATTTACTTGTTTTAGCTATATTTATATTGAACTAGTTACACTCCATTGTAATATTACTTCTTTCGTCATGGCGTTTGGCACATATCAGTTCTACTGCGAATAAGATTATCTTCCGAAATGTATCCTTAAACGTTTTATTTAGCTAATTATAAGGTTCTATTTTTCTCCTTATTTGAACTTAATCAGAATTTTGTATGGGGGATATCTTTAATTTAAATTATTTAATCGATCGCTGTCAGACAGTGTTTATAACGCTCTCATCACATTCTTATAGTGCGAGCACAATTTTATAAAGTTTTTATTTTCAATGGCGGTGCTGCCTTCTATGAGGCTACAGACAATTTGCATCCATGCGTTCTCCGAGATTCGAACCGGGCCCTTCGGTACGGCAGTCAGTGTCACTAACCATTTTCCCGTCTGGACGGCTTAATTGATGAAGTTTAGTGATATATTACGCTTTGATTCATCCTCTTCTCCCCTATCAGTTAACTCAAAGAACACAATTATTCTAAATTTAGGGAAAATGCTAGCTTTTTGCGATTACTTTTACTTGCAAAAATAAATAAGTTTGCTATTTCTAGTCTTGTTTATTTTAATGTTTTGATTTCAGTTTCCTTAAATAGCGATCATTTGTTTCTTCACATTTCAGTCTTTCCTAAACTGTTTTATTTCCAGTTTTATAGTGATCATATTTCTTCATATTGCAATCTTTACTAAACAGTATTTCTTAAAATTCCATTAGCAAGAATTAGATTTTTTTAAATAGACATTTATATCCGTTACATTAGAATCAACAGAATATACTTTTTTAAAGTACGTTATTTTCTGTTATTAGCATTAATATTAGAATTAACCAGAACAGTTTTTCTTAAATTTTGCCCCTTCCAAAATAAATTAAACTTTCTTTTTTGATATCTTTGATGTTAAACAACTCATTCTCTTTCATCTCCAATAGAACAAATACAAGGACAGAGGCCATATCTTAAATTATGTATTAAGTACATACCAATCTTGATAAGAATGAGACATGATAATGTCTCGATTCGTTTAATCCATCCAGCATTAGGTACAACTGATCCAAAAACAACCCTAAAAGAACTAACTGTATACTTTAACAGTAAATTAAATTAATTAGAAGTCCAGCGTAAGTTAATTAGGGATACAATAGTATAAAACTCCTTCAAACTCTGCGTTTCATTTGATGGTAAATTTTACATAAAACATTTAGCAAAAGAATGATAATTACGTACATTTTATTTCAAAGATCTTTGTTTAGCCTCTCTATGCATTCCAATTGGTCTTTATATTTTAGGTCTGGTGCATCAAACTATATGTAACTGCTTCCTCTTCCATACTTACAGGACTTTAAAGGGGGAATAAATGAGCGTAATAGGGAATTGCTAGTATAAAGCAGCATGGTGCTTTCTAGGTACTAAATTTCTTTTTAGTTCATAGAGCTTGTCACAACAAGAGTAAATTAATTCAATTTGTTAGTTCCAACAATAGATTTTAATGTTAGAAAACAGTTTATACAATACTGCGAAACTTAGCACTTTTGTTTGCAATAAAATATTCTTTAATATCTCTTGATGTTCTAAAGTTGAAAGTTAAAATTAATAATTTTGAAATAAATTTAAACCAAATAAAAATCATAATTTTTATTAATTTTTAAGTTTTCATAATAAATTTGGCTCTCTTTCTAATAGTTAACTTAAAAAAAAAGTACCTCACTTGTTTCCCCCTTGTCCAGTCTCTGAGTAACGACATTCTTTATAGCATTCCACTGTACTTTGGGATGTATGAGCGTGCTACTATATTTTGGGAATTAACGTTTGACGTACTGACAGATTTGGCAAAATCAAGAAGCGAGAGAATTCACTTCATAACACCTTTCTTCTCACGTTAGAGAAATAAAGGAAATCTTTCAGGAATAAAAATGATAAATTTTTTAAATTAAAGATAATAAACAAATACTGCTTCTGTAATTTTAAGGTGAAATCTGCTTTCTGCACTTAACTCCAAAGCACGAAAATTTTAGTATATTAGTTATGTGTTTGTATTTCAGACTTTCGAATATAGAAATATGGAGTTTGTACGCTTTAGATGGTATATATTCTTTCACGTTTTCTTCTCAAATTCGTTTAAGTATGGGTGAGGAAAGTGGAAAACTTTTTCATTCTTAAACATGGCTTATATCAGGGGTCCCCAAAAGACTCGCTATTGACTACCTGGATGTCGAAGAAATTTTAAAGGGGAGCAGTGATGTTTTTCTTTGGGTTCTCTTTAGAATGACATCCATAACAAAAGCCTACTTCTGAACGCAAATACTTTTTACGTCTTCATATTAAATAACTAGTCAAGCAAAGCAATCTGAAAATGATGATTAGTTGGCGAAAAAATAACAACATTCTTTTTTAATTTATTTTTAGTTTCAATAGACTCAGATATCAATGAGTGTTAAATTGTTTTCCAGAGATCCATTTTAAATGTAAATTCAAACTTATTCAATTAAAGTCATATGTAGCTTTTATTAGAAAGAAAATTAAAATCTAAAGTACCTTTCTTAAATAAACTAGAATCCCCAAATAAGCACTAGCATGTCTAATAAAACTTGGTGTTTACAAGAATAATTAAAAGGAGTTTCCCATAAATTAAAAGCAGAACTCCTAACAAGTCTTCACAGTAAAATACTACACTAGGTGCTGCGATGAGGGACTTGATACTGGTGTATCATATTCCCAAGTGAGAGTGAGAAGTGAGAAAGCAACCCTCTTTAGAGCATGCAACTTTACTCTCCGTGTCTAGTTAATGACACAATCCATAAATTATCTTATCTTTAAATTCGAGATGCTAATCGGTCCATTATACGATTATTACGCTTTTGCTGAAATAAACTAAGGTTTAGATGCACTTAGTCTTCCGAATGATCAGTTCAGAGTAGATTAGTATAAATTTTTATTTCATTTAATGTCAAAAGTTTTAACAAGGAATATTTGTTTTTTATTAAAATAAAAATAAGGGGATAAAATATATTATTGGAAGTATTTTACAGCATTTCTGACCAGTAGATTTTGAAATATGGCATGACAGAAAATTATATCTTTCAAAAACGAATAAGGTGACAAAAAACTGGAAATGTAAAATGATTGTGGGAGACATTTATGCGTGGTCTTCGCACTTGGTAGGATATCTGGCTATCAAAATATATGTAGAAGAATGAATGATAACGAAGATTCAAATGTAATCATAAGAACTGTGTAGTTTACAGTTAGTTACACGTCCTTAGTATTGAAAAGGGGCCAAATTGATTTTCAGTGTCACAAAAAGGAAATCAATAGCAGTTCTTTGCTCATGATTTTAAAAACACTAGTGAGCTTCTGGAAGTCCCAGCCAGACGATTATCTTGAAGTTTCTCGATTCAGAGCAGTCAGCTAGACAACGACTTCAGCAATATGGAAGTCATTTCAGACTACTCACTTATTTGCTAAAATATCTTAAAAAGGCTTGTGGTTAATATAAACTAGACACTGCATTTTTGACTGGAGAGCGGAATTTGATTGCATTTGCAAAATACTCAAAAAACTGCTCGTAATATATGCAGCTTTCATTGTTTCCATTAACACAAGTATTTAAATCAATTGTGGTCTCAAAAATTCAATGCTCATGATTACAGAAATGCAATTTTATTTATGGTTAGATAGATTCAACGAAATGTTACACTTGCTAATATCCATTTTCTCTGTTCAATTTAATTTTTCAAATATTACGCAGAACTCGTTTTTTTTGGGGGGGGGAGAGGAGCAACTCAAAGATCAGGTCTAGAAGTATACCTTTTTCATTGTAGTAAACAGTAGTCATAAATTACCTATTTAGGTTGAATGCCTACAGGGTGATTCAAAAAACATATGACAACAGGTGGTAAGGCAGGTCAAAGGACCAAAATAAGTAGATTTTGTAATGAAACATTTAGGAGAAAATGACGTGTTGAGGTGATACACGGCACTATTGAACGGTAGTATTTTGTTGGCTAAATAGTCGAAGGAGTATACACTACTACACGAACGCGGAGTTTTTTTGACATGTATTTTATCTGTGATGTTGTGGACAGAGAGGAACTACTGCTGAAAGGAGGAACCCGGGAATCATTCTCTGTACCTCTGTTGAGTAACTGGGACATTTCATCCGCGGCACAATAGATAAAATGTACGTTGGTGAGTTCCGCGTTTGTGTGCTAATGCACACTGTTCGAAATTTGCACGGAAAATGAACACTTACACCAGCAGAACGCTTTTACTAACCGCTCAACAGCCCCCTGTACCGTCTAAAAGCATCATTTCTGCACATACATTCCGTTGTAAAATTTGCTTATTTCGGTCTTCTCTATTTGCCTTCACATGAGCTTTCAGTCGTTCTCAGATGAAGGTTTTTTTTTACCTTAGCATTCATAGGATTTAACTGGAGACAGTATAGTGCTTCTTAAAGAAGCCGTACGAATTAAGCTCCAATCTTAAGGAACATATTGAAAACTAGATTAGCTTATTTTAAGCTATATACAAAACTAATACTTACTTCATTTATGATTTTAATAGTAAGATAATTAGTATGAGTCCTCTTAAATTAGTCCTTGTTGAAGAAGCTGACAGTTATTACGAAGATTAGCTACGTTATCGAGATTCGTTATATATAACGTTCAAAAAATGTTCCAGTCATGAAATAAAAACTGGTTTCCGAACGTATTCCATCATCTCCTATAATAGATAGCTTTAATTTGCTTCATCATGATAATTTAACTATCTTCCCTTCATTAATATTTTTGCGTTATACGGGTTCGTGGATTTGAGAGTATCCGATGAAAACACGATGCAGAACAATAAAAAGCACAATTTATTTACAAGAATCACTATTTACAGCACAGTTCCAAAATTACCTTTAAAAGCGTCGAAAATCTACAATAAATACGCTGAAACAATCAGCAACACAGCTTCAGGCTGTAACTTTAAAGGTAGCTTCACGACAGCACTCAACTTATAATAAACACCGTGGAACAATCACCAATACAACTGTCAAGCTATACTGTAAAGGTAGCTTCCCGGCAAAGCACTATCTCGATCGCTTTCCGTTCACAAAACTCTCACGTAGCTTAGCACTCACAGTAAGCAGCTATTCTCACAATGCCGGCTCTCAGAAACGCAGGGATTTATATAGCTTTTCCTTAGGTTCCACACGTTTCGAGAAATATCTCGACAGGAAGTTATTCTAGAAGCTTCCCGATTGGACCATGGGATATCGCCTATTTGGTCGCCAAATGGGCGATAAAGTCGCCAATCTGGCAACCCTCCCATACACTACTTTATGGCAACCCTAGTGCTATGCCGGAAAGCTTACATACAGACGCAACCGCCGAATTTTTCGCAACAGTATCTTCAAGTAAAACTCAGTTATATTACAACCTCGACAGATTACTGTACATTTGCATATATTTTGGATTTACTTCTGATTTTCTAAACTTCTTTCTTTATTTCGGTTTCCGCTTTTCAGTAAATAGGCTCAGCATAGCTTACTGAAAATAAACAGATTTAACATACGTAGTGTTGGTTTTCATTTAGTACTCCGCGTGCTACTGAAGAGCATTCAAACTTTGATTTTAAATTATTCACTTTGAATGATTAAACCCTTTATTGCCTGACTTCAAAACGAATTTATGAAGTAATGTACTGCATCACCGTAAGAGAAAATATGACACAACTTAATGATCTTCAGCCTCGAGCCACATTTTTATATAACTTTTAGCCTCTGGCAAGCTTTTATAACTAAATAAGATTTTAGTTTTATCTTTTTAAATCCAGTCTGTTGCTGTGCACTTTAACCTGTCCCTGAACCCTCGTTAACAAATTGTTTTCAGCATAATGAAACAGATTTATGGCTCTGGACCTGATATTCATTTTATGTTTTTCGGAGCTAATTAATATGATTTCGAAACAACACGGTGCGTTTTATTTAATATTGCCAGAATGTCACATTTCTCCAAAAGGTTTACTTTTTGTTCTTAATTTTAACAAATATAGCATACTACAAAGCTTTCACAAATACTCTACACATTAAGAAACAAACATTCAATATGTTTTAGAAACATCGAAAACAAACTGGACTCAGTGACATGCATTTGGTGCTGAACGTAACAGCAAATGTATCTACAGATAGATACTGTGCTCCTAGAGTGGCAAATAGAAAACTAATGCTAGATCTTTTCTGCGAAACATATAAAGAATTTCTAATAATGATACGTAGGTAGATAAATTAATATGTCAAGACATTCGAGGGCCATCTGTTTCGGAGAGCCTATATCGATGTGTCTCTGAGAGAAGCCATCTCTAATTCGTGTTACACACGAATAAAGCTATACAAGACGCATAAATTCACTCTTATTAAGACTCAAGGAATCAGGTGTACATCGAGCTACCAATATTTAGTTGTCCCATTCAGTAGACCACTGCTAAGTTTAAATGCGGGAAGAAATGATAACACATTTAGACTAGAAATCTAAGCCTGTTACAAATTAATTATAAACATGCATGTAGTATGTTAATTCATGAATAATAGTATGACATTTAAGAAACACGCTATTTCATCCAAAAATATAAAAAAGTTCATAGAAATTTTTAAAGCGATATTTTTGTTAGTCATTCTGTTAAAAGGTAGTATGTTTGCAAATTCAGTATATGTAGGTATAACATAGACACAGTTAAACTGAATAATAGCATACTAATGTACTGAATTATAAACTACCTTGTGAAATTAACTTATATTAAAGTTGAAGAATCAGCCCTGTTATAGCTACTTAAAAATTACCGCAATTTATACTACCGTTTCGGTAACTTTGACGAATCTTCTATAGTATATAAAGTGATAGAAAATGAAAACAAATAATCTTTTCTTCGAAAGTAATCGTTACTCTTATTTTGGTACGCTTAGTTGATTTCAGCTTTCACTGCAATGCATACAAAAAGCACTGTTGAAGATAGATATATAATCTCGATAACGCACCGGTGACAACTGATAAAGGATTGCGGAATGGACAAAGATTCATCGTGAGCCTTCAGCGACAATGAAGCAGAAAGAATATTAAAGATATGAATTTGTAAAGTGATTCATTTTTATGATTTGTATTAAGAAAAGTAGATAACGTTTTCCACAAAAGGAAGAAAGAAGTTAACTTTCTCTGATCGCTTTGTTTTCCTTCAGAATTATAATAATTATATGTTTTTATTGCACTTAGTTTGACAAAGGTATATAATTCCTTTAAAGAATACTTAAGACATAGAAAATAATGAAAACTGGGAGAAACATACCAGAGCTTTCAATAGAATAAATTAATTATCTTGCACTTGTGTACTGGTAGAAGAATTCTAATCTAAATACGACTTTTTATTTTGTTTTCCAAAGCACTGAATTACAGTGCATATTAAAAAGAAGACAGTTACAGGTACTAAAAAAGTAAAATATTTTTATGCCATACCGGAATTACTTATTTCTTCAGAGATGTGGCTTAATATCGGACATGGTAAGTTATACGACTACAGCAAGATGATTTGGCTACCCCTAACTACATTGCCATCACTATACAACACCACGATATCCTGTTTTATAACACCAACATTTTATCACCAGCTACCATAAATTCCAGTAAAGAGAATTAGGAAGTTCTTCGTCACAGTACCAAAGTTACCGAGCGGAGCCTTATCATTCAATCACGTTACTAAGTTTACTCAGAAGAGTATTAATGTAGAGGATAGTTTCTCCAGAAGTGTTTGAGAACTAAATGCAGAAGGAGCCAGCGTCAAGTAGATAAAACAAACTGGACCGTAATTTAAACTACAAGAGGATAAATGGGTTTATGAAGATTAAAGTCTACTAAGAGAATTCAGACTAATTTTTAAAAGTCTTCTTTTAATAAGAGGAGCGTTCAAATATTTGTTTGAATTTCACATCAGACTCGAAGCAATTTACTGAATATGTAAATGGTATTTAGAGTTTCATGGAAAAATCCAGTATTATCTTTAAATGGATTCCGAGTCTTTTATGTGTCTTAAACACTCAATATATATAAATAAATTGAGCTTTCAAGGTAAAGATATTTTACAACATAAGAATTTGGATTTAGAATTTTAAAATTTTTTTTACGGTTATCGAAATATTTGACAATACGAAAACAATTAAGTCTCATGTTAAAATATAAATTACATTTTAAAAGCGATGTGCTCATGAAGTTGATAATATCTCCAAATTATAAGACTAGTGTTTCTAAGCCAAAAATATTAGACCATTGATAATTAATTTCATCTGAAACTAAGAATAAGTAGGAAGGAAACTTAACAGCATGCATTTAACAGCCAAAGTATTTTAAAAAAGTGTAGAATATTTCAGCAAATATAGGAATAAATGACATATTAGCGTTTATCACTTTGATCAAGATGCCACTTACAAAAGAATTAGCAAAAAATGTGAAAGATGAGATAATCTCTCTATGTAAGGTAAAAAAATTACAAAATAAAATCAATTGATTGTTGGCAAGACTTCTGTAAAATGTATTAAAGAAACATAAATATTTTAGAGACATTAAAGACATTAAGAGACTTGAAAAATCAAATTACAAATATACATGACATTAAACATTCGAAACTGAAAACTGAAAATGCAATCGAACTGTGTCAAATGAAAATTAGGCCCAAGCCTGCGATAATTATGGAAGGTGGTATCTTCTTTAACGATGCTCAAATACAGTGAGTCATAAATCCCGCAGAACCTTCCCGTAAATATCCAAAGCATACGAAACTTTAAAACAAACAAAAAATATGAGATCTGTAAATGCAAAAAAAAATTTTTTCGAACGAATGTCGTAGTTATAGATATGTGATAGAAACTTTTTCATGGTTAAGTCATACAATGAATGAATAAATCTCCATAGATCATGCTTCTGTAACCTCTTTGCTTTGAATAACAACACAATAAAGCAATACAAGCACAGATTTCACGTATTCATAGAAATGCAGATGGCAATAGGAAAGAAACGGGAGACATGCCGCTAGTAATAGACACGCAAGAGAAAGAATAGGGAGAAGATTACAATAAGAATAGCGTAACTATGGTTCCGCATTTATTGGTTAATTAAAAGTCTTGTTTGCAAATTTAACTTCATTATTGGCTATTGGCTAATATATATATATATATATATATATATATATATGTGTGTGTGTGTGTGTGTAATAATAGTACAGTTTTGGAAGCACTGATGTAAAAACACTGAGACGTTGAAGCGTGGCAATGTTGTTTAGCGTAGATACTTAATCCATATTAAAGAGGAACAAGTTGAGCCGGATTAATTTCCTTTTTTATTTAAATTCACATTTGTGCCCATAATTCACTTGACATTCCAATCTTGCCTATTTGCAGAACATTTACATTTTTGATACTATAGCAATAGAAGCGAATATAGATGATTGCAACAGCGTCTTGCCAGGATGAAAGCGTAAGCGAAAAGTAGACGCCGCAATTCAAAGGAAGAAGAGAGGGAGCCAAAGGTTTCAGTTAGAGTTAGAAAAGTTTTGGTTTACAATTACTTTGATTCGACAAGAGGTATCTGCATTAAGCGTTACGTAACATGGAACGATCTCTAATTTGGGAGAACAAATGAATTTAGGGGGAGAGCATAAAATCTAGAAACGTTAATTTTAAGGTCGCCAATTATTTTTAAAAGCAGTTATAGTATTTTGTTATATCTTACACATAAACATTAATAAATAGGCGTTGCATTTCAAAATTAATTATTTCCTTTTCCTTAACTTTATTTTGCTTTTAATTTATAATTTTTATTTATGTTCCGTATTTTGCATTTTTATTGGCATTTTTAATTACTGTTACTTTTTGTCTGCTACTTAGCCTCCAGTTTATAATTACTACTATTGATCCTATAATAATATATATTCTATTAATATCATTACAACTTTTTCAAAAATTATGCCCTGAAAAATAAAAGTATTAAAACTTTACAAATTATTATGTTATTTTTTAAACTGATGGTGGTCCCCTGTTGGACCCAAATCCTGTTGGACACAAAGTGATTTGCTAACTTAGTTTAGCAAATCGCGTTATCTGCTTTGACTGCTCTGATTTGTTTAGTAGCTCAGAGCAAGTTAGATACAAAATCTCCTTATATAGACAAAATATTGTGAGACGACATGTCTACAGACTTGCTTGGAGATGGCTCCTTGTGTAGAAGGAGTTCTAAGTGTTCGTAAATATTGTGCTCTTGAAATGTGAATACCAAGCTTGTGGAGACATTTTGGAGCATTTTTACTTAAACTTCTGAAAAAATTTGTAAATAAGTCGTTTATGAAAACAGTGTATTCAAACAAAATGGTTACAGCCGAAATCATGGCGAGAAAAACATCGCGGACGAAAACGTCGAGGAGGAAACAACGTAAGGCGAAAACGTCGTGGTATAAAACATCGTGGGAGAAAATAAAGCAAAGATAAAATATCGCAGTTCTAAAACATCGTGGTACAAAATATCGTGGTCGAAAATAATGCGATTCAAAAACTTCGCAGTTTAAAAACCTCGTCGTCGAAAATATCGTGGTATAAAATAAAGTGCCTAAAAATGTTTAGAAAGAGGACGAAAATTAACAGTGTGAGGTTACCTCTATAAAAATTGCTTACTTAATTATCAAATTATTTTCTTTCACGTTTGTTAATCTGCTATTGTTTTAGTGAAAATAGTATCTTGCTTTGTTTCCGTTTATTCTTAAAGTGTCGTTAACATTTTCCTGTCTAGCGTGTAATCAATATATCTCCAGTGGATACCGTCCCATGTTGGGGTGTATGGTAAAGAAACAGCTGACGAACTGGCAAGAAAAAGTTGTGATCTCTCTACACCCACTTCCACTGATTTATGCCCAACCAAAATTCATGCCTATTACAAACATACAACTAACACGCAAGGAAAATTTTTCCTGCTCAACGGTATTTCGCTGAACAACCAAGCCTGTCACTTCTGGGTAAAAGATCTAGGCCTATCCAACATTCCCCTCGTGTGCCTGTTCCCTCCCTGCCTCTCCCGTTCACCTACTGGATTGTATAGGTGTCTCCCTAAGACAGCTGTCGGCTGAGCAGGACGACATCTGCGATTTGCTTGTGCGGCAAGGTTTCTTGGACTTCGTGTAGGCTCTCCCACCCCAAGGGGATTTGACAACAACAACAACACGTCTAGAGTGTAATCAATTATTTGGATATCGATTTGTTGGTTATGAAGAAAGTCAGTTATATAATATGTCACTATTTGATTTGAATTCATTAAAATATGCCAAAATGCGCTAGGGCACCTGCTTAAAAGGAGAAATGACTTTGTAGAATACATTCTCAGGAAGTGGCACATATTTACGTTATACATTAGGATAATCACGAAAATGTCATGCAACCAGCTCGTTCGCTTGATCGAAATACCAGTGATCAGTGACCTTACTGCTTGGGCATTAGTGACCAATTGAGCAGGGCAATATTAACGAAAACTAGTTCGCTTTTACATCACTCATATGTAGACTCAAATTTAAAAGTATAATCGCAAAATTTAAACGCAATCTTTCTTTTTTAGAAATAATATGTAATGGCAGTGAATTCTGCTCAGAAATACTGGTATCTTCCTAAGACGACTAGTGTTTTTTAGAACTGAAATAAACATACGTTTTAATTATTATGAAACATGAGCGCATCCACGCAAGTTTAAAGAGATATGCTGAAATCCTGAGTGTCGATTTGAAGAGATTTCTTCACTTTTAACATTATAGTAAGACATTTCTTATAAGCACTTTAAAAGTATTTTTTAATTTTGTAGATAAATTTTATTCGAACATTTTTTAGTTATTGATTGAATTTTCATAACATACAGTGAAGCAACTTCCTAAGACGAACACCTGTATAAGTGACCAGTGTAGGTACGAAACTTTGGTATCAGATCTCATCCTTCTAAGATGACCGCCTTCATAGAAGGGTAAATCATTTCAAACCGTAAATGGTCGCCTTGAACTTAGCTTTCCCATTTAGGTATATTCATTTTCTTTATTAAACATTCATTTTTTTATTCCTTTATATGAAAAAAGTTTAATTATTTCCTGTTCTTTCTTAACACATATTGCATCATTTCGTATCAACATTTCCTGGAAATGACCAGTAGTCGGTTTAGGATGAAGGATTAGTCTAATTGTTGTTAGGTAAGTATTTTATCATGGATGCTACTAAATTGTTTGGGATTATCACTTAGGAAACTCGGCTTAGATAAGCCGAGTTTCCTAAGTGATAATCCCATAACATAAAACTAACTTGTTTAGTTCTAATACAAGTCAGTTAAAGGAAACTGGCTTGTATTAGAACTAAACAATTTTCGAATAAAGTTTATCCACAAAATTAAAAAATACTTTTATAGTGCTAATAAGAAATGTCTAAATATAAAGTTAAATGTAAAGAATTCTCTAAATAAATAAGCAAAATACCTACCTAACAACAATTAGACTAATCCTTCATCCTAAACCGACTACTGGTCAGTTCCAGGAAATGTTGGTATGAAATGATTCAATATTTGTTAAGGAAGAACACGAAATAATTAATTTTTTTTTCATATAAAGGAATAAAACAATTAAATGTTTACTAAAGAAAATGAATACGCGTAAATGGGAAAGCTAAGTTCAAGGCGACCATTTACCGTTCGAAATGATTTACCCTCTATGAAAACGATCATCTTAGAAGGATTCGATTCGATACCAAAGTTTTATACCTATACTAGTCACTTAAGAGGTGTTCATCTTAGGAACTTGCATTACTGTATGTTATAAAAACTCAATCAATAACTAAAATATTTTCGAATAAAATTTATCCACAAAATTAAATAATACTTTTAAAGTGCTTATAAGAAATGTCTAAATGTAAAGTTAAATGTAAAGAATTCTCTTCAAATCGACCACTCAGGATTTCACCATATCTTTTTAAACTTGCGTGGACCTGCTCATCCTCCATAACAATTAAAACCTACGTTTATTTTTTAAATTTGAGTCTTCCAATGACTGACTGCCACGCTAAACGGCCACCAGTTTCCGGGCGGTAAAGTAGCTGAACACTGGTATTTCGATCAGGCAAACGAGCTGGTTACATGAGATTTTAGTGATGTTCCTAACGTATAACTTAAATATTCCTGAGTTCCTGAGAAAAGTTCCTGTTTAAGTACTTTACAAACGCATCCCTCCTCTTAAGCAGATAGGCCTAACGCGTTTTGGCATAATCCAATAACTAACAAATCAACATCCAAATAATTGATTACACGCTACACATGAAAATATTAACTACATTTTAGGTATGAGCGGAAACCAAACAAGATATTATTTTCACTAAAACAGATTAACAAACGTGAAAGAAAATAAGTTGATAATTAACTAAGCAATTTTTATAGAGATAACCTCCATGCTGTTATTTATCTTCCTTTTTCTAAACATTTTTAGACTTATAATTTTTCTTGAAAAATTATCAGTAAAACTTTATAAGAAAAGATTAATTTGTTAATGACTTTTGTTAATTAATATGTAAATTGAAAATTCTATTAAGGGCTATAAGTTGCATTAATTTTTTTACTCATTTTCAATTTTTAAATACTTAAGTTTCCTTCTTAATTTTTCAACAAAAATTTATTAGTTCATTCCAAAATATGAAATAGAAGACAAATATCCCTCTATTCTTCCTGCGCTCCCAAATCATTATGCGAATATTCATTTACAGCTTTTAAAACCTAAAAAAAGCAAGTGCGTGATGTTATCGTCAAGAGATGATTTGTAGGTACTTTATTCTTTACCACGATATTTTCGAAGACAATATTTTTAAACTGCGAAGTTTTTGAACCGCATTATTTTCGTCCACTATATTTTGTACCATGATGTTTTAGAACTGCGATGTTTTCTCTTTGCTTTATTTTCTCCCACGATGTTTTGTACCACGACATTTTCGCCTTGCGTTGTTTTCTCCGCGACGTTTTCGTTCGCGATGATTTTGCTGCGATGTTTTCGGCGGACACCAACAAAATAACAGTGTCTTCTAATATGAATATACGCATAGACTTCGAATATGAATACACGCATAGACTTTTACGCATTCATTTAAAGAATCGCCAAGTTTCTGCGGCCTTTATTTTCGCAACCTTTAGTGGTCAACATATATTTCATGTTACAAAAGTGATTTAAAAGACATAAATTTTTCACATTTTGGCATATCAAATTTTAGAAATAATTTTTGTAACGGTTACGAAATCTAACCTTTTATATTGCCTAACCTGGTCCCTACATCAAAGGTTTAAGCTTATTCCACAAAAAAAAAAAAAAAAAAAAAAAAAAAAAAAAAAAAACTTCAAACACAAAATTTTTATAACCGTACAACAAAAATTGACAGAAATGTTTAATTTCAGAACTTGAGATTTTTGCCATTATTTTCGGCTTCTGCTTTTCTGGAGGGTACAGGTAAAAATACATTAGAATAATTCAGAGTTGACTTCTCCCTTCAATATCATCGCTTCGTGATTTACTAATGGGAAATATTCTTTAACTTGTAGAGACATTAAGATTTTTTTGGAAGCAGAAGAATGAAAAACGAGCAACGCTTCGTCGGGAATCGAACCACGGACCTGTCGGTTACGCGCGGAGCGTGCTGACCACTACACCACGAAGGCATGCGAAGAAGGCGGGTGAAATACCTTATAATTTTGTTACATTAATTATTCCTAAAGCCGTTTCACACAAGTAGTTTGTAAGTTTACAATGCTAAAAATGCGTTACTAACATTCATATATAGCTTTATTATTTTAATATCATAATCTAATAATCATACAAAAATATCATTGGACTAGAAATATTATTCACTTTAATTTATGCAGGTAATAATCACATTTTATTGTATGCCAAAACTGAAGCCTGTAACTGTTTTCTAGAAAATAATTCTACAACATTGTGTGATTGAATCCCTCCATTTTAGGAAAATTTATATTGTTCAGAACGTTTCTCTACAATCTGCATAGTAATACCCAGCACTTGATGTATTAACTTCAGGGACGCTTTTCTAAATTGGTGTTTGATTTTTAGTTAAGCACAAATTGGAACATTTCACTATTTAATTTGTCTACGACTTCTAGAAATGATTTTAAACCTTAAAATTAAATATCTTGTCAGTGTTGTAGTAAAGGAATAAAACCTTAATTTTGTATTTTTTAAGAATGAGTATAAACTTTAACTAAATGTAACTATAAGGGCCGTATATGTATGTATGAAAAGCAAGATTTTGTAATTTTTACAAAATTGATTTTTTTAAATTAAAAATACCATAACATGAGTATTTTCCTTGTTTCAAATATTTCTGAAATTGGAAGAACGGCTAGCGGTTGCTAAAATAAAAATCCATAAGGACTTTTATAGACACGATTTATAAGCTATTGAATGAGCCACAAATGACTCGGAATTTCAATCACGTAAGGAAAACTTAGGAATATTTAAAGGGTAAAGATAAGTTCTTGACCAGAATGGTATAAAGGGTGTTTCTAGTTAAGAGTTCGCATAAAATTACGCGAAAAGTCAACACTTTCTATGTCAAAGAAATTTCTTGCTGTCTTGAAAGCTGTAGCTCATTCGACAAAGGATAACTATAAAGATTGAAATCACTTTTGATTGAAATCACAATAGTTTAATATTTTTGTCACAGCTTTAATTTCACAAATTATATTTCCTTATTAAATGAAATTTGCATTTTATTCTAAAATTTAATTATTTTAGGGTACGTCACTAGTCTAAATGTATTTGTATAAAATATAATACATATTGTTATGTGCGTACGGGTTCGTTATGGATTGAATGCACAAGTCGTTAAAAAGTTAACAAAAATTTATTCTTTCCACAAGAAATAAATCAAAATGCTGAAATATTTCTTCAGAGATATTCGCACAATATCACAATATCTCAAACGTTTAACAAAACCTCAGTTCCAGATAAAATAATTCTATCTCACAGCGAAATCGCTACAATCAATAACAGCATCAAGTAAACAGTTCGCTTTTTACAGCTACAACTACAACAACAACAGCAACAAGAACTAAGAAGAGGTGTTTCAATTCGGCTTTTATAAGCTTTTCAATTATCAGTAGAACAATCACGATTTTTTGGATGGCAACAGCAATTACGAGATATTTATTTATTAAGCATTAAATGCACGTGATCTTTTATTTTTACTTTTTTTTCGACATAGCTTTCTCTTCAAAAATCTTCTGCGTTGCACGAGGAAATAAAAAGGAATTTTAATTAAAATTCTAAATAAATAGCCAAATAAATGCGAAATTCGTAACAATATCTATTAAATCTGATTTTAAATTTGTGTGCGTATAACTCATAAAGGGTGGCCTAATACCTATTGGCCGCATATAGGTAATACAAATATATTATTATATTTTAATTCTATTCTATTTTCTGCACTTCTAGGCAATTAAGTTAGTAATAATTTATCATTTTTGAGATTAATTGTGACTATCTTAAAAGCTTAAAAATACCAGATCTATGAATTATTAGCAATTAAACGTTCTTGCGACTAATTATGACTATCTCAAAAGCTTAGAGATACCAGATATATTAATTTTTAGAAATAATTTCATGAATTAAAAGGTTACAAAAAGCAAACATTCACATTTGTAAAAACATAAGTGCTTTGAGATTCACATTATACGCCTGCATGATCTCTGTACTGCCATATGATTGAAGATATATGGCGGGAAAAATTCACTAGAATGATTAGTTTATATAGATTATAACAAGCATGCAAAGGCTATCTGTCTAATGACAGAGATACCTTCCTGGGCGTTTTTTCAAGAGAAAATGGCACATATTCATGTTTTACATACGAAAAATCACAAACAGTCCTATGTAGTTAGTTCGTTAGCTGAGATTTGAACCCGAGACGAAATGCCAGTGTTCAGCGGCTTTACTGCTCGGTCCTGGTGAACCTTTAGTGATAATAGAATTCAGTACATTTCTAGTATTAACAAAATGTTTACAATGTATAACAAGATCCGAATTCTTCATCTAATGTAGGCATTTAGATAAAAAAAATATTTATTTATTATGGAAAGTATTCAAATGCTTCAAAAGAAAATGGCTTTCTCACTTATATGTTCGATACCGTTAATATTGGATCAAACAAATACTGTGCTTTCATATTCCTTTTGCCGTTTTCTGTTTCTTTTAAGAATATTCTTAAAAATATTTGAAAATAAACTTGTTTGCAATGATAGATTTTTATAGGGTTGCATTCTATTTACGCTAAATCTTGTAATCAGCCGACAGATGGCATTATAGAAAAGCCGCCGACAGAGGGCGTAAGATGGTAATCGAGAATGTGAACGAGGTGATGAGTATTCCTGAAGTAAAATGTAAATATATGTAAATATTTAATGTAGGAATAAAAGAATTTATCAAAAAGCTAGACTCATCCTGAAGAATGAAAGATAATCGCAACTTACCACTAACCATCCTGACAGATCAGATAACAATCTTAATACTAGGGTAATTTGCTAGTTTTCCAGATGAAATTTCGTCCCGTCCCTAACTAGAATCGGATAAAATAAAAATGATAGTAACAATCCTATAAAAGCAATAGAAACGTTTATTGGTATATCAGAATAAAATTGCTCAATTAAGAAAAGTAAAAAATCTTTCACGGAATCTGAGAATACAGCAGCAGCTGAATTATTCACAAATCAGATATTGAAGACTTAAGAATTTGGCTCCTACTGCTAACATGCTTTCTCAGGTAACTACAAATGAAAGCTAACTCACCAACCATCAACACTTTGCTACAGCAAGTTTAATTATCATTGGAGTATTGCAGGCCTATATTTCCAAAGCTCTATCTCTCTTAATTCGTTATTTGACTCACTTTTAACTTCCATTTCTATAAAGACAAGAAGCTACTTACTGTTATTCTCTTCGTAAAAGGATCATTATACGATTTCAGTTTCGCTTATTTGTTAAAATCCCGCCTTATTAAAATTATTCAAAACCTTCCTTATTTGGTACTTCTAAATCATTCCTGACCGTTAGAGAATTATGCAGTCATGCAATTATTTTGAAATATAATGTGTAGTTCAAATTATTATTTTAATCTAATGTGCTGAATATTTTACATTATTATTTTCCCCTAAAGAAACATCATGAGAATTACTATTGCCTATTTGGGAATTTATTATATGACTAAAATAATAACCGAGCGAAGTCTCAAAGACATTGGTAGAATTGTTTTTGTGCATTAATGTCCATTCTTATATTATATTAGCAAATTATAATACAAAAGATTATAAAATCAATTGCATAATCATTGACAGTTAGTTCACAGTCATAGACAGAAAGCATTCGTAGGCGGCATAGAAAGACAAAGTTCATACACATAGTTCATTTTCATACACAGAAAAATGCAGAACGCAATAATATTAAATACACAGACAAAATATTTAGAAAGAAATGTGATTTTGGGGAGATTTCAGCAAGAACTGTTCTGTAGGAAAACATATGACTGAGAAACTTTACATAATGTAATATTCATGGTTAAAATTATATTTCTATTATTTTTATAATAAGAATTAAGTAAAGTTTTTAAACTAATATATGTTATATAGTAAAGGTTGTATAAAGCAAAAATTCATCGGGATGAATTTCAATCGGCTCTGATATTCTCTTTGCTAAAACAGTAATTGTCCTTCTTCTATTATAGGCTCACGTGTTTAAAAAAAATATTGATATTCAGATATGAATGAGTACTGTAGAAATATTTATTACTTGGAAATTTACACTCCCAAGCTTAGTCATCTGTAATACCTTAATTGTAATTATCTTCTTTTTTAATAATCACAAGGGGTTATTATGCTGCCTGTTTACAGGAATTTGATGTGTGCTTCTTTATTCAGCAGAAATATATATCTTACCACTTCATAGGCTGTAAGTATTCTAAAATAAATATTTTTATAGGAGAGTTACAAAAAGCGTATATAATGAACAGCCAATTAAGCAATGAAGAATCAATTTAAAACACGTACAAAAAAAATCACTGGATACCTCAGAATGGGAAAATTTTGAAACTGAAGTCTTGAGTCCAACAATTTGTGATGAGAAATTGATTCTTCTATCTTACGAGCTAGTTTCACTAGTTCAATCACAAGTGTGTGAACTTGGCTTCAGTTCTAATTAAAATATCAAAAGCTCTGCCAGAGCCGTGCAGCTCTGAATGATTATAGTAAGAGAGCTAATGCTAAAGAGTTTGTCTCTACGACTGATATTGATTGCGCGGGCTAAAGATTCTATTTACTCTGGCAATAGAAGAAAGCTTGCATTAGATTTACTCTGGCAATAGAAGAAAGCTTGCATTAAATCGCTGACGTGGTACTGAGCTTATACCCAATATATCATTAGTAATTACTTTTAATAGACAAATCTGTTTGCACTGAGATGAGAAAAAAATTAAATGTAGGTAAATAAAAAAATAAGAATTTGATTTACTGTAACTTTTCCTTGTTCCATGAATTTATTTCATCGTATGCTTCTGTTACATCACAATTTTCATTTCTATGGAATATTCTTCTCTACCTGCAGTCTCCCTTAATTCATTACATGCGTTCTCTTATCCTGATATTATTTCATGATAAAGTAAGTTATTAGCAGTGCTTTATTAGCTGGGTTTCCAGTTTTCAGTATCTAAGCAATGTTATTGTTATTAGCAAACCTTAAATCCACTTTAACAAAAGAAAAAAAAATCTGATGTGTACACCACATGACTTTCTTGTACGGAATATTAAATTATACGCATTTTGCATTTCATTTAAACTTATTGGATTGTATTAAATCTACTTCATCGATAGCGCATAAACCACGAGCGAATAAATGCACTCATTAAAATTCACTATATTTGCTCACCACGGCGACACGCTGAGGCTAGGTTCACTTAACAGTGTTACGTATCATTCATTTTATAATTCATCAGAATACACAAAAATTATGTCTATCATCTGGAGAATTACTTAATCGTTGCCACATGCTCTATTCAAATACTATAATAAATCTAAAACTATGTGTAAAAGGAATTAAACAAACAAACAAAAAGAAAAGAAAAAAGAAACAGTTTTTCACAGACGATTCAGTATTTCTCATTCAATTAATTCAGTTCTCACTTCGCGACAAGGTAAAAATATATTAAAAACTTAAAGTATCTATATTGGAAATTAGGAAGTAAATCTTAAACACTTATTTCCTCGAATAAATTCCAGAATGGATTAAGCATGATTTAATTTGCAATAATAAAAGAAGGCGTTATCTTTGTTGCTGCGAAGCTGAGTTTCACTAAATTGGCAACAAATCCACTATTCTCTTAAGTTTTAAACGTAAACAATTATGACCGCCATGAGAAATGATTAGGCTTAGCCGCACTTAAACAACTTTTAAATTGTTAATAACTCTACAAATCTTGCAAGCAGATTTACGAAAGGCATAAAATCCTTAACCAGAAGATAAGAACAACATAATTTAACCATTTTTAAAGCAGAAAATGCGCAATTTACCAACATATAAGAATAAAAAACTGAGCTCACTGAGCCGAGTAACAGAGTGGATATATATATACATATATTTACATACTTTTGGTGGGACCGATTGCCACCAAAATAGGAGGTGCATATCTACATGTTGTAGAAGTCCTATATATAAAATTTCATTGTTTTTGAGTTATGCAAGCTACATACATGCATACGTACGTATGTACGCACAGACGCTACGAAAAAAATCTCTGCAGAATGCATTTAAATTCAGTTTTGTAATTTTTTGAGGAAAGAGAGTTCTTTATTCTGTTTTTACTCACGAATGTCACTCGAAAATTTCGTTAAATTGCATTCGATAGCGGTTAAAATAGATATTTTCGTTGAAGTATGATACCCCAAATATTTCGCGATTACAATACTTCCTTTTTACTTACATTAATTTTTAACTTTTCTAAATTATAATTGTGGATATTCGGTTTTCGAAAGAGGGATCTGAAATGCGAAAGATTTTTATATATTACATAAATTATCGCTAAGCATTGTATTACATAAATTATCGCTAATTATTACTATGTTGCTATGATTAATCACGAATTCTTGGGGAAAGAGATAGTTAGTTAGTCAGTCCTTGTACCGATATGTTGGGTAGAAGCCATGGAAATGCAGGAAATGCATCCGTAGTTCATTATAAGGTACAGTTACACCGGAAAACCAGGACTCTTTTACCTAGCGTTCTCAAAGGATCGCCCTACATAGAATGTCATCCTGGCCCCCAGAGGCAATCCTCGGGGCCGCGATCCAACCGGTGAAGCCGACGAGTCCCACTAAGTCGGGATGCAACGGCGTGCGGCATCACCCGACTCCACCAATAGGGGCGTTTCTCCTCGGACGACCAACGAAATCTGACAATATAGCTCCACCACAGACAGAGGAATAGACACGACAGTACCAGTACGGTCCCTGCCAAGCTGAACCAACATGAGAATAAACTCGGGCTCTAGTCCTGTGAAGTCAACTTATATGCCCCGTGGTTGGGACTGCCTAAGTACAGATCCTAGTGAATACTTCCCAGGAATTTTCCTGAGTCAATCCCCAGGGGAGACATTATAAGGTACAGCGTAACAATAGGACATTATTCTTAGCTTTCAATAATACCATTTTTGGCAATTTTTTGAAGGCAGCCCAGAGGTTGAAGCGTTGAAAGGAAAGAATTGCAAGGATTTTAAGTTTTACTAACGTTTATTTTATTTTAAACCGTCACTATATTCTCTTATTTTCCCTTTCCGGCCAGAATAAGGGCGAATAGATTTAGTGTATGCAAATGAGGTTGTAAACTGTAAAAGTACTTAAGACCTGGCTTTTAGCCAAGTAAAGGTAAAGAAAGAGAGATTTCTCGCGGCCTTTACCACGCGTGTGATTTTCGTTGTCTGCTTTAAAAGCCAGAACTTAGTTCTCGCTCATATTTGAAGACCTATTGTAGTCTTTGCATTCTGCTCACTACATACGTAGTAGTAAAGGGCCAATCTTCACGTTACTATTCTCTGTAAAGCATCTTAGTTCTTATTTAGTCAAGTTAGTTTATTTTCTTATTTTCTGAGTTTTAGACCAAAAGTATTGGTCTTTGTATCCCGAAGTGCGGGAGCGCCTCTACGCTGTAAGAAATAAAGGGTAAAGTTAACCCCTTCTTATTTGTATTATCTGTTCCACGCACACACGAACATAGCTTTAAGTAAGCTCCCTGTTCTTATTCAAGACTCCAGTTATGTTTGCAAAATCAACTAGAAGGAACAGTAGTCCTGACAGAGTTATGTGACCTTCTTCGTCTATCGCTAACTTCTGCAGAGAATTTTTTTAAAGTGGATTTTAGTCTCGCGATTCCACTTAAACAATTACTCACAAAAGTTCAAGATTTACTCAAGATTTAAATCGCGGCCTCTTGCTTTGGAAGCTGACACGGCTAATTTCATACAAACTGGGCAGCGGCTTGATGCACAATCTAGAGAAATAATATTTTGAACCGAAGAGAAAGTATTAGAATTCTAATAATAATGGAAATCGTTAACTATACTTAGAAACTTTATCTTTCAGTTTCACTCTCCAGAGATATGGAGGGAGCTCATACTGAATACTAATCTGAAACTGAGTGTGCGGACTTGATTTCTTTCTAAGATTTAGCTTTAACACTGAAGTACTGAAACGAAAAAAGCATTTGCTGCATATCGATACACAAATTGAACAATTTTGTTTTTAAAGTGACTTTGACACTGAAACTATATAGATTATATTATACCTGCCAAAGGACCAATTCGTTTGCATGAAATATTAAAAAGTAAAGAAACAGGCGAGACCTAGCGGCTATAAATAATCGAGTAGCATCTTTTCTCGAAGCAGGTAACAATGGATATTTGCTTTTAGAAAAAAAAAAATATTAAATTATTTCTATACCAACATATTATTCAAGAACTGAAATCGTAACACACTTTCAGGAGAAGTTACACCAGTAATTCTCCATTTAACAGAAAGATAGAGAAAACTAAGTTCGAAAGCAATAATTTCCAATTATATAAATCAAGTTATGAAATCAGTAAAGCTCTGTAATATGTGCAATTCGTTGGACATTTCCGTTACTTTACTCGGGCAGGGCATTTATCATCAATTTTAATAATTGGATTAGTTTAAGATATGATAATAAATAAAATATAATTTTTATCTGTATTTTATTTTTAAAATCCATGTTTAGTTTTAAACTTGTATTTAATTTTTGTATTATATCTAATTGATGTAATTTATAACGTATAATAGTTTCATACAGTTCTTTCCTGTGTATAGCTTGAGTTAGAAGCACTGATGGATTTTCTTTCCCATCATGAAGCAGGACTGCTTTTTTATCTTATTTTCAAACATTCTATGTACAGTTTAATATTCTTAAACATTGTATTGATACCTAAAATTTTCAAATGCTCAGTTTATGCCGTGGCAACACATAGAAAAATCATTTTAGTAAAATAAGATTTTAAAATTAATATTTCTTGAAGTAAATTACACTTCTGAGTTTTCTAAAAGATTTCATTACTTTTATCTTGAATTTGTCTCGTTTTGATAAATGAGATAGCGAGAAATGGAATTTAAGCTGCCAGTTTAACTTTAGAAAGTATATATATACCCATCTGAGAAAGCCAGCTAATAGTTCAAATGGAAAATTTGGTTCCAAAAACGCAAAGGTTTTCTTTGAGGTGTTTAACAAAATATCATCTGAAGAGAGCCTGGATTAGAATTACGGACTTTATGACTCTAATATTTGATTTGAGTGAAATTAAAGAATTTATTATTACAAATGGATTACGAACCCCATCAATTTTTTTATATCTAAATTTGGGAAATAATGAATAATTCTCTCCTCTAATGTTGTCGAATGGTCAATAACAATTTTCTGAATAGTTTTATTAAAATCTTTTGGGACTGACTAAAACTTTTCCAAATTGCCTTCCTGAGCTTTATTTTTCCATAAAGTTATTTGTTTTTGGAATCCCACGAATTTACCTGCTGCGTTTAATATATTTTCTTTCATTTGAATTTATGTTATAAAGATAACAAAAATGTCTGACAAGTAAGCTAATCTCCCATGAGCACTAATCAGAACTTCTCAATTAAATTATATACTGAACATGCGTGAAAATGCTCCGAATTGCGCTCTCCTCCAGAGCGCCAAAATCAGCTTGGATACCACAACTGGCGCTCTTATTAATGTCTTAAAAACCGAATTTCGCCAATTCGAATGTGCCATATATTGTATAATAAACATTGGTATTGCAAGAATTTTCTTTTCTGTACAGTTGTGGGATCCGGACTGTATCCGGATAGTCAGTGAAAGCCGCCCGGATGTCCGGATCCTGCTCTCACCTGTGTACCGTATACTAGGATTAAACTCATTATAAGAGCTATACGTTTCTAAACTTTGGCGGCACACTTTAAGAATTTGGCGGTAAACAAAAAAGCCGTGGCACAGTGGTTGAGAATCACTGGTGTAGATTATACCAAAGCACTCATGAGGTCTCTGCCTAAGCGAAAGGATGCGTTTGAAAATGACTTTCAATGGAAAACTAATTCGTATTTACACTACACACGAAGAAAACCACGAAAACTCCCAAGCAACTAATCCTTTTGCCAGATTTGACCCCGAGTCAAATTACCGATGTCCCTTACATTTTGGTTAATAATAAAACACTTAGTTACTCTTCATTACAGAAAGCGTACTTGTCTGTCTTACCTGTGACCAAAGCGACAAGGAAAAAATGTCGCTTAGTTCAGACATTATACGAAGAAAGAAAAAACGCGCTTTAAATAATGGAATATTAATGGAAATATAGGGGAAAAAATTTACTTTAGTTTCAAAAATAGAAATGTCCACTTAAAAAATAAAATTTACTTCTCAGGTGGCTATAAAACAGTAACTGCAGCTTACGACTCTCAGAAATGCCGCTTCCGTAGCAGAGGATCAGTTGCGCCGATGCGATGGTTAATTTTCTGGCATTTTTTTACACTGAATCTCGGTATAGCTTCCGCAAAAGTAGAAAACTTCATTTAATGCAGATTTTCGTTAGTTCAGGTGGTGGGTAAAATACTCCTGTTTTGGAAGAATGCAATAGCTTCATTTCCATATGATAGCAAATTTAACATTGTCTCATAGTTTGGGATCGGGAGGGGGTCTTTTCTTGTCTGTAAGAATCCTACAGACAAAAGAAAAACGAATTTACATTTCATATTACTTGGTTTTGGTTATGATTTTGGGTTTACTTTATGATTTGAAGATAAACACCACCTAACGTGACGTAATGGTTGGTCGCAAATAAAGCCTACAAGTACCATATAAAAGGAAAATATTTCTAAGATGATACTGAAGTAAGAGTTACTGATATTTTACTTTATCTGCATGATAAAGCGGTAAATTAAATAACACCAGGTCTGTTTCATTTCTACCATAATTGAAACTCTAACAGTTTTAATAGATTAAAGAAATTGTCACCACTTGAAATTAGGCTCAGTGTACGCTTATTGTAGAAAACAATTAAAACTCGAGTTTCCCCACCCCGGAGCGGAAATTCAGCTTCTCCTTCTTTATCTTTTCTCCTGCTAAAGATAAATAACTTAGAGTCTCAAAGCACTTTGAAAAAAATAATCAAGAAATTTTAAGACGCAAGAGACGAAAATCGGTAAGAAATGTAGGAAGTAAAAGAAACTGCAAAAGAATTCAACCCACTGTATATGGAATTTTATAAATAAGAGTAAAATTAATAATCAACCTGAAAACGCACAATACTCTGCAAATCACTTAGAAGTTCAGTTTCTCGCATCTCTGAATTTTAATATACTGTAGGAAACAAAATCGCTGCTTTCCAATAGAGAACAAGCAGCAGTTTTCTAACATTTTGAAAATTATATGATTTCCACTTGTTATGAAAATTAACATTTCGAAAATATAATTAATTATTACATTAAAAAAAAGTTGAAACATGGAAATTTGACATCCAATTTCTTTTTCTCGTGATCTACGGGTAAACGTCCACATTTGTTTTTGTATATTGCATTAAAATATTATATCAAAAATTTATTTTTTTAAACATTTTCTGCTAATTTTCCAGTTTATGTAATATTACACTTTCAAAAAACAATTGCTGTGGAATTCTACATTACTTGAATAAAACAAGTGAATAAAAAGATAACATTTTCATTAATTTAGAAGATTTTACTATTCAAAACACGAAGCACAAATACCTTAAGCAAAACATCATCAGTCAAAGAGATTTGGTAATACATCAAATAGAAATTCTTAATGTTTACTACCCACTTTCAGGTCACAGTCAAAGTCTTAAGGGCATTAAAACCAGAATAATGAGCAGTAAAGATCATTTATAGGTCATACACTAGTGGTCGGCTTCTTGTATAGCACCTTTGTAAGTCACAGAAAAAGATATCAAATAAAAATGGACATTTTCGAAAAGAAATGACAAAAAGAAACGAAACATTCTAATCTTTTATCTGTCTGTGGTGCTTTAGCAGTTTATATAGCAAACAGAACGATGTGCATGAGGATTTGCAAATGGAAGGGGAAGTTTGCATTCTCAATGCCTGGGAAGTGGGGCAGGCTGTTGCTTTTTTCGCACAGAAAAACTCGCAATTACGAAAGCGACTCGTGAATGCAGCGTAAAGAAATAGATAGCTAATTGCTCGATTAGTGAAAAGCACTAATATAGTGTTAAGCATCGATAAGCTAACGCATCGTTGATCCTAATAACATAATCACTAATCACAGATATAAGAAAAAAGAGCTTTATGAAAAAAGGTTTAATTAAATATCCATCTAGATATAATTTTTAAGATGGGCTTATTATAAGTGAATTGCCTGTGATTAATGGATACATTAATAGATATGTGAAATACATATGAATAGCACATGTATACTGCTTAAGGTATGGAAAATGCACAAATTTGAAATTAATATATTGATTTTTTGCTTATAATTCTAGCATCCTAACATTATTAATAATGTTGTCCATTTACAGATTTGCTTCTTGATAAAGCACCTTTGTGAGGAACTATTGTTGTTTATATATGTATTTATCAGGTGTAACATAACGGGAACATTAAACTAAGTGTTCTTCGGCTCAGCTCAGATGGATTTTATCTCGAAAACGCATTAAATAAATTCTTAGGTATAGTTCGACCGCCTAATCCGTGACCATGAGCGTGAATACGCATGCGCCACTCTACCCGAATTATTCTCAAAATAGGGTAAAAGGATGGGAACATTCTTTCCCTCCATTCTCTCTTTCCGGATGAGAGAAGGTTTTCACTTCGCAACAAGTAATAACGCCTCTTTTGGACGAGTCTATGTTTTTTTGGCAGAATGCCAGCCAGGGTTGCGTTTGAGACGGTCGAACTATATAATTATTCTATGCATTTTGTTGTAATTATATTTATTCTCTCCGTTAGAAGAATACGATCTTCCCCCGTTCTGCTACCAATAAGATGCCAAAAAAGAAAGGAAACCACTCTGGTGACATTTGCCTGAAGTATATGAAGTAGTCTTCAGTTTCGTACTTTATACTCAACAAATTAGAATCTTAAACATGTGTTTAAGCCGATCATGTAGCATCGGACGGGGAACCATCTGATTAACAGTTAGAAGCTGGAAGAGTGAAAGGTCATAGACACACTATGATCAAACTCTCTTTTTTTCGATGACACAGGGGTAAGAATACATGATTGACATAGCAATCTAGTGACGCAATAAGAAGGCTTCTCAGATGGATTCGCACTCGATGCAGGTATTATGCGAGCTCTGAGTTCAAATATATATGCAAGCAAATTTTATTAAAGGAAAGACTAGAATATAAATCATGTCTTGTACAAAACTGTGAAAAATTGCAAATAATGCATATTATATCCATTACTGTGCAAATACAATTATGCTTTACTTGCTTATTTTTTATGTTGTGACTACTAAATGCTCAAATATAAAAATCAACATTTAAGATGTTTTTGTCTCCGAGCTCAATAAAAATAAGAGGCTCAAATTTCAGTTTGCTTTCTTATTTCTATCCTCAGAATTTTGCTTTGTTTCTATCTCAAAGTTTTCGTTTCACTGAAAATTGAGTCATTATATAGTTATGAGTTTATATTGCAATTTGAAGTTATACTAGAGTTTTCACTCTTACCACTGTAATTATTTTCTTAGTTTGTTCCGAACTAACTCTGATTTTGACTCTGCCCTCATTGCATTTGTTGCAGATTAACGCCAGTTTATCAAAATCAGGCTCATACTAGATATCTTCTAGATTACCAGGAATGTCATTTATTATCCATTTTATCGGTAAAATTGAAAAATAAATAAATAAAAGCTAAGAGTAGTTATTAAAAAAAGAAAATAAATGCGATATTTATTCACTCTCTGCATTTAAATTCTAAACAATATAAACTCCATATTTTTCTCAAACACACACGTTTAAAAAGAGCATTAAATCTGAAGTCTTTGTATTCATTTAACTGCTATCACGTTTAAGCAGCCAGCGAATATGTATACAGACATAAAAACAATAGACTAACAAGCAATAAAATTTCCATTACAGTAGTCAAATATATTATAGAGATGGGCAAAATTAATTTTTTCCACAAAGCAAACAATTGTGATATGGAAATAAAAACAATAGTAACTTGAAAATGATCACATCTATTATTCTAAAAAGACCAGCAAAGCAAAAATACGAATATCTTCATCATAACACGTCCTACCAAACAATTGCAAATATTAAATGGGAACTGCGGATAGTTTATTATAGTCTGTGTAATATGGTACAATATCAGAAGTCGGCCTTAAAATTCCCAAGGTCAGATATGTTCCCACTGGCAACTGTAATAAAAAATGGGAAACGATGCATTTACCCTAGAGCAGCGTTTCTCAACCTTTTGACTAACGCGTCCCATCTAAACAAAAACTGAAAACCTTTAGTACCACCGCTACATTTTACAATGATTATTTTTTCATTTCTGAATAGAAATATTTTTAAAAAATCTAAAAGCTTTCAGATTTTATCACGTTTATCAGATTTTACAGGGCGATAACATTTGAAGACAACAATTAGAAAAGTGAAACGGAGACTTAAGTTTTCAACGTAATATCCCAAAGCGAAGTTAAAAACGTCAAAACGTCTGTTTAAAAACGTCAAAACAGCATACCTTTAGATTTTCCTATACACGTGTCGAGCGTGCTGACCACTACACCGCGAAGGCATGCGAAGAAGGCGGGAGAAATACCTTATAAGGAGATACTATTATTTTTTACAGGAGCTTATTTTTATTTCCTATTAAATACAGCATTCATTTCTATCACTCGTTTTAAAAACATCATTTATGGCAAATTTCAACGGTTATGTCTACGACTAAAAGAATATTTGTGAAACGTACAACATGGAAGACCCATGAAAACTGCCACGCAGACAGATCGTTCGCCTCTTGCTAAAGTCTATAAGAGGCTATTGGCTATTGACTATAAGAGGCTATTGGCTATTGATCGCATAAATTTACGAGTGTTAGAGAAAAAACTCAATCAGGATGTTGGGCTTTAATTTTTGAAATTAATAGTTAAAAATAATTGGCTTCTTTGCGTACCGCCAATTTTTCTCTTGCGTACCACCGGTTGAGAACCCCTGCTCTAGAGAATATTGTTTAAAGACATCAATCAGATCTACAGGCAACAGGACATGGTACCCTGCTTTTCAAAAGGTCACCAACATTAAAATTAAGTGGTCTAAAATCTTAATGTTTTAACAAATGAAAGCGATTAAATGAAATACTTATTTATTTTTAAACGTAGTTAAATTATCATAGGCACCTGCCATATAAGAATTTTATCAATTTCTTACTATAGATGTTATAATTATCCACAAATGGAAAGGTTATTTAACACTTCAAGTAAACCCTGACCCCAAAAGCTGAGTTCCGAAATTTCGAAAACTAACACTTGTATGAGACAGTAATTTGCTAAGAACCCACACCCTAAAACACGTGGCAATTTAGTATTTTGTGGCTTGCAAGCTATAGACGGGGCTTACAGTCTCAAACAGCTTATTTTAAAACTAAGACAGATTTAGAAATTTTTCTGTGTTTAAATAATAATAATAATAATAATAATAGAGCTAAACTTTCTATTTAAATGTTATTTTATTTATATGAAATCTTATTTGATATCAAATGAATATATATAGATATGCATGCATGTATGTAGAAAACAGAAAATTATCTTAAAAATAAGGAAACATTTTTTAATACAAAACACCAAAATATTTTGAAAACAGCCCGTCTACATGTATTAATTACAGTAAAGTGATACTAAAATGCTTACATACTTCAGGAAACAGTCTAGCCAGTTTTTAAGTCAAAATATTAAGATTGAAAAATTGTTAAAACATAAATTAAAATTCGGAATGCTGAATTACGTATGTAGAACATATGCGTTTCAGGATTTCTCTGGTTGATTAAAAAATCAAGCTTAACAAATATGGCCAGTAAAGTAATTTTAATTACTGAAAATGAAAGTTTACTTAAAATAAAAGTGCGAATAACGGACTTCGTTTTTGCAAATTAAAATTCCATCCATGTTTTATATATGCTTTTACATAATTACTGCGTGCATACAAATAAACTAAGTGTTGCTGAAATATTAGCTTTATTTCAAAACCCGGTCCTTTAAATAGTAACTCGTAATGAATAATTTTTAGTCAGTATCTTTTTCTAAGAATTTATTTAAAAAGGTAATAGGTAAAAGATTTTCGGTGTAATGCATACTTTGTTTGTAAATATTTCTTGTATGGATTAAATAAATATTAAAGCGGGTAATAAATTTCTATGTTTCATATTTTATAAAGCAGAGAAAGTACACATTAACAAAGTGTGATGTAACAAAAATTAAGCAGTAAGTGGATTTCGATTTAAAAAAGGAGAAGAGTTCCGTTTCGTTTTTTTTTTCTATTTTTAAAGATCTCGAAGCAATACTTAACATCGATAAGCACAAAACTTTTATTTCATTCGTAAACCCCAAATGTAATTGTACGTTGCAGCTTAAGGTACCTAGTAATGTTACAAGCTAATCAGTGTTTTCCAGCAATTTTTCTCAGTTTACAAATATTAAGCATTACAAATACTGACACGGTGGAGCCTTGAAATTAAACGGTTGACCATATTATACTTGATTTCGTGTTATAAGATATCTACGCTAAGGGAAAACTGAAACAGCATAAATCAGTATTTCGTTTTTATAAAACAAAAACGATTTTACTCTTACTGGAAATGAAAAAATAAAATAAAAAAATAATTAAAATGAGGTACCTGATTTTACTTTCGAATCTTTACTTTAAACTTTTAGAACTGGCAATCTTTGCAAATTTCAACGTTCGTATAATCAAAGCTAAGGGACCCATTTAAGATCCAGGGATGATCTGTTTACTTAGCTTGTAAACAAGTTTATCTTCATGCTTTGGCGGGCAGTGACTGATTATTTGGAGAGTTTTCAATTTTCAGAATGAAATTACGTAGGGAAAAAAGTCTTTGAAATTTGTGTTTTTCATATTTCATCCTAAATAACCCTCCAGCATAAAACGCGCGAGTTTTCAAATATCTCAGCTTGATTTTTTCAGTAGAAAGAAACATTTTTTTCTTAAAATACCTATGTTTACCCGTGCTTTTTAAATACATACACTTTTTTTATAAGGATAACTATTTAGTCACACTTATGTATGATAAATGAACTACGAAATTATAGGATACAAATTATGTAGAAATTAAACCAATCTCCTTCTGACCCTATTAGACTGACAAGCGTGTTATCATTCCTTCTCAATTATAACAAATTCTTTAACAACGTTTAATTACCTTTTTATTCAATCTTAAGTTTAAACAGAAGGCACAACTCGTGTATGCAATCAAAACACCGCCACATGCCTGTGTTTAAAATAATATAAACTGTATTTTCAGAATAAGAAGAACGTAATCGGAGGCTACACAAACTGGCCTAATTAACTGGCTTCATACTTTAATGGTGCGTTTTAACCACCTAATGTTTAACAACAACCCTGCCCGAGCACCGTTCAGCCGTTTTAATCACCTAACAACTCTGCCCGAGCACCGTTCGGCTGCCGCGAAAGGGCACTTTCAAGATTTTCCAGTACATCGCTCAGGCAGTATTTGTTCCTACAAAAGCCACTGATTTTCTCGACTTTTCCACTTTTTTTAACTTTGTAGTGTATTGTAAAAGCAGTTCAAGAAGAGTTTTTACTGCTTTTTGTTTCGGCTTCGTTTAGGCTCGAAAAGGAATGATAGCGGAAAACGTGGCAGAAAAGAAACCAGATATTTTTGTCCCAATTGTGATATTGGGCTCTCTTTATCTCCATTTTTAAAATATACCATACCAAAGTTGAATTTTGAAAAGAAGTAAAAATTTAAAAACCACGTGCTTTTTTTTACATCACCTGTAAAATGTTCTTTCCAGTTTCGCACTTTCGTCAGAAAAAAGCCAAACTTTATGTCAAAATGCCTTTTTTGCGTCGTAATTACAAACTATCTTAAATTAATAAATGCAGTACTTGAAACAGTTTTGACTGCTGATTTGAATTTATATATAATAAATTCGAATTCAAAATTACTTATAAAAAATCCGATGGGTACACCACATGACTTCCTTGCACAGAATATTAAATTATACGCATTTTGCATTTCATTTATACTTATTGGGGTTTAGGCGCTATCAAATTCGCGATAGCGCATTAACCACAATAGAATAAACGCATTCTTTAAAATCCACTATATTTCTTTACTATAGCGACACTCTGGCGCTAGGTTCAATTAACAGTGTTACATCTCATTCATTTAACTCAGAATGCAAACAAAATTATGTATATCATCCGAAGAATTATCTACTCGTTGCCACATGTTCTATTCAAATATTATGACAAATCTAAAACGATGTACAAAAAAAATCAAAAAAAAAGAAACAGTTTTTCGCAGACTATTCAGCATTTTTCATTCAATTAATTCAGATCTCACATCGCGACAAGGCAAAAATACATAAAAACTCAAAATAACTATCTTAAAAATTACGAAGTAAATGTTAAACACTTATTTCCTCGAATAAATTCCAGAATTGATTAAGTATGATTTATTTCGCAATAACAATAGAAGGCGTTATCTTTGTTGTTGCGAAGCTTAGTTTCTCTAGATTGGTAACAAATCCACTATTCTGATAAGTTTCAAATGTAAACAAATATTGCCGCTATCGTAACCAAAAATTAGGCTTAGCCGCACTTAAAAAACTTTTACATTGTTGATAATTCTGCAATTATTGCATGTAGGTTAACTAAAGGCATAAAACCCTTAAACGGAAGACAAGAACATCATAATTCAATCATTTTTAAAGCAAAAACTCCACAATTTACAAACATATAAGAATAAAGAAACTGAGCTGACTGAGCCAAGTAACTGAGTGGATATATATATTTATATACTTTTGGTGTGGCCGATTGCAACCAAAATAGGAGGTGCACATCTACGTGTTATATTAGTCTTATATGCAAAATTTCAACGTTAGGCTACTCGTGTTTTAGTTATGCGAGATACATACATACATACGTACGTACAGACGCCTCAAAAATCGCTTTAGAATTCATTTTAAATTAGTTTGCAATTTTTGGGGGAGAAAAGAGTTCTTTATTCTGTGCTTACGTATAGATGTCACGCAAGAAAACATCGTTAAATTGCATTCGATAGCGGTCAAAATGGATATTTTCGTTGCAATATGATACCTGAAATATTTCGCGATTGCAATACTTCCCTTTTACTTCGTACAAGGAAAGTAAATATATTTTTGGTCACAATATGCTAGAAAAATGAAATTGGTAAGTAGTTAACTTTGAATAGCTTAATGGCTAAAGCCGGGATATTGACTGGCAGAGCTGGGTGATCAAACGTAAACTGCCGGCCACGCTGTCAAACGCTCGAATCTAAAACATTCCAAACCACTGACTTAAATACTCAGCACTTAATTTGCATCCTGGTGAGAACTATAGAAAAATAAACTGCACTAAAAGTTTAAATTGGAAAATAAGAAAGCTTCTTCTTTTTCTTACCCTCTGATCTGAATCAGATCAATAAGTTCGTTCGCCTTCGTAACTTCCAACACGAAATTAGGTCTTTTCAGCAGATCTTCGCTCACCAAGGCAGCACAACTAAGTAGATGCTGCTCTGTAGCTTCATGATTTTTACATCTGGCGCAAGTAATAAAAGTTTTAGTACTACGGGAATATCCGAGGATTCTTAAGCGTAATGAAGTCAACCGAGGCAGAGCCATTTGATCCATCCTGTCAGTCTTGAAACTAATAGAATATAAAATATTTGAAACCAATAGAATATAAAGAATTATTTAATTAATGTAAAATATTGATTAATTAGCATAAAATACTCTACAAATTCTAAAGAATCCGAGTTCTGAGTTTTCTCGACTGAATTAATTGTAAATATTCTGTAGAGCTAATATTGTTCAAATTAACAATATTTAATAACAAATACATACAGAATACAGAACATTTTGTAGGGTAAATATCATATTATAAGCAATTCCATGTGCATTAACAGCATCAGAATTAATAACATTAATTCATTCCTTCTCAGAATTGTTACAATTAATTTTGACTACGTTGTAAATAGAGGGACCTCTTTACTAATCTTTCTAACTTTGGATTGAATCGGCTTTCAGCTACTTAAGCGTGATTTTCTAACATGAAAGTGTTTGTACACTACCTAGTTATTAGAGTTTAAAGGGCTTCTAAAGGTGAAAAAAATAAAGTAAACGAAATACAAAAACATATGAAAAAATCTCTTTCTTCACTGAAGTATTTTTGAAAAACAATGAATGAAATAACAGTATTTAGTTTAATTCGTAAATTTATTTATAATTATTCTCTTTCCAATAACCTACAAGTGTTGTATAAGTATAGCATATAAATGCAAATTACATCACTGATGCAACGGTTTGAAAGAATATAAAATGGATTGCAAAAATTTATGGTATCCCAAATTCATTTCTTTTCAATGCCTCCGCAAGATGGAAAAACACAAACAAAATATGGAAAAATGCACACACAATAACTATTGTTTGATGATTTTGTTCTAAGTTGAATTTTATTGCAATTCTTATGGAGATATAATGCAGCATACCTGAAAAAAAATGTAAAGGTCTGTCTTCAAAGAATCCTAGAGAAACTATTTTCACTGAAGTTGTAGATCCTTATTTTGCTGAAGGAAAGGGAATGCGAATTGACCATTGGGAACAACAAGGAGTTAAAGCCAGGGATTCCTGTAGAATGTGCGGCTGCGTACGTACAATTGAACGTTAAAGCAGTACCATCAAAAAAGTGACTGCGTTGTCAAGACCACAAGTGTGAAAGATTAAATATCGAAGATGTAGCAGATATCGTGATTTTCTGCTTAGTTTAGCATCTGAGGTTTTCGTTGACATCCTCTGGAAAGTCGCGTCCGTGTATCGTACCAACCAAAATCACTATGCATACAAAATAAAACTCTTCCTAATGCTCCAGTTCAATGTTGTTACTTAGAGAAGTGAGAGAAACGAAGACATGGCTTGAGAGCAGACGATGAACCAGTGACGTCACACAAAGCCAGTGACGTGAAAGTTTCTGGTCGGAAAGAGCACACCTTTGGCTTTACTTCGCAAAGAAAGCTCACCGGTGATCGAGTCGATGACGAAGATATCCTTTCTTTAGATAGACAACCTTCGCGTACATTACCGTTCTCGATTAAACAAATCCTCACGCACCTCCGTAATTTCCCTCGAAATACGTTTGGAAGCATGATTTTGAGGACTGGAGATTTAGGGAATGATCTCCAACTTCCCGCAGATTAACCTCCATGCATTTCTTTTTTTGATGTTGTCTACAGAAACAGATTTATATGATGCAGACAAATAAGGGAGCAAGACTTCGAAAATCGCATTGCCGAAGCTTGCAGAGGCATGACCTTTCAAAGCTACATCATTAGGTTACGTGTGTATACAGGCGCGCTTTGGTTTGAATTTAAATATACATTGCAACTTATATTGGTTAATTTGAACAATATTTGTAACAGATTTCATGAAAATTATGGACTTTCACATTTCCCATAATAGAAGAGACAATCGCATAGAACTTTTATCTGATTTTCAAAAATCTCTGTGTGTATACAAATAGCTCATTTTCCCAAATTAAATAGACGTAGATAATAGTAAATTTCTATTGTATACTACTCCAGAAAAGCATCTTTCCGAAGGCAGATAATGTTTCTGCTTTGTCACAAACGTTCGAGCGCTGATCTAACAAGCCATGCTAAACAGAAAATCTAAAAAACTTTCTGTAATTAAAAATTTCCTTTACATAGCTTCGTTTTTGAGAAAAGAAATCGATCTTCTTCAGTTCGCGGCTAGAGATGTTGTCGGTTTATTCAATTGGCAACCGAAAATCGTTGCCCTTTTAGTAAATCATAACCTACACAGTTCTAAAAAGCTTCAGTCAAAAGTTTGAGATATATTAGAATATAAAACTGTAATTAGTGTATGGCTTTCTAACATGAAAAAGTGTTGTTAGAATAAATATGTACATTTATTCGTTCAATATTTTGTCGGGTGCAGAAATAGAATCTGCGTCTATTTTGCAAATATATAAAAAAAATGACAAAAGAATATTTTTATACAGTTTAGTTTTATTTTACGAATGCTATAGAAATTATATCAGAAAAATATAATTTTTAAAACCATACTTTAATAATTCTGAAAACTAAAGCTACTTAAACGTTTGATAAAGATAGTTCATGAATACAGTTTATTTCTTTAACACTTATTTCGAAACAGAGTTAAGCACATTTTTAATGTTACCATTTATTGAAAAGCTGATGTTAAAAATCTTAAGATTGCATAATGTAATACAAAATTATCTTGGATCTTCCTTTAGAGCAAAAAAAGTTATCAAATATAGTTATTCATCTATCGAACATTATCTAAGTAACCAAAAAGTTTATGAAAACATATTGATGATTTTAATTAAATTAGCAAAATAACTAAGCATCAAGAGATGCATCTTTTCTTTTCGCCATCGGCAGGACAGTTAACCCAATGGGTTAGGCGCTCTTCATTCTGTTGGATTCCGTCGATGGAATAAAAAATCAATAAATAAAAACTAGAGCTTAGTACTATATACTCCGGGAATTGACTACGTTTATAAGGTATTTCTCCTGCCTTCTTAGCATGCCTTCGTGGTGTAGTGGTTAGCACGTTCGGCGAGCATTCGAGAGGTCCGTGGTTCGAGTCCCGGCGAAGGCATTGCTCATTTTTCATGTCCCCTGCTTCGAAATAACCTAGCGTCTCTACAGTGGCCCCCGAACTAAAAACGGGGGTGGATGATGATGATTCTCCACCACCAGGATTTGGCGACTGGTTCCTCTAATGTCCAGTAACCCTTTAAAATGGGAGTATTAGGTATTCTCCTGTCTTCTTATCATGCACTCGTGGTGTAGTGGTCAGCACGCTCGGCGCGTATTCGAGAGGTCTGTGATTGGAGTCTCGGCGAGGACATTGCTCATTTTCCACATTTCCTCCGTTCATAATGTCTGTACAACGTAAAGGAGGAACACCGAAAAGAAAGATCAAAACGTGGAACGTGCATGGTGGGAACACTGCTATTGAGACTAAGGGGAAAATGCTGAAGAACGCTTATCTTGGGCACTAGAAAATTGTTGTTACTTATAAGGAGGTACTGATATTGTCGAATACAATGTGCTCATAGTTGTAATGCTTCTAAGATTTGTGGCATGTTTTTCGTATTATTTATGTGATTGCAATCTATCTTTTTTATTGATTACGGAGACGCACATATTGGTATCCGCCAAGCGGAGGAAAGCCCCGTGGAGGACTTTTTAAGAGAAACTGGGTCATATCACACTTTACACATGGAAAGAAACAGGAAAACGCCCATACTGCGAACCCATTCACCGGGCTTCGAACCCTCGACCGCATTATCACTGTTCAGCTCGGCCGCTGGTGGGCTACAGAATCTATTATTGTAACTGAATTTTCATTAACAATATTTTTTAGTTTTCATAATTTTTACAATACAAATCATGAAATTCGTGTCGTGTCATGAATGCTGTTCACAACATGAGTGCTGTTCGGGAATGCTATAATGATTAGAGTAACGAGATTAAAGTAAAAAAAACTTACTATATAAAACATACACAGGGAAATCCAAAAATAAGATGAAAATTAAAAAATTCAGTAATTCGAAAAGTGTAAAAAGTACAGTGCTGTTTTCAAACAAATGAGCAGGAAGACAAAAAAAATACTTTTTTTAAGATAAATTTTTTGCCAGAGTATTTATAGTGCTTAAAGTCACAATTATGAAAACGTCGATGTCTTTAGGCATACTGAATGAAGTTATTCGCCATTATGTGTCACAAAGTAGAGCTAAACCCGCTTTGGTGCTTGAAGAGTGTCATGCCACTTCCGATGGCTATTTTTATGACTGATGGTTGTTGCATTGAATATTTTTAATAATAACTGCATTGGAACTGTGCTGCCCCATTGTACAAAATTCTGACTCAGCTAAAGAAATACCTACAGATGAAAAATGTAATTATTCTGGGAATAAAAAGTTTTTCATTATTAAAACAAAAGCCCACATCTTTTTGAGCATTTCCGCGAAGACAGCATTGGGTTTTTCAAATTATTCAGTTTTTGCTTTTTCTCTTACATTCGAGTCACCTGGTATATTTATAAGGTATTTTCTCCTTCCTTCCAACGTGCCATCGTGGTGTAACGATAGCACATCCGGGCGTATTCGAGAGGTCCAGGTTCGAGTCCCACCGAGGGCATTGCTTATTTTTCACGTCTGCTTGAAAAAAACCGGATTAACTACAGCGGCGCCCGAACTAAAAGATAATGGACAATAATTTGTTACCACCAGAATTTGGCGACTGGGTCCTCTAATCCCCAATCGCCCTTTAAAAAGGGGAGCATATAAGATATTCTCTTCCCTCCTTCTAGCATGCTTTCGTGGTGGGGGAAGGGTAGCATACTTGGGCCGTATTCGATAGCTGCAGGTGAAGACATTGCTCTTTTCACGTTTCCCGCGTCAAGAAACCTAATGGCTCTACATATTTATCTGCATTTTATGTAACGACGTATATTTTTCTTCTTGGTCATGAAGAAATATCCAAACATGGCTTTGAAATTAATTGATTGAAACTGAATGTACCAAATTTAAAATACTGATATCAAAAAGTAATTTGAATAAACTAAATTGCCTAAATAATGCGTTTTCGATAAAAATTTAGATAGCTGAATTTAAATAACGAATAATAATAAATTCAAAAGGTAAATATAAATTCTTTGAATCTGATAAATAAGATGAATAGTATGAAGAAAGAAAACTGAGTAAATTTGAGCAAACTGAATTGCAATTCTTTTAATTATTTGTCCAATAAATCAATAAACTTTTTCTCTAGATCATTAAAGCAAATTTGAATTATATATCTTGCAGAAACTTTTCTTGTTGAGGACATAACACTTGTGCATACATTGCGTAGCACGTAAATTGTAATTTCTAGTGTTATAGTTTTGTTTCCCGTAAAAGCATTAATCGCGTTAATAAAATTAATTAACTAATCTCCATTACACAGAGACGCTCCCAAATAATTGAAACTTCCTGTCCCCAATGTTATGAAAACCAACATATACACAGAACATCAAAGTTCACTTCAGTTCAGAAACGACCCAATCATACACGCTCTATCATCTGCTACCAAATAAATGAAGATAATGAATATGTGTGCTACTAGAGAAAGAATTATCATCGTGTTTTAATCGTTACACAGCGATACTACACTGGAATTCACAACGTTATTTATAAGCTGTGTCTTCTTATCTTTATTCATAAACGGAAGTTGATACGAGGGTCAAAGTGATGGTCTGAGAAGCATTTTACGCATGCTTTCTGCTGGCTGGGAATACGATTAAAGATCTTTACTAAAAGTGAAATTTAAGAGTACTATAAAAGTAGGTGGTACAGACAGCAGAAATGTTAAAATTTTGAGGAACAAATTTTATTCAAGGAGATGAATAAAAAATATATTCAGAACCAGACATATTGTATTTAGAGTTTAAAAATAATTTTCATTTCTAAATTAAACTTATATATAATAAATAGATATTTATTACTTAATCAAAAACATAATCATAATTAAATTAAATTTTACTTTTTATGAAATATATTTATATTTACTTCCGTAAGTTTATTCTAAAAAGTGAAATAAATGAGTTATAAAGAGAAAATAAACAATTAATACATAATGTTCCCTTCTAAAAAAATTTAGATTTTTTGCGGGGGAGGCAGAAGGCCCTGCAGATTAGTCATATAGATCGGGTATATGGATTACATTTTAATTTAAAATTTAAAAACCCATCTGAAATTTTCTCTTTTTTTTTTCAAAGTAAAGGAAAATGAGGCAAAATAAATTCTGAAAGCATTCTAAATGATGTTTCATAAAATCCTTTTTAAGTTTTCGCATAATATGTTGTTTGTTATCTTCTGCATTAAAGTAAGCCAACAAATTAATTACATCAACTTCCTTGCATTTTATAGATGCAAAAATCCTTTTAGCTTCTAATAAACGTTATAGCAATTCTGAAGTGTTAGTAAACATAAATTTCTCTTCCTAATTTTATTGTAGTATTATGTGGTTTTAAAGTCTTATGAAAAATATTTAATGCGAGAAAAAGTATTTTTCTCTGTCATGCGTCTAAAGAATTAAACAAACTCATTTTGGCTGGAATGAATTTCAAGTTTAACCTTAAGCAAGAAGTTATTAAGAGACACTGTAAATAAAACTTTTCATGCAAACAAAATTTATATACAATTCTTGTTTATTAAAAAAGGCAAAGTAAGCAAAGGCTATCTGCCAAGTGGGAGGTATATCTTCAGGGAGGACTTTATGAAGGAAACTAGTTCGTACTTTATGTTAATTATAGGTAGCACATTCAGAAACCACAAACGTCTCAGGCAGCCAATACATCCAGCCGTCACGAACCTGGGACGAATACCCAGTGGTTTACGGATTTAACCATTAGCCCACCTGGTCAGACAAAATTAGAGTCAAAGCATATAAACATTTACCAGATCTCTAGAACGACATAACAGTTAATTTTCCTTTCTGATTTACATTTTAAGAGGCCATTCGCTTGCAGTGCTAGAAGAAAAACTTAGTAATTCAAGGAAGGCTGCTTAAAATTATTTTCTTGGAATAAAAACTGAGGGAATGTAAGTACCTCCTCAGCCTGTCTTGGCTACCAGCTTTTAGAAAAGTTCCTGTACAGCAAAGCCTATTGGCTGATAAATATAAATCATGTTCCTGATATCCAAGAGACTTTAGGGGAAACTATGACAGTTCCACAACATAAGGATCGCCTTTAGGAATGTTTATTTCCCCGATGCTGTTTCTTTGTCAGGCGCGGAAGGAGATCTTTTGGAAGTTTGAGTCCTGTTACAACTTCCATATCATCAAACTCAGTGCTCGTACTTTCGTCTAAAATGTGACTCCGACTCCTAGGTTTAAATGAAGGACTACAGATTTAAATGTAGGACTTTTAAGACTGTTTCCTTTTTCTTTTTCATTGTACATTGATTTGGTTTGGTGGCATTTTTTTCTGTTTCTTTATTTTTGGCGAATATTATTCCTGTTACTTTTCTCTGAGTTGCGTAAGTTTCTGCTAATTTGTTCTTAATTGTATCAAATGCTGTGTTTTTATTTTAGTTTGTTTAAACTGGTTTGTATTCCAATCATTTTAATTTTTTTACAGCATCAGCATATGAAACAAGCGTGGCTGTGTACTATCTATAGTCACTTTCAAGTACTGTACTTCCTTCTTGGTTTTCCATTTAGGACATGAACGAGAAAATGCTGTATACTCCCCTCTTGACACACAGTGGCACAGAATTGCAATTATCACCAACGTGGCCCTTCGCTGACCAACGTGCATACGAGGGCTTTCCTCAACAGGACATTTTTGAGTGGCCAGAAAGCACGTAGAAGCGCTTCATGGAAGTTAGAGCCTACAGGTGCCATTTAAGACACCTTACAAGCAGTAGAAGAAACCTATAGGAAAGTAGAACTTGCAGAGGAACACATTATGAGGTACCAAATGTCTAATAGAGAGCTAAAAATAAACACACAGTACCACACAGTACATAAATAAGGTTACAGAATTTTCGGTCACCTTGTATATTAATTACATTAATACTATAAATTAGAATTAATTCATATTTTTACACTATTTAAGGAAATATGAATCTTTTTTGTATCACAAATAGCTAGCAAAAAAAGAAAAGAAAATATCCATGAAGCTTGTGACTTTCTTTAGTGCGCATTCATGTTACATAATTTGCAGGGAAGCTCAAAACACTACGGCAAGTAGCACTCCTGGTGTTCGAGAATAGAACTTAGCATGTGCAGGCGAGTGTTCTGAGACTTCAGCCAAATGGTCGTTACCAGATAGAGATTTTCAGTGAGATCAAAAGTATTAAATTCACCGTTTATTACAAGAAAAGCAGTAATATGATCCCCCTGAATAATTGCATAGTGATATACACTTATTTTAAGATAACGTTCTTTTAGAAAACCATGACATTTTTCAGGCACATTCGACATTGTCATCTCGTCAAAATCTAACTATTTATAATTTTAGTGAAATTTACGGAATTTGGCCAGAAGAGATCTAAATGCCTTTCCGGCCTATTTGTAACTGGCCCGGAATGGCGTCTATTCAGTTAATGCCACTACCAATTGATCTGCAAATGAGGTGTTTTCCCATTTTCCTTTCTAATATAACAAAGCTGTTTCCCAGCCCTCATACAATGGGTTAGGTAAATGATCTACCAAAGATTACAATGTAGATGGACGTTAATTTTAAAATATTTTTTCCTATATAGAAGGCGTTAGTAACATGACGACCTCAGGAAGTAATTCTATGTCTTCGCATTCACTAAAGCCAATGATCATTCCACTTTAATTTCTGTTTTGTGGATCAGGTGTTTTTGCAAATTATACACATTCAATCTTCCTACGAGTCTAAACCTGTATTAACACTAAAATAACATACTTTAACATTTACACTTTTTATTATGCTGCTGTTGACGTATTGAAAGCACAGAAACAAAAAAAAAACATTTTTTAAGTTACTTCATACAAAGTTTTAAACATTTAAAAACAAGAATAAAAAATTTTGCTAATGTTTAAACAGACAAGCCTTCTGGATGTTTCAATGAAAAGGAGCAAAAAACCTCAAAAAGTGCGAATTCTATTACAGTTGTATAATTCTCGTCGAATTCGTCTGCGACGGAGAGAAATAGATTAGAAATTCATTGAGCAAATACCTAAATGTACGTGTGTTAATTTCGCACGTAATAAGGATCTAAACTGCTGTACTTTAAGGTTGCCTTCCTAATCAGAATTACAATTTTTTAAAGAGTGCATTTCGTGAATTTTATACAGCAAGAATATCTGTAGGGATTTCAGTCTGTTAATTATGTTGCAAAGAAAAGAGGTGTCACTTCTTACAGCTTACAAATCACTCATCGAGAAAAGCGAGTTCGAGTGTATATTCATTACAAATGGGCAGCGCTTAAGTCCATTGATACGTTAATCGTGCTCAACGGATGTGTCACATCGCTGCGAAGAGAACAAAAGTGCCTTCCGATTACCGCCTGACAGCTTGAAACAGCTGCAGAAGAGTTTCTTCCGCAAGACCAGGTCCAACAGCTTCGAGTGTTGATAAGCAATAAAGCATTCTTCGGCGTAAAAGCTTGGATTCGCTAATTAAATTGGATTCTCCAATCGATATCGTTATTCATTCAAGTATCAAATGAGGTCGTAGTTTTGTTATAAGAAGCAATTCAGCTGATCGATCTCAAGCAAGCAGAAAATCGGAAAAGAATTTGCAGTATGCCGGTATTTGAATTTAAATGCCGGCAAATGACGTAAATGCCATTTGTGATAGAAAAGTAAATGGGGCTGAAATCCCGAGAATGTAAAAATGTTGAAACTTAAGCTGAGCAGGATGCTTATTTTATTCGGATAAAAGGCGTTAAGTGTTAACCAGCCAACGCAAATACTCGAACTCCGTGAAAATATAATGAACTGAATTAGAATATTTTTAAAATTCTCTTTTCAGTGTCTAAGTAGCTATCTCCTTTTATAAATTCACGTTTCTTTTTATTGACATGTCTAGCATTTCTTAAGACTTTATTATACGTGAAGGAATCAAATTTTTTTCTTCCAGTAATTAGATCACAGTGAGAGAATGTGTATCAACATTCGTCTTATATCGAGACTCCAAGGGAAATTACACTGAGATTCATAAACATTGTGGGATCTTACTCTTGTTGCTATCATAAATCTCGACACATCTCAATAAGGAATCTGGCGAATTCTCACACAGGCGTAAATAATAACAGCACAGAATTCAGGTAAAATAAACCGTTTATTATTCGTCGAAATCTTAATACAAATGTACGTACTTCGCGCTTACAACAACCTACCCTGCGATATGCTTATTAAACAGCAAAAAAAGCGTATCAGAAACTCAACGCAACCACAAGGACAAACTAATAACGTGCGCTGGCTAGCGAAACCACAATGTTCGTCTGTTCAAATACTCTTTTCGCCTAACTTTAAATTTGCATCTTGGCGAGAAAATGCTAGGGGAAAATGAGAGATTCAGGAAAGGTACCAAACCTAAAATAATTTGTTATGTAAAATAAAGGAAAACCTACAGCGTCAGATTATAAACATTAAATTCCTTATTCATTTCCTTTCCAGTCGTTTAAGGCCCACCAGCGGCCGAGTAGTAATGTCCCTGAACACTGGTAGTTCAGTCCGAGTTTCGAACCCTGATGAACGGGCTGGCACATGGACGTAATCTTCGAATTCTCCATGCGTAACGTGTATACGAGACAGTTTCCTTAGAAAGTACTCTACGAAGGCATCCCTCTTCTTAGGCAGATAGCCCACGGGTGATTTTACTAAACCCTACCAAACCTCTCATTCGTTTAACCAAAATATCCTTAAGCTCTCCCTCCACTCAGTACTTTAAAGGAAGCATTTTTCTTCTTAGTAAAACGAAAAACTGCAATTCTTGTAAGTAATGAGGCGTTACAAATCATGTTAAAATTAGAAGCATTTCACATTTAGAAATTCCGCATAAATAATTTTTGTAGGTTTTGTCTGCAGCTCAGTCAACGAAATACACCATTTGAGATGTACTGTAGCGTAATCATATATAAAATGCAATGAGTATACCGGAATTTTTTTTTAATTTTAATTCTATAGAAGTATGTTTTAATTAGTAAATGAAAAGCTTTAAAAATTAATTGAATTCTTAATAAGCCACCATGGGCATGGCATGTAAATTTTTTGCAAATTTTAAATTTAACTAATGTCTTAAGAAAAGAGCAAGCGGGAATTTTATGAATCCCTAATCCAGTTGATGAAAGCAGAACAGTAAAAAGAGGAACATCGTCGAGATAGCTCTGCATTTCGATATGACTGCAGATAAAACTTTCTAAGCTTTATCTTGATCAGATATAAGGTAATCAGTAGACGATAATAAGAATGTATAAATCTTTTTCCTGAATACGATTTATTAACAGCTGAGATTTCCCGTACCTTCTGCATCTTAAATCTTATTTCTTTTACTTTTATATTTGAACACTGAAAAAAACTTGCTGGAAATAAAACATTTGTTCATGATGTTAATACAAATTGATGTAAAATTACTCCTCAGTGCCACTTAACTTGTTTGAAAAAAGGGCATAACAAAAAATGTTATTAAAATACCCTTGTCATGATGTACAAAGATATAGATAAAATACGAGAAATTTTATCTTCGAATAAAATTTTACACTGACATAAAACTTTATGCACTGCATTTTTTTATTCTGGGAAGCTTTCAAAGCTTTCAAAAGTTCGCATGAGCTCTCAGAGTCTTTAAAAAATGAACGCATCTTGAACCGTTAATAATCTCTCTTGGACGACACAATATGCTACCGTCATAGTCAGCAAAGGTGCGGGGCTGGAGAAATGCAATTGGTATGTCCTACTTTCTCCATCGTTTATGACGTGGGTGTTTAAGCAGTGTTACGGTCGGCTGTCACTCATACGTTGTGCGTGACGTACGGTATGCGGGCATCAAGACAGGACCTGTGATGCTCTAGGAGTCATAATGAATGCAGTGATAAAAGGCGCCTTCCGGCCATTCTCGATCGATAGCTAATGATTGGTGAGAATTTAGTTTTCGGAAACTTTCGATCATTGTTGACACACGTGAGGGATGAGAACGAAGATTTATAAGGAGTCGTGCTTGCTGGAAGCCATAGACAAAATCCATATATTGAACTAGTTAGGGAATTTTAAACGAAAGTCGCCTTTGTTTGTAGTTCCCTTACATCTTAGAAAAGTCAACACAAACGGATTCCACGTTAATTGCATCCATTCTAGAGATCTTATGAAAGTCTACTTTTTTGCGTGAAACAATGAAAGCAACCTGAAAATCACCTCAACTATAGTATTTGTGACCTTTTCTTTTCTGAGACGAAAGCTAGATTAACAAACCTGCAGTGCTTTTTACGACTCCAACAGGAATCTAAATTTTTATTGTTTGCGAGAATAGTCGTGATCAGTAAAGCAACAATATATACTTTATTAAATTTAAGAGTCATTAGGTTATTTCGAAGCAAGAGACATGAAAAATTAGCAATGCCCTCACCAGACCTCGAACTACGGACCTCTCGAATACGCGTCGAGCGTGCTGGCCGCTATACCACGAAGGCATGCGAAGGAAGCGGGAGAAATACCTTATAAAATAATTAAACTCGAACACAGATTTCCTACTGTATTGCTTCCTTTAAGGAAAAAAAATTATAAACTTATCAATTGCGTTTCTTTTAAAAATACTTTCTGTATAAATAACTTACTTTGTTCTATCACTCTTTTTTATTTTTACTACTATATTCAATTAGTTTTCGAGATTTCGAGATAAATTTAGGAAACTATAGCTCCTATTAAATGGCAATAATCACAAATTATTACCTGATCTAATGAATTCAAGTTACATGTTCAATTGAGCCACAGTTCTTGCAAGTTGTATGAAAATGTAATATTTCTGTCTTCATCCAAGATTTAAACCTGTATTTTTCAATTTATGTAATATTAGTGCTCTTAAATTTTGACGCTATCAACCTCAATTTCTTCTCTCAATTTTAATGGCACTTCATATTTTGCCTTTTCTTACTTGGTACTGAATGAATCTAAAAATCTCATTAACTTCAAAATGTATGAGACTGCTGAATACCAGTAGCTCGATTCCTGGTGAACAATCGGTCTCCATGGGAGTTTAATAGTTTTATTCATTTTTACGTGAATAAGAACCGTTTTACCTCCGAAAATCTTCTACGAAGGCTTTCATCTCTTAGCTAATTAACCCTCCTGTGCTTTGCCATTTATTAATTAAACAAAATGCAAATTTTCATTCAATTCACAGTTTAAAAGTTCCTAATTTTAGGCCAGCGCCACTGTAAAAGAAATGAAGAATGTACTTAAAGATGTATCTTCATATCCGCTCTGTGTTCTTGCTGATCATGAGCTAATACTTTAACTCTATATTGCACTATACAATCTGCCATGATCATGTTATTTAAAAACACTAATCTTTTAAAATATCATATACTAAACTCGTATATCACAGATATGAAACCCAGTGATTATATTACAGTGCTATAAGTAGAACACATGTTTTGTTTTATTTCACTCTAAGCTAACTGTATTAAAACAAATACGATTTTCTCATTCCTACAGCAAAATGCCGCTGTTGTTTGGCTAGTTGAAGAAACCTCAATATTCATTTCAAACTAAGTGCATTTTTTATTGGAAAAATGTACGATAAGCCAAAAGAAATTTAAAATCAGAGATAATTATTTGCATAGTCTGAAATGTAAATAAATTGTACACAAGTAAGTTGCTGTTGCTATTTGTTCTTAGCCTAATACATTCAGGGTTTGCACGCTACAGAAAAACGAATCAGAAACGTACCCTAAAAGAAACAATTGATAGACGCTGTCAGAAGACAATAAAAGTTCGAAAAGACAAATGGTGCACAATATTGTGCCAACAGTAGATATTTTTTCTTGCGCAGAAGGAAATGCCATAGGACTGTTGTTTTTACTTGACTCCATAACAGCAACATATTTCCTCTGAAGCTGATCGATGAGTAACACATGTGAATGCATTAACAAATCAAATATTAATTGCGTTCAGGATAGCCAGCTGATGCTTCTAAGAATAAACAATAAGTGATTTAATAAGCTAGGAAAGACAGATATAAAATATTTTCTTACGAATAAAAGACGCATTAATTACAGTTGAATTACTTTCAAATCGGTGTTCCAGTTTCCAAGCAATAATATAAATCTTTTGAGGAATGCAGACAAAGTAATAAATTGAGTAACCAAAAATTATAACTTTCGAACCAAATCAGTCTTTTAACTACGTACTACTGACGTCTTATTTATGTCTATACGTAAAGCTGATTTTTTTTCAGGTTCAGTTGGTATAATTTGAGAAATTTTGTCCCTTATCTATCTGTTGCTTTTAATAATTTCATTTACAGACAACAGCAGGAAAAGCAACAGTTGTATGTTGCATCTGCTGTAGAGTCATTAGGTTAATTTGATACTGGATACGTGAAAAATGTGCAATGCCCTCGCTCGGACATGAATCTGGACTTCTCGAATACAAGCCGAGTGTGCAACAGTTATAGCACGAAGGCACGCAGTAAAGAGAGAGAAAATATCTTATGCATCATACTAACAAAAACAAAAATAAAGAAATTTTGAAATAGCTACATTTCAAATCATTCTTTAGCGCAACGACAATTTAGAACTAGAGAGAAATGCAGTAACATAAGACGTTAAAAGTTTTCTCCGGTATACTTGTATGAAAAATTAACAAAAGTCGCTGCAGCAATTCAGAGAGAAAATACTCTATCAAAAACCTTGGTACCATATTAAATATCGACGTTTTAATTGTCGTTTTTGTTACTTTGCAATTAATTTGAAAACTAAAGTAAATATTAAGTACTACATATACTAGGAACAGTTCAGAAAAATAATATAGCATAAGTTTTAGAAAAATCGGAATTATTACTCTAAATACGTTTTCAATATTAAAAAATCTGATGTGTACACCAAATGACTTCCTTGTACGGAATATTAAATCATACACATTTTTCTTGCATTTCAATTAAACTTATTAAATTGAATTAAATCTACTTAGTCCATAGCACATAAACCACAATAGAATAAATGTACTCTTCAAAATTTATTATATCTGTTTACCATAGCGACACTTTGGCGCTAGGTTTGCTTAACAACATTACATCTCATTCATTTTATAATTAAAATGCAAAACAAAATGTATATCATTTGAAGAATTATCTAATCTTTGCCACATTTTCTATTGAAATACTATAATAAATCTAAAACGATGTCTAAAAGAAATTAACCAAACTAAAAAAAAAAAAGAAAAAGAAAAAAAAAAAAAAAAAAAAAAAAAAAAAAAAAATAAAAAAAAAAGAAAAGAAGAAAAAGAAAGAAATAGTTTTTCACAGACGATTCAGTAATTCTCATTCGATTAATTCAGTTCTCACTTCGCCATAAGGCAAAAATACATAAAAACTCATATCTATATTAAAAATTACGAAGTAAATCTTAAAGACTTACTTGTATTTCCTCGAATAAATTCCAGAAAGGGTTAAGCATAATTTAATTCTCAATAATAAAAGCAGGCGTTATCTTTGTTGTTGCAAAGCTTAGTTTCTCTAGATTGGTAACAAATCCACTATTCTCCTAAGTTTCAAATGTAAACAAATATGGCCGCCACGAGAAAAATGATTAGGTTTAGTCGCACTTAAACAACTTTTAAATTGTTGATAATTCTACAAATCTTGCATTCAGATTTACTAAAGGCATAAAAACCTTAACCGGAAGCTAAGAACAACATAATTTAATCATTTTTAAAGCAACAAATGCGCTATTTACCAACATATAAGAATAAAATAATTAAGCTCACTGGCCGAGTAACAGAATGGATATATATACACATATATTTATATACTCTTGAAGAGGCCGATTGCAATCCAAATATGAGGTGCATATCTACATATTATAGTCCTATATACAAAATTTCAACGTTTTGAGGCTACTCGATTTTGAGTTATGCGAGATACATACATACATACGTGCGTACGCACAGACGCCACGAAAAAATCTCTTCAGAAACCATTTTAAATCAGTTTTATTTTTTAGAGAGAAAAGAGTTCTTTATTCTGTCTTTACGTACGGATGTCACTCAAAAACATCGTTAAATTGCATTCCATAGCGGTCAAAATAGATATTTTCGTTGAAATATGATTCCCGAAATTTTTCGCGATTACAATACTTCTTTTTTACTTCGTACAAAGGAATGAAATTCCGATTTTTTTATTCTACTTCTATTTTCTTTATCCGTTTTCTTTTAATGAGAATTATAAGAAAATATATTTATTTAATATCTGGCATCACATAAACTAATACAGTGTATAAAACTAGGTTCACAGGTAAGCATACAAAAAAATAAGGAAAATCGTTTTCTCTGTAGAGTTGAATTATATATGAATGAAATTTTTCATATTATTTTCAGCCTTTAAAGCACTGGAATTAAAGAAATTTAATTAAAAATCTATTGTTCTCAGAATGGCACAGAAAATCTAATGTTTATTTATAAAAACAAGAAACAACATAACTATTCGGGTGCACGATTTATCAATGTTTAATCATTAACAGGGATTGGATAATCTGACTGAATAAAACTGAAGCACTTGCATAAGGATAATTTATGATAACTAGCTCAGAACTTATTTGCAATATATGTCAAAGTAACAAGAAAAATAGCTGCTTAAGTAGTAGATATTTTGTTTAACTGCGAAAATTTAATATAGCAATACTTGTTAAAACATGAAAAATACTTTAAATAAAAAAAATCCATACACTTAAAAAGTTAAAAAATTCCAATTTTCTCACATGCAACCTTTTCTTTTAAATCTGAACAATTAGTTATGTGATCTGTTGCTTACTTCTGGTTGTTTTACAAGCTGTTTCTATGAGTCTTTATCTTTTTCTTAAAAAAGCACCTAAACAAGTTAAACACAGTTGATACGAGATGTCTTATTATAAAGTTATTCAACATGTGAAATCTCTAGTTTAGAGAAGAAATACGGCAAACAAAAGTCATGTCAAAATTGAATACATTGTTAATAAGTTTTGAAATACTAGAACTGTATGAAAAATATTGTTCAGGAACAGCATCAAAGCTAAGCAAGTGATCCAAACAATTCATTTCGTCGAAAATTAAATTAAGTTCTTTCATAAGCTCTTAACAGACTGCGTCAGAACTTCGGAAAATAATCAGAAAAGAAGTTTTTTCTTGAACAATTAAAAAATTAGTAAAAAGGCTTGGCTGTCTTGCTTGAATAGTTACTCGAAAATCATTCATAAACAGAGATAACAAAGTGAAGATACTATTAGAATTTGCGAAAGAATTCATTAGAAAGTCTAAAAATTTTGGTATTTTTTCGGGCGAAAGTAAATTTAATATTCCGTACTCACTTGGACACAAGTTAGTGAGAAGGCAAGCTGGTAAAGCCCCGAAGAACGAAAAATGCACATGCAATAGTAAAATACAACGTTGGAAATACAATGATGTGGTGAGGGGTGGCTGCAAAAGTGTTGGAAACTTGCCCATAACTGACAGTATTCTGAATCAAAAGGATTATTTGAACATTTTAAAAGCCAGTTTGAACAAACTGCACAAAAACTTGATCTTTCTGGAAAACTTTACTTTCACAAAACGATGCTCCCAAACATAATATTCGTATTCTGAAAAAGAGGGGGTTTGCTATGCAATACAGCACGTGTTCTGGAAACTTCAGCACAGTCACCCTAGATGTTTACACAGTCTAACATATTTTGCAATAAATAGAAAGGAAATTTCAAAACAGATCAGATGAACATGACCTTAAACATCATTTAGCATAAAAATGGGAACAGACTAACAAAGAAGTGTGCTTGGATTTAGTGAATTCAATGTTTAAATATCTTCAAGCTTTTAGTCCACAAAAATAGTACTAAGCATTAAAATGGTTTCCTTTCTTTCAATTTTAACATTGTAGACTTGCTACTGTCACTGAATACTAGAAATAAAGTCTTACCATACCCTACTAGACATACAATGAGTTGTATCTATGTCTTAAATATTCACAAAGTACTGAAGAAGGTTTAGAATAAACTTTTTTTATTTTAGTATAAACTGAACATAAAAGCATAACTTCTCCTACAGACAAAACCTCCACTCGAGACTATTAAAATTAATCAATAACAGACAAATTCAAACACTGATAATGTAGTCTAAGATGATATATACAATAAAATTAGAAATAAGTTGACTCAAAGTATACTGCTGGCGAACGATGTAAAGCATCGGCTAGCGAGGATGCCAACGCCGGAATATTACTTTAAACAGAGCTGCTGAAAATTACTAACAGCAGATGCTATTGTCAGAGGCTTTCTCAACTAAAGATTCAAAACGCTCAGTTTAAATACATTCGAAGCTAGTTTGTATTCTGGTGAGGAATACGGAAAGAAGAAGATATAGTGAAGATCAAAATCATAGTAACTGGTTAATTAACATAAGAAAGCTTACAACATAATATTGTAAGTATAATACAGGGTGTTTATAAAGCCTCGGACCCATTTTGATGTTCAATAACTCATAAAATAATAAAGCTAGATTAAAATTAATAATATAAATGGTTAGATAGGTTCAAAACGTTTCATGACTCTTGTCAATGAACTTCCACGTGTGCCCTCTTCGTTGGACGGAGAATACCAAGTGGATATTCAATTTCACCCCAGGTACCGGCAAGCATGTCGGCATTCACAGAAGCTATTGTGGTTGTAATTCTGGGTTTTAGGTCATCCATGTTCGACACTCTCCTCCTGTAAACGTTGTCCTTTACAAATCCCCAAAGGAAAAAGTCCAACGGCGTTATATCAGGTGATCTGGGTGGCCAAGGAATTGGACCTCCTCGCCCATTCTCCTTAATATCCGGTCGAATAAAACATCACATACAAAAGTACTAGAACAAACGCATCAAAAGTAAACATAACATTGCAATAGTTGCCAAAAACAAAATAGAGAAAAACGCAATTAATAAGCAGACGATATTTAGAAAAGTGCAGATATTTAGACTGGAAAATGAAATTATTCGAAATTAACCACACGCGCAGACGATATTTACAAAAGTAAAGATATTCAAACTTGAAAAGGAAAATATATAAGTTATTCCATAAATAAATGCCATAAGTTTGTTTATATTCTCATTATTTTATGAGTTATTAAACATCAAAATGGGTCCGGGACTTTATAAACACCCTGTATTTTCCCCACTGGTCTTTTTTTTCACTATATGCAAATTTAACTTTTTATTTTACTCTCTATGTTTATCGCTCTAAGTACATGCTGAAATATTTCTCAATGAAGATTTCATTCATTTAAATATGAATCAACATCTTAAATTAATACTTTTTCATAAAATTTTCAGTTGTTTTCAAACCATACAAGTGTATAAATACATTTACCGTTTACTTATACAAATTTCCTTCTGGATACCACAGCTGTCTAACAGAAACAAAAACCAGATCGGGACTAGCATTTTGTCCTCTTTTTGAACTGCGATGTATCTCGATTAGTCTTACATTTCTCTATTTTTGAATTCAGTACTTCTAAATACTGCTGGAAATTAAAACTTCATACTCATGCATTCAAACTATACGCTGTTCATAAAATTCAAAATCATTCAGAGTCCTAAACCAGAGCTAGTAAAATTGAAAATGCTATATTCCACAAATACTTAAGTTTTATTTTCTAATTCCTGAAAAAAAAATGCAATTTTGTAAACGGCAACGCTTTGAATTTACTGAGAAAAAAAATAGTTAATGGGGGAAATGCATATTTTTCCGCGAGAAGAGGTTAAGTTTAGGTATTTCTTTCAGAGGAACTGACAAAGAAGGAGAGAGAGAGACTCTGAAAGAGTTCCTTCTTTCAGAGGAACAAATATTTACTCAGAGACTTCAGAGATTTCTTTCTAACAAATCACACTATTTAAAAAAATACACTTAAAATTATTTTAATTTTATATTCACAATTTAGCCGTAGGTAATTGCCTGATCTTACATGGTTCATGCTCCCGTTGTTCCAAGGTAAGATTCCAATTCAAACGTGAAAACAAATATACATTTTAATATTTATGTTTATTTATTTGAAAATAACGTAAAAGGTATTCTAGAAAAAAATTAAGAAACAAAATATTTGGACATAAAAACGAGACTTTCAGACTAGAGTTGGCGCATTGAGTTTTACTTCTGACTCTCACCGTTTAATTTACATCCGATTTTCAGCGTTTTCGAGAAGACATTTCTTGGATGTTTCCCCAAATTTCCGATCTATCCTCAAAGCTAAGCCAACAATCAAATAATCTACTTTTATTTAATGTTATAGTGGCTTATCAATTATATATACATCACGGAAATACGTCTCAAATATTGTCAGCATGCAAGCAGATTCCCTTCTATTCTGGAACATGTGATGACACACATAATCAACATATCCCGACTTTCTCTGCTCATCCTCACTTTCTTTGATCGTATATCCATACATACATCCTCATTTTGTCCGTTCATACTGCACATATGTCCTCACTGGCACTTTATCCTTTCATACTGCTTCCATTATATTAATGTTTGACCGTATCTATAAGGTTGCGTAGCGGAATTAGAGTAGATGATTTTCCATATTTTATTTTTACTTCCTTCTACGAAGTAAAAAGGAAGTTTTGTAATCGCGAAAAATGTCGGGTATCATATTTCAACGAAAATATCCATTTTGAACGCTATCGAATACACTTTAACGAGGTTTTTGCGTGCCATCCGCACGTAAGGACAGAATAAGACTCTTTTTCTCCCAAAAAATTATGAACTGATTTAAAATGGATTCTGGTAAGATTTTTTTTCGTCGCATCTATGTATCTCGCAAAATTCAAAAACGAGTAGCCTCAGAACGTTGAACTTTTGTATATGGGACTGCTATAATAGGTAAATGTGCACCTCCTATTTAATTGCAATCGGCCGCATCAAAAGTTTATGAATATATGTATATATACCTTTTAAAACCTTGAAATACTATCCTTCAAGTTTTAACTTTCTAAAGAAAACTTTCTAAAGTTTCTTCTCTTCTCTCTCTATATATATATCCACTACGTTACTGAGCTCAATGAGCTCAGTTTTTTTTCTTATATGTTGGTAAATTGTGAATTTTTTGCTTCAAAAATGATTAAATTATATTGTTCTTATCTTCCGGTTAAGGTTTTTATGTCTTTAGTAAATTTGGATGCAAGATTTGTAGAATTATCAACAATTAAAAAGTTGCTTAAGTGCGGCTAAGCCTAATCATTTTTCTCATGGCAGCCATACCTGTTTTCATTTGAAACTTAGGAGAATAATGGATTTGTTGCCAATCTAGAGAAACTAAGCTTCGCAACAACAAAGATAACGCCTGCTTTTATTAATTGCGAACTAAATCTTGCTTAATCCATTTTGTAATTTATTTGATCAAATAAGTGTTTAAAATTTACTTCGTAATTTTTAATAAATATATTTTGAGTTTTTAATGTATTTTTGCCTTGTCGTGAAGTGAGACTGAATTAATTGAATGACAGATAATATACATAATTTTTGTGCGTTCCAATGAGTTATAAAATGAATGAGATGTAACGCTGTTAAGTGAAGTCAGGTCAGAGTGTCGCTGTGGTGAGCAAATATAGTGAATTTTAATGAGTGCATTAATTACTCTTGTGTTTTATGCGCTATCGATGAACTAGATTGTGATGAAGTAGATATCGATGTGTATTCTGAATTATAAAATGAATGAGATGAAACTCTGTTAAGTGAACCTAGGGCCAGAGTGTTGCTATGGTAAACAAATATAGTGAATTTTAAAGAGTGCATTTATCCTATTGTGTTTATGCGCTATCGACGAAAAAGATTGAATTCAATCCAATAAGTTTAAATGAAATGCAAAATGCGTATAATTTAATATTCTGTACATGGAAGTCATGTGGTGTATACATCAGATTTTTAATCTATGAACCACAGATGATTTTAGTCCTTTAGTAGGACTTCTGTTATTTGCATATTATTATGTTTAAGATCCCAACAGAACGTTTTTAATGTTTTAGGATAAGCTTTAACCATCTACTTCAAATAAACCTCTAGCCAGGTAAACATATACATATTATTGCCTCAGAAATGTGGGTTTTATTATACCACAATTGATATCATACGGCCTCATGGTCTTTATTTTCAGAAGGGATTTATGTATATCTCACTTAAATGCTAGGTCTTTAATGCAAAGAACAAATTTTAGTTTCAACTCTGAAATATTTGGTAACCTTAATTATCTTGTCAGTGTTAGAAGTAAATTTCATTCAAATGCAATGATACTGTGCTGGCCAATAATATTTTTGTTTAAAAACGATTTTTGAGACAATCTCATTATCTTTGTAGGGCTGGCGAAAAATATTTGTTTTGTAATGAATGTATTCATTGCGCTGATCATCGGCTGATGTTCTGTTGAATTTCTAGCTTTGTACGCGGCATACCATCTAGAGACATCTTTTCCTAAAGAATGCGCTCGTGTGCTACATTTCAGAAGAATATACAATGAGTATCCCACGCATGAAGTAAGAAGGTAATTCTTAACAGTAACAATGGTTAATTTTTAACAAAAAATTGCAAAGATACTTTTATTTAAGAAAATCTATATATCGCCAAATTTCGCCATTCACAATAGTCAAAAGTCTCGTATTTTAACGATTTCAAAATGTATTTATTTATCTTTAACAAATATTTTGTGCCAGTTTATACGATTAAAATACTTATTACTAATAAAAGTATTATTTCAAAATATTATTGATATATTCATAATAAAATGCGCGCAATGCACAAACACTTATAGAGAGAAATACTATTTATTTCTTATATAATATACATTTTGGGTAAGCATTTTCTTTCCACAGCAGAAATTTAGAAACACAAGATAAAAATTCATGTTTATTCTTCGTATATTTGAAGATTCTATGTGAGATTCTAACTAAAATAAAACAGTAAATCTTGTTCTTTCATTGTTATAAGACAGGTTTTCTTACAAAGAATATGTACAGTCTTCCTGAAACAAAAGACTCTTGAGATCGAAAAGATGAGAATTAAAACATTTATACAGAACTCGAATAGGAAATGACGGTGGTGAAGGTAAGACTTCGTAAGAAATCTTTTGCTTTGTATTCAGTAAGCAATCCGCTTTTTACCACGTGTACCATTTGCACTAAACTCTTGAAAATGTTAGAGTTCAAACTATCGAATTCAGCTGCAACTGCTGCTCTATCCTGGGACCAATTCACTACATTAGATTAGGAATTTATTTCATATTAATGCAACATGAAGTTTCAAACGTGACTTGGTTTTATGTAAGAAAGCAAATACACATATTACGGAGAAAAGACAAATATAGAATATAAAGAACCACTGTAAAAATAAAATGTAAGCGTTGCATCGCGAAATGGAGTTTCAACACTTAACCATACTGTTGTTTAATAGTTCTTTAGGTTTTAATGCATGTTATTTTAACTAATGTTTTAACATTCTCTAAGAAATTTAGTTGAAGTGTTTTTATTGGAGAAATAAATGATATTTATTTGAAACCACAAGTAATTTTCAGCTTTTTTTTTTCGAGTTTTATTACTAATCTGAAACTCTAACAAGAAAAAAACTGCGTGTTGTCGCTGTTGTTGTTTTGTGACTTATCTCACTTATCTCACAGTAACATCAGAATATCCCCACGAAATTCATTGTGGCGAGGAGTTCAAGATTTGCGCCTGTCGTAGGCAAGAGCCTTGAGCACCCATACAGGTGATAGTAGGACTTCGCTCAGTTCCATCCCCCAATTTTGATGCAGAGCACCCCGGGAGGACAGTTCTGAGGGTCTCCTACCCTTCTTCCCCTACCATCAGCCTCTTGAGAGGACTTTCAGCTTGCCGCATATTTATAGTGCCCATGCCGCACGGGACCTACACATTTACAAACATCCATACCTTCTCCAGATTCGAAAGCAGGCCCTTCGGTACCGCTGTAGGCTCCCCTAACCACTATACCGTCTGGGAGGCTGAAAATATTGTTTGAAAAGTGGGTGGGTTATTTGGTTTAGTGATTAATCGATTATAATAAAACACGCGAGGCTATCAGCCTTAGGAGACATGCCTTCGTGAACAATTTTTCAAACTGGTTTACATTCATATTATGCCCAGAGAAAATTGCGTAAAAACAATCAGACAAACTACCAGTGTCCAGCTGCCTTATCCACTCAAGTCCGCTGGCGGCCGTTGCAGGTGAAATTACTAAATAGGGGTGCTTCAACTCCGGCAAAAATTCCGCTGAATGGCCTGGTTACATAGGCATTTATCCTTTCGACTAGTAGTAGGACGAGAACGGGGAAAGAAAAGAAAATAGCTCGAAGACACACATACGCAAGATTTGCTTTTAGCTTCAAAAGTGCAACACTTAATTTCTAAACTTGTAGAGTCATTAGGTTATTTAGAAGCTGGAGAAGTGAAAAATGAGCAATGCCCTCGCCGAGACTTGAACCACGGACTTCTCAAATACGCGTCGAGCGTGTTGACCACTACACCACGAAGGCATGCTAAGAAGGCGGGAGAAATACTTTATATACTCCCCCTGGAACTGGGAAGTAGGGGACCCAATTGCAAATCTTGTTGGTGGAGAATCATCATCTACCACCTTTTTTCAGTTCAGGCGCCAATGTAGAGACATTAGATTTTTTTTTTTGAAGCAGGAGAGATGAAAAATAAGCAATGCCCTCGCCCGGACTCGAATCACGGACCTCTTGAATACGCGTCCAGTGCGCTGACCACTACACCACGAAGGCATGCGAAGAAGACAGGAGAAATACCTTATAAACTAATTTCAATTAGTTAAGCATACTGGCATGAAAACTAAAACTGGAAACTCAATTTTTGCAATAATTTAAAATGATGGCCTTAAATTATTAAAAAAACTGATGTTATATAGTCTTTCTGTATAATGGAAGTATCTAATGATTGTCAAAAGGTTAAAAAATTGCGAATTTTAAAGAAATATGAAAGGGACTATTAAGTGTAATTAGTTATTGAAGTTTTATTGAGCAATCTCATTTGCTTTGGAACGTATTTAGAGATTTTATATATGCCTTTTTTTGATTGTTTGTTTGTTTATCAAGAACAAGAAGCTCTTTTCTTTTATACTTCAGTAAATTTATAATTTGCGAGTACGGAAACAATATTTGTTTTTTTACACAACATAATTATTTATCATGCAATTTTTAACTTAACAGCCGATGGTATTTTATGCATTATAGCAGAAGAACCATAATCCTCTTCAATTAGCGTAAGAAAACGTGTGTCTGGCTTCAAAGCAATTTATATTAATTAGTAGAATATAATATATGCATTCGTAAAAATTGCCCAAAATAAAACGAATTCATGATCTTATGCCGATTAACGGCTATTTGGCTTACCTGCAAATCTGCAAACTCTGGTAATTCGTCTTAGGTTCCTTTTTAGGAGATTTAGAGCTCTGATTGAATGCGGTTTTCGTCTCTTTTTTAAAGCCTGAAGGGCGTTATCCCAAAAGGGCTATTAATTTCGTTTTGGCCTTTTGCGTCGAAACCTTTAAAAGTCCATTTCACTTTTCAAATTGTTGCCACCAAATATTATAGCACTCTTATATTTAAAAAAATTAATTAATAAAGAATCTGTGTAAATGTGTGTATGTTTCTCGCATTGTGATAAAAGAACGGTACCTAGAGGCATCGAATTTTCAATAACGTAATCCTCCACCGAATATGGGGATCTGGATGCCTTAATTTGGAATCTGTTTTATTATCAACTTCATATTTTGTAGCACTTTAACAAATTTTTGATTAACAAAACGATTTCAAAGCGAGCTATAGTAATACTGTACGGGAAAAATAAAATTATCTCTAGCGCGCGAGACTACGTATCGAAGATTCTAAAGATACGCTCATTTTAAAATTATTTTGTGATACTGCTCTTGAATTGAATTTTATGGTTTAAGTGCGAAGACCTTTATATTTAATAAATAAAGGTAACATACGAAACATTAAAATAAACGCTCCTTTGGGCATAATGTAAAATCTGAAAGCTTTCAGAATTTTATTTTTTTTTTCAGGTGTAACGGGAAATATGAAGCAGTTTCGTTTATAAAAGTCTTCATGAAGGCCCTTTTTCCCTTTGCCAGACAGTCTTGCATACTTTTATTTAACTAATAAATCTAAATAAGGTTCATTACATAGAATTGAATGTCATGTTATTACCACGTTCCAGCTACTTTAAATAGGAGTTTGCTGTTATACTTACAGACTGAAACTTAATGTTATGCATTTTCCTTTAAGCAAACAAGTGCAAAATTTTCATTTTGGTTAGCAATTTTTCTCTGCCTTTGATACGAAAATTCATTATGAATCTCTTTCAATGGACTTTCAATTGGTTCATTTAGCATCTTTACAAGTACCGATTAAGCTAGGTAACGAATTTAATAAACCTATGTGTTATAGATTTATGTATTTTATCACTTGATAAGAACTTTATCTTGAATAAAATAGTATTATCTGGAGGACAATACGAAGTAAAAATATTACATCATGTCATCCCTCAGCAGTATTCGGGAAAGGAAGTTTTCCGAAAGCAAGTATTTAATATAGTTAATTTTGGCTGCACTTCTACAGTTCTAACCCCCTATGAATTATATTTTTGGAAGAAAATTAAAACCTTCTACTCTTCTATGTTTTCTGGAAACAAAAAAGAAAATAAGATTTAAACTTCTTACACGCATTATTGACGTAAATTCCTCATACTGTCCATAGTAAATCATAAACTTTATAAATTAGTTTACATTTCACAAAACGTAAGCATAAACATTTTGCTGCAGTTCCTTTTCATATGGATTAAACCGTTTAGCATTCTGTATCGCCCGTAAATAATTTATTGACATTTTAAATTAATAGCTTAACATTCTAAGGTATAATTGTGGTCTAAAACTAGTCGCTCCGATAGCTATACTGGTTAATGGAGATGTCTTCTATAGCGTTGAGTCTTGGTTCGAATGCTGGAGAAGGCGTGTATTTTTAACTCCTTCTTCTTCCTATGTATGAATGTAAACAAGTCGCTTCTTATGACGTATCCCGCGTAACGTTCTCGGTCAATTAGAGGGCTGAATAACTCACGGTTTTGGCCATTTAAGATGAATGCTTAACTGGAAAGTGTACTGCTCTTATAAAAATAATAAAAGTTTTAAAACTAGCGAAACTTAGAATACCTTTCCGATGCTGTTTGATTTCTTTATTAAATACTAGCGGAAGTCCCCGATGCCAGTTAAGTTAGATTGGGAGTAATGTATCTAACAACAGAGAGCACGATACCGCTGTAATCCTTCTCTGATAATGATGCAAAAAATAATATTCATTGTCCTACATTTTTCAGTCTGATGCCATATGGAACCGACATAAAAAATTTCGACAGAAAAATAAACTAATTCTCTCTCATTACATCAGTAACAATGGCACGCTGTTTTTAATGATTTTCGCCTTTCTAATCAAATGGCTGTAAAAATTACTTGGCTGTAAAATAGTGTGTTTCCAAGTTTTACCTAATATTTCACTTATATTCAATTTTAGTCGATTAAATGTGGCAAAACATTGATCATAATTGATCAGAAATCAATAATGCGAACAAACAAACAAACACAGAAACAGAAATTTCTTTATGCATATAGATTTTGTAAAACTTAGAAATTTTTCATTAATAAACTTTACGATTTGAAAAGCGAGCATCAGAAATACTTTTCGAAATAAACATTTTTATAGCCAACGGGCTAGATTGTTGAAACTCGGAAAAATGAGTGCAAAAATAGGCGCTTTCAGAGTTTTTAATTAATATTTCGGCTGATTAAAGTCGTACAAAGATGGGAATAGCCAAAATGGCTTCCCACGAATGTTTGGAATCGGGAATAATGTATTTAATGTGTGGCAATGCTACTTTTATTTCATCGTAAAACTTGGAAATGTTTTATTAACAAACTCTAGGATTTGAAAGCGAGCAGTGGCAACAACTTTCGAAGTAAGGCAGATTTTCATCTCCAGCTTGCGAGACTGTTGCCACTCGGAAAAATGAAGGCGAAAATTATTGTGTTTCCTAGTTTTTAATTAATATCATTGATTTTAGCTACCTTTTATGGAAAAAAAAGGACGTCGATTTTTTTCCAGGATCCAGAAAAGAGTCGTAGAAAGTTTGGTGACGATAGCTATAGTAGTGACTGAGTTATTAAAGGGCAAACAAACAGACGACTTTCTTCTTTATAGATATAGATTAATTAATGGAATAATAGGATAATAACTTAAATACTGACTCCATGAATCAAATGCTACAATAATGTATTTTAAGGATTACTTTATTGTTGAAACTATCATAAGCAATTAATCGAAATCTTGTTACACTTGTATAAACCTGAAATTATTAATAGTAACTGTCTTAAATACGTCTTTCAAATAACATATTTAAACATAATAAGTTTTGTAGCGAATAGCTTTGTTTTGAGAAAAAGGACTTTCGATTTTAAATAAACTCTCATGTATGACGCTTGAAAGATCCAGTAAATAAGGCGAATAAAATCCATTTCCTCTTAAAACATATTTCACGAATGTGTTCTCCTTAAAAAGAATAGTTTCTGCGAGTTTTGCCCTAATCACTAACAAAACCAAATTCTTCTCTTATTCATTGTACTCACTGAATGACAAGTAAGAAATCCTACACTTTTGCGGGATATGGTTACGACGTTATTATTATTACGCAATTTTTAATTTACTTAGCTCTTGTTGTTGTACGCATTGGTCAAAGTAAAATGCAAGTGTAATTAAAAGAAAATGAAGAAAATTTGAAATCATTAAATATTTACGAAACTGGCTTTTGCATTTTATATTTTCTCTGTTTATCTGACAAATAAACTCAATTTACAACCACCGTTCGCAAGTGCATCATTTTATTTAATCTATGCTGTGCGTACAGCTAAAATAAGATTGCTTTGACATTATCTCGTTTTCTTATGATAAGACTGCTTCAGTAAATCTTTTAGATCCTAGTAGGAGTTTGCGTCAGCTCATGTAAAGTAAATTAGATCACCACTGAGCAAATGTGTCTTGGGTATGTTGAGGTAATAGGCCGACTGCACGCTGGGAAAGACTCAGTGAAAGCAATTACCGATTAGCTTTTCCCCTGTTTCTTATCCTCATTCCTAACAGGGTTAATTAACGATACCTAATCAGTAATATCTTTAAAGCCACAGGGACGTTTTACATGTTTGCGATGCGGATTTAAAGAAGAACATTCAGTCGTTTAAAACAATTAGTTGAAAAAAGGTTTATAAATGGGAAATCGGCATAGTCTGTTTTGACTATTGAGAATTATATCAAATGCAGTCCTACTGACCATATAGAAAGCGCTTTGCTGTAAAATAGTGTGGAATATGGCTTCAAAGTCTGTTCTTCATGCAAAAGAGATCAAAGAATGATGATCATTTCATTGATCAAAGATTGTATTCTAATATTTCATTGAGAATGTGAACGTTTTGTTGCACTTAAGTGTAATTATTTTTAAAATATAAGTTTTGACAGAAATACACATATTTCTTAATTTGCGAGAGGGCAACTAAAATTGGAATATAATTGTTTTAGACTTAAAAAATATGTCTTGAAAACATGCATTCCTCTCTAAATTAATGGGACAGCTAAGAGAGACGGATGTAATTACTTAGGATTTACTTTGTGAAGGAAATATATAGATATGTGTACTTCTTCTAAGTTGGAATGAGATGATTTCAAAAAAGATGAAAAAAGGCGTGAGATTTCTCTTTAGTCCTGACTGAATAAGAATATCCGTTTACTTCTTTTAATATTCCAGACATATACGAGCTTAATACAGAAGAGATTCGAAAAAAAAAAAGACGAAAATGTAACATATTTGGATTTCAGTGTTATTATCTTGTTGTCTCTAGTGTTTTCTTATCACTCCATCTCAATTAATGTTTTGAAGAACTAATTAAAATATAATACCTTTGCATTTTTTGTTATAAATTAACAATTTACTTTGTATAAAAGAGATAGACTTATGTATTTTTACTCTGCGTGTGTGCTGCTCCCCTTATGCGCACAATACAAGACACTTATGGTAACAAAAAAAGTCTCACCCCACCGTAAAAGTAAAATAATCAGTTTAACCGGTTTCAGAAAGCAAATAATAAAAACAACTTTTCGTGAAAGTTGAAGTTATCAAAAGTTAACAATCATATATAACAACATCTGCCACTAATATTTACTATCCTTCCACTTACTTTCTTAAATATCCCACACGTAGGATAGGAAAAATGACTTCCCCCTTTAAGAAAATATCACGACCATATGAGAGCACAGTAAATGCAATTTTATTTTGTTTGTACGAGCGAAAAGGAAGCATTTTAACGTTCTTAGCTAGAATTGCTGAAAAGTACAATGAACGTGGGAAGCACAAATAAGTTGAGAAACGACAGTTTGTACACGCCCTCCGAGATTTCAACGTAGAAGTTTATTCCCTAAACAGTTGAGAATTTTATGACTTCTGGCTCTGTGATCTAACAACAAAAATCGTTGAAGATCATTCGAAAGGAAAGAAAATTCTGATACAATGCATTTCCAAGAGGAAACGAATTGTGCAGAAAAGCGATTAAAATAGTTTTTGTATATGTACCGGATACCTGAATTTCATTTTTAAACCTCACAATATACATCTTATGTATGATGCAACTAATTCATGTGCTAGACATTTGTTCCTTATTAACTATACTATAAATAATATAAATCATGTCCGTTTTCTTTTTTTATAAATATACTTGCTATGTCATAAACGTATTTTATTATATCTGCCCCATATATACTAAATTAATCTCTGCAGCTTCGAATATTTATGGGAACATGATGAGCTAAGATCTGGAAAAGTTCAGAAATGTTAAAATTTAAAGCTTCTGTTAATAACCTGTCATTTGAACCGAACGGGAAACAAATTTTATGCGCTATGAACTTTTGCGTGAGTAGTTTGGTTTCCTTATATAATTCCTTCCCTGTTTTCTTATACACTTTCCTTTCCTTATTTTTATTCCCTAAATCTCGAAGCGAAGAACATTTCAAATACGTTTTGCACCTGATTTAAATTTCCAAAAGTTAAATATCATTTTAAAATTTTATATTACATGAATTTTATATTTATTCTTTACTAAAAAAGTATTTTAGATTTTTTTTTGAATCGTCATTACCTTTGCCTAAAAAACTCATCATTTTTTACCCATTTCAGGATATAAAAATTGGACACTTGCTCGCAAAAAGTAATTTAGATGTGAAAAGAAAATAAATGTGTGTAAAATCTCCGACTTTAAGATTATTACAATCAAAGTTAATATTTTGGAAGAGACTAGATCTGATTTGTTGAAACAAATATTGATGTAGGAATTCATAGTTTTTTTTTACATATAAGGAGTTAAGAAGAGCTGATCATATATCGTTGAATCTTTTCATTTCAACAAAAGCAAATTTTCTTCTTTGCTTAGGTTCGACCCAAACTGCATATTATAACTATTTAGAGAAAAGAACAGCATGACATAAAAATGTGTTGTGCTGGTTTCCTTTTTCCTGTGAAACATAAAGCAAAAGTGTTACATCTTAGCATAGAAGATTCGTAGAGTCAAACTAGGATTTCAGATACCGGAGGTCAGTTTTGAAGCAGACATTTCTTTAGTCATTCTTGAAAATATTGCAGGTCAACGGTGAGCTTATGCGTTTGTGTGTTTCAACTGTTATATTTCAACAGCACTTCTGTTTATGCGGTTTCAAGAAAAACATCCCATTTAGAACACCTTCAGTGTTTCTTAGAGAAAAGTAAATAAATAAACTATTTTTATTTGATGAATATATAATGCAATATTGATCTTATGATATTCATTGGTATGATATGGCATCATTCAGAGCATTTATGCGAAACAATAAGCACGCTTATAATAAAACAATGGATACTAGAAAAATTGCGCCTTCCATAACAAAACCAAATATCTTATTCCCTGATACAAAAGAGTTGATTATAAATTTAAGTCTATGATCTCCATAATATAGCAAACATTTAATGTATGGACTCCTCCAAAATAAAAAGACAATTCCGTAAAAAAAAGGTAAGGAAGCTGAAATGATTGAAAAACGTACGTCGCATATCAGCTGTGTTAGGAAGATATTCATAGTTTCCGAAATTTTCGGTTCAACAAAAAGAACGCAGGCAATGGATCTTCAAGATCATTCAAATATTGGAAAATGTTTGGGTCAAATGGATCAGCTGTTGTGTAAGAATGACAGATAGAGAAACATTTTGAAACTTTATTATTTCCAGATCTTCTTAAACTACTCCAGGTAAATTCTCTGTGGCATCCAAGAAGTGTCAACGAAAAATGTATAGAAAAACACTGCTAAAGGGAAGGGATGCTGCTCTCAATAAAAAAGCAAATTCCAAAATGTCTCCAAAAAATTTCCAAAGATACAACATGTCGGTCGCTACACAAATACTGATTTATTAATCTTTTGCAGGGTGCTTGTCTCTCACTCGGATAAAAAAAATTATTTCTATAATGATCTTATTTTAAAGTGCTTGTGTATTAGCTAATGCAAAATAATTTCATAATGGTTAGGAAAAAGGTATGTGATAAAATGATAGCAGATTTGATAGCGCCTATCATATTTGAGAGTTTTGAAATTTGCCGTCCGTTAACCCATAAGTATTAAATTTTATAATAAATCGAAGTTTTTTTATATTAAGTATTTTTAAACTCTTCTTTTAGTATCAACATTTAGTACCAAAATTGTCTCATTTTGTATTCCTCTTTTTTTTTACATTTTGTTTTAGTTTTTAGTTCCTGTTTTGCTATGAATCTTAAGTTTGATCATACTTATCAACAAAAGTGTTGTCAGGACTTCTGTTCCTTCTCATTGCCTTTGGAAACATAACTGGAGTCCTGAGCTTACTCAAAACAGGGAGCTTACTCAAAACTATGTTCGTGCGTGTGTAGAAGATACAACAAAGATAAGAAGGGTTAAATTTACCCTTTATTTTCTCATAGCGTACAGCCGTTCTCACACTTCGGGATACAGAGACCAGCACTTGTGGTCTAAAAAGTAGAAAATAAGAAATAAATTAACTTAACTAAATAAGAACTAAACTTAGATGCTTTATAGAAAGTAGTAATGCGAAGATTGGCTTTTTAACACTACGTAGGTAGTGAACGGAATGCAAGAACTACAATACGTCTTCAACTATCGGCGAGAACTAAGTTCTGGCCTTAAAGACAGACACTAACTGACTGAAAAGCACTCGCGTGGTAAACCAGCGAGAAGTCGCTCTTTCTTTTGGCTAAAAGCCATGTCTTAAATACTTATACAGTTTGCAACCCCATTTGCATAAACAATTCTACTCACGCTTATTCTGGCCGGAAATGGAAAATAAGAGAGGAAAGCAAACTTTTAAAATAAAATAAACGTTAATAAAACTTAAAATCCTTACAGTGTGACATGTCGAAACTGCAAGGTTTGCATTCAGTAGCAAAAGGGTTAAGTTTCTTTCAAAAATAAAATAATGTAAACTGCAAAAAAAAGGACAGGTTCTATAGTTCATATCTAATTTTTCTATATCTAAAATTTTTATATATCCTATATTCAGACAGTTCTATATCTAATTTTTTGCAGATATACTTAGAAATATATCTACTTTAAATTGATAGTAAAAATTTTATAGGCTATAATTCAAAATTTTTTCCCAAAAATTTATAAAAATTATTTTAAAATACAAATTTTAAAAACAAGTCATAAAAATGGGTGAATTTTATTTGGAGGGAACCTAAGTTTCGAACTGTGAAAGAAGGAATCAATTAAGTGTAATAAAAAAAGAGATGTTAATAAATGCATACCAAATTGAATTAACACTGAGCTAAAATTTTGAGAGCTAATTTTTTAAAAACTACTCGTGCGATTTTTACAAAACTTGGCAGCTTGGCATAATTTGAGACGTAGAATCGAAATATGGAAATATTGTCATGTCATTTCAGAAAAAGTTCGATTTTGGTTCAAAATACCTCTATTAGAACAATGCCATATATAAATCTAATACATATCCTAAGTTTCGAGACATGGAAAACGCAATTTGAATTTCGTCAGTCGGCTCAGTAGAACGGGAGATATAGAACTGTCCCCCTTTTTTAATTCCTTTCTTCCCCCCTTTTTTTTCGCATAGTACATTAAAGTTAATTTTAAATATTGACGTTAGAATAATAAAACAGTGTTTTTAACTCTCAGTTTTCAACAAGATATTTCAGTAACAATTTGATCAGAATTATTAAAAGGTGTTATCTCGAAACTTTCTCTTCGACAGCTGTGCAGAGCATTTTCCAAGGAGCGATATGTTTTTATTTATCTTAGCCAAATTATAAAGCAGTATGCACCTGAATTTTCTGCTTTCACTGGGAAAAATCTAGTATATTTCAATTAAAGACTAGTTTTTTGTTTGTAACATTAAAGTACGAATCATAAAAATTAGAACAAGATAAATGACAGTCTAATGAATGTTTTTAGAAGAAGTGTTTAAAATTTCTATATTTAAATGCTACTAAGAACTTGCATCAAAAATCCATTATTTTCTCATTTGGTGTTTCAAACATACGTTATAAAAGTATCCTACTAAAGAAATGTAGGCATTCACAATACAAACATCTGAAATGAATTCTTTCATTATGGTAATTTCATCATATGCTTGTAGAAAATAAAAATACACTTGCTCAAACAACATGTTTTTACTCTTTCTCTTTTACTGTTTTGCAGGAAGTTCAAGTCAACTAAAGAACATTAATGTTTTACTAAGACTCGCGTAATTGTGCTTTCAGAAATTTAAGAAAGATTTACGTACTATGAAGTTATAAACATAATTTTGATTTATGTAAGGATACATATGCACCCAAATGAAATGAACCCAATATTTATCATTTTGAAACTTATCAATGGCAAGTTTCGATACGTTTTTTAAGATTAAAAGCTTCAACAGGCATCTAACGAAATATAAATGAATTGAAGCATAACTTAGCAAGTATAGCTGCATAGGAACATTTGGATGAAAAAAAGGTAGTTTATATTTTCTCAATATTCGTTCAGCTCTGTCACCTGACAGTTAGGTGCATTATCTTTACGTAGCAATTAGTACTTTACACTGCGTAAAAGAAAGGGGTTGTAGGGTATTTCTCCCGCCTTCTCCTATACATTTAAAAAAACCAGCTGCAATCAATATGCCGGCATGGTTCAAGAACACAATTAAGAATAAATCTGCGATCATCCGCATTAAAGACTGCACTACGATTGCAAAAAGTATTGCTGACAGCCTGGAGTGACTTCTTTCCTTGGACACCGTACCATCAGCAGCCCGCTCTGTACATATATTAATTTTCTCAATGTCTTAGTATTATTATTATTATTACTTTTTCGGCCTTGTTTTATTTTTTATTATGTTTAGTTTTATGGTTAATCCAGAACTCTTTTAACATATCCCACAATTTGTAATGTATTTGTTCATCTTTACATCTGTATCTGATTATATAGCATATCCTTAATATAGCTGAATGCCTAACATGTACCATAATAGTGTATGCCTAATATGTACAATGCATTTGTTCACCTTTGCATCTGTACCTGATTATATAGCATATCCTTAATATAACTGTATGCCTAACATTTACCAGAATAGTGTCTGCCTAACATGTACCGTAACTGTATAACTGTCTGCCTAATTTATACCATAATAAGTATTAGTCCCCTTAGTCTCAGAAGTCCCCATAATGAACCTTCTTTCCATATTCTGGTTCTTATTTCAATGTTCCTCGTTCAGCGTAGTCAATTGCAGGAGGACACACTACTAAGCTCTTTTTTTATACTTATTTCTGCATTTTTAAAAATTCTATCGACGGAATCTAACAGGGTGAAAAGCACCTAACCCAGTGGGCCAGCTGTTCCGTCGATGGCGAAAGGAAAGAAAGTGTGGCAGAAACAGATATAAATGGCTTTAAAGTGCATTGTACGTACAGGGCACAGCCCATTCTTGTACAATACATGATCACATACTGTATTGTGAGTTGTTAGAAACCATGAAAATAACCGTCACTCAGCATTTCGGTAAGCCTTATTTAACGCAATGTAGATTAATTCTCAAAGCACAGGGTCCTATCATTCACATTATTCTGGATGTGAGCTTTTAAGCTAGCATATATTGGATACTATAGAGCGATTACGAATACATTTGTAAACAGATAGTCAGAGCAATGGTTAATGGTTTAGTAAGAAATATTTACAGTTCATTTTTTTCTTCCACCGTAAATTTCTAAACAGAGGATGAAGACAGGTTGGTAAATAGTTTTCTGTAGTAATGCACTCAAGAGTTAGGTAGCAGACTTTCAGTAAAGGAATCCATCTTGCGATTTCCATGCACGAATGAAAACTAATAAAATCCTTATACCCATTCAACTTCTAAGAACTGAATTTGAATAATAATAATAATAATAATAATAATAATAGAAGTAAGGAATTTTTAGGAATTGTCTTTCCCACAGGAAAGTAACCTGTGGGAAAGACAATTCCTAAAAATTTTGCATGGAAGAGGAAGTTTCTTATTATGCTGTCCCTGAAGTAAATAATTAGACTAAATTGACAGTTTTGTTCAAAAGCGCATTTAAGTAATGTTTTCATTTATTAATTTATAAATTCATCTTATATCTGCAATTAATTATTTCAGAGATGTAATTTTATATTAATTAACAGTTTACAAATTTAAATAACTTCAGTTATAATAAATTATACGAAATCAGTAATGTACATTATCTGTCACTTCGCTTTGGAGTTTTAAGAATAATTAGTGACATGCTTGCAAAATTTTAATACAACAACCCAAATGGTATGTTGGCAGACAGTTTAACCGTTTCACAGCGAATTTAGTTTTACACATGACTGTATTTATTGTTATTATTGTATACAATTAGTTCTAATTTTATATGATACATATTTAATGAAAACAGATTTTTTGCTTAAGGAGCGATTTCGGAAGTAATAGGACAAAGGTGTCCCAACGGGTTTTTTATGGAATATACATATCCCAGCGTAACACAAATTTTATGAATTTTACACAATTTATATGAACTATAGGCGGTGAAAGAATTAATACGATTGCTTGATATCACTTTTTCTCCCTTCCTTCATCGTATCAGTTTATTTATTCGAGTTAAGAATATACGCTTTTCTTCCTGCCTAAAGAAAAAGGGCTTATGATAGTTCAAGGATGTAGAAGGAAAAGTCCATAGTGCAGGACTCATTTCTTTCTATTCTTTATTTTTACTTAATCAACAGGTAATATAATCAAAGAACAGGAAATTTAAAATTGATTTCTTTATAGTTTAACATATGGACATAACTCTGCTTTCTCATACTTATCCATTTCAAGTTGAAAGTGATTGAGATAAATTAAAGAAATGCTACGTGTATTATTCAATAACGAGATAAGAAATAAAAAGAAAATACAGAGCTTCGAGAATAGTATAAATGAAGGAAAACTAGAAGAGAGAGGGGAACAGACTGTTTTTCTCATAATTCAAAACACTTGCTTTTAAATATTTTTATTTCAATGTTATATGTTCTTTTAATTGCTTACGGCAGTTATTAAGTCTGAGTTTCTTTAATTGGCCTGGGATGATTTTATTAATGTCTAATGTTCATAAGTTGTCGTAATTAAAAAAGCGATCAGCAATAGAGTTATACATGAATTTGAAACGATTAGAAAAGGGGAAAAAGCAAGTATGTTGCAGCTTAAAAAGGCTAAGTAAAATAAATTTAAGCAAAAATATCTATTTCAGAAGCTAATTTTTGTGCTGTAGACAAACTGAAGAAATAATCAGACGTATTCCTATCCTGCATTGCTGCAATAATCAAAAACATAAAATGCGTTTTCTGTAAGAAAAAATAGGTCGATGGAAAATTTATAGGTCCATCTGTAAGTTGCCTAGTTTCGTTATCGCTTACCAGGTAACTTAGCGATAGAGTCAACGAGTGGTCAAAGGACTGCTCAATACTGGTAATTCGTCCCGGATTCGAGCGTAGGCTACTGGCTGCATGGTTGGTTTTCGTGTTTTTCCCCATGTGAAACGCGATTGTGAGAGTTTCTCTTCGAACGTCTTCCCTTCAGAAACATAGCCCTCGTGTATTTTACCATACTCAACCTTCCTTGTTAGCTATATCATTTTCATGCAAACAAACTTACGAACACTTCTGCAAGAGGGAAGAGAATGTAGGAACTCACTTAATGAAAACAAGGCAAGCTGTACTGAACAGACTGTTGCAATTTAGCATTAAAGAAAAAACATTTTTTAACAAATGTGTGCATGTGGCAAACTTATAATTTAGATTTATTATCAAGAATGGCTAACAGCTATTTAACAGTGGAAAGGAGTTCATTGCTCCAGCAGTACAATTCTTTGCTCCCAAATGGCTGCGTAAAAAAGAGCGCATACATTTTCATTACACGCATTATTATTATATTATTAGCAGTACCACTCTAATAATATAATGATATGATGTAGGTAAACCTGCTGAGAATGGAAAAGGAGGAAGGCAAAAGTAAAAATCGAGCGCACAGCATAATACTCAACTAGAAGCAACAAACTTTCTTGGTGGAGCAAAGAATTGTTTCCAGCTGTTAAACGTCATGGAGACATTCTTCGTGATAAATACAAAATTTAGCAAAATACAAGTTTATGCATAAAACATGATTTATGTTTAAAAGCTGGTCAGAAAACGCAAGTCAAAAGAGAGCATTGCAGCTTCATTGTCTTCATTATGTGAGTTTTAATCCTATAAACATTTATATTAAACGAAACTGCCGCATTTCTTAGGTAAGCAAAAGAAAATATTACTTAAAAATTTAGGTTCTATATTTAAGTGTCCCCTGACCTGCAATAATAAGTTATAAAAAATATCTTAAATCAAATATATATATGTGTGTGTGCGTGTATAAAATATAAAATATTTATCTTTCAAATAATAAATTATTAATAGCCTTTTAACTCCCGTCTTCATTCTAAAAATAACAACAACATTTCTAGATTAATCTATGCTGCTTGCGTAGTGATGACATAGTAATTGGGAACCTGAACTCTGAGAACTGAAACTTTTCGAACTCAAACGAAAACCTTTCTTTTCGTGAGTTTCCATATTGGATAATGACGCACTTCAGCTTCTCTCTCTATGCTGGTTGGACGTAATTTCGCTGTGCTCACTTCTTATCGCAGCAGTATCAAAAATGTAAATATTCAATATATAGTCACGATTAGAGTGGCAAGTTATTGTGGCCACCAATATCAATTGGAAATAAAAATGGAATTAAAACTTCCAAGTTTCTTAGTCTTCACGAATTCTATGTTATAAGTACCTTCGCAAACAGCATTTTTACGCTTCTGCGTCTCACTGTTTCTACATCAATACTGAAATTTGTTATAATTACATATATTATATATAATTTTAATACGTTATGTAGATGTAATTGATAACTAAATCTCAATCACAGAAATAAATGTAACCTTTTTCGTAAAGCATATTGCAGTTTATTAACGATACTTTAATTTTCATACCTGAGCAAGTAAGCGAATAAAATTATCGGTGCAGAGAATGTCTGGTATAAAATATTCAGTAAAAAGAGAGGAGTTTCGAAAACTTTTACAATTTCATAGTTATCTGAGATCCGTTTAAAACTTAATTACAATGGAAACACTGAAAACTATATAAAAGTCATTAGGTTTTTCTTTCTCGGCGCAAAAAAACACAAAAAATCAGCAATGCCTTCGCTGAGGTTTCAACTCCGGACGTACTGATTGTAGACGGAAGTGTTTCCAACTACAGCACGAAGGTATCAGGTAAGAAAGGAGAAAACTCCTTGCAATTACGCTGTTTTTATTTCCATAGAAAAATGATATTGTGCACCGGTAACTTTACGATGGAAGAATACCAGTAACTCGAAATATTATACATAGAATCGAAAAACTACGTTAGAATTGTAAAACTTTCGACCGAAATCACAAGATCAAATTCTAAGCAATGTTACGTGGGAAGTTCTTAAGAAATAGTATTGGTTTCCAGATAAGACTCAAGGAGCTCAAGTTGACTGAAATAGATTACAGTCCAGGTTGACTCAACTAAGTTCCAGAAGGAAGAAATAGATAAATATTTGACAGAATTTTGAAATATGAAAGGAATTCTGCTGGAACTGCCTTTGCGACTTATTTTTTATTCACGGCATATGTTGAGGGGATAGCTATCACGATAGGCAAGATAATTACAATTTGTTGAATTAAGAACTTGAGCACTTCCTTTTACCAACAACCTAGCACTCATAGAAATACGTATGAAATTGTAAGAAAGTTTATTCAGGAAGAATGTTTGTAAGGAATAAAAACATCTGCCAAGATATGAGGAAATCGAAAAGAATTTATAACTCAGCATCGGTGAAAATTTAGCTATGGTGATCGTAGTGCAACTTTTAAAATTTCAAAGGATTATTAGATTTAAACTAATGTATACAGAGAGATATTTATAATTATCTTAATTTGAATACGTACTGTGAATAAGTGATTACAACAAATGATGCACAACTATCAAGGTTTGAGAAGAGAAATTAAGTTTCAGGATAAAAATTAACTGCTAACGCACTTAAGATGTATAAAATCACCATCACAGTGCGGAAGATTTTGTATTATGTATTTAAATATAGAAACAGAAATGAAGATGATTAATTGCTGTTTTCTTTAATAACTAAAAGGATTAAAAATACAGCAGAAATAGATTAACAGACGCATTTCTCACTCAACTCTAAAGCGTAATCTAAAGCGAGTCGATCTATCCTTAGGCATTGTCTTCGTTAGTGTTTGGTAAATGAAGTCTATAAAGATGATTGCCAAAATCGCACTCCAAATATCCTTAAGTTTTCTAGTCTATTTCAGCTTCACACAGAACGCAAAGGCAGGATTTATGTCTGAGACCAAAATCGTATTCTCTGTCCTTTTCTCTTTCGTACATTCCTAGTGAATGAATGTAATAATTTAAACGCTTCTATACTACCGAATATCTCACAGTGAAATTTGAAAAGTCGTGAATCATGCACCGACGACTAGTCATGAGTCAAAGTAGATGGATTTAATTTAGATCTGTTTATTGCACTGCATCGTACAGAGCTACTCTGCATTAGCAAATATTCTTCCTAGATTTCCTAGTAGCAGTTATCTACTACTTAATCTGCATATTGCAATAATTAATTAATTCCTCCTCCACCCAGAAAACAAATATCGAGCGCATTTTGTTGAGAATAGAAATCAATGAGAAATTTTCAACATTGAGATTGCACCAGCAATTAGCTTTTAAGAGCATGACCACAACATTTAGGTTAATTCAATTTTTAGAATTTTTGAAAATTAATATCTTATGAAACAAAATTCTTTATGTTATATTTTGAAAAATCGTTTTTGTGTATTTAAATAAAGGAAACTCACTTTGTTTTACCAATAATCCAAAAACTATAGCGTGAATATATAAGATTAATATCTTCGAAATTGAATGAGGTAATTGTGATTACTAATAAGTTAGAAGCTTCTAAATACAGTATCAGCTACTTTTTTATATGATTTATTTCAGAAGAATTATATAAAATCTGATTAGTACCCATTAAAACGCAGCAGTTAAACCGAAGCAATCTTTCTAAACTTAAATTAATTATATTTCACATCATTCAAAAATATGTATTGCAGCTGACTTTTATAGAATTAATATACCATTCGGCCACCGACTGCAGATGACAGAAATGTTTTGTGTTTGTGTTTGTCTTAAATAACTGGTTAAAAATTAAAAATGAAATTATCCCTCACAAGATAATTCATGCCGTGACTAATTTAACTGCTAGTAATAATAGAGAATACAAATAATACAGATCGCCGATTGTTCTTTAAAAACGATAAGATCGCTCGCCGAGACTCATAAATTTGTCTAATAATAAATAAATTTGTTTTTTCTCACAACATATTCTCTAAGGTATTTCAAAACGCTTATTTTACACACAGAAGTTTAATAATAAATGTTTTGAATCACTATCAGATAGTAGTAAGCTTTAGGATCAGAAAGATTGGAACTATTAATATCTTAAAAATTGCATCACAGATTTATAGTTTGACAGATATACATTTGCAAGTTTCAGTTATGTTTCATTAACAGAAGACATATATATATGTAACTAATATTTGTATATTATATATATATCTAATGTATATTTAACTAATTATTACGAGCACTACTTCGGGAAATATTTCAATGATATTTTCTTTCCTAATTATGGAAATTTTAATTTAAAAAAATAAAAATACAGTACTCGATATCACTAAATCTTATTTTACTGAGTATAAAGCAACGTGATATCTGTGAATTACTGTAGCTCACAGTTGTAGCTTGAAAGCTTAAAGTATTTAAACATAAAATTAGGTATTTTTCTCCGTTATAAGACTGTTTTTTCTAAACTTTTTTCTGGAATGATATATGCGTCAATTTGATACTTCCAGTGAGAAAACATATTTTCATCATCAAGTCGTCGTCTGTGGTCCCATGAGCGACCGAGAGGATAAGACAGCTGAAAAAAGATAGCTCGGCCCATGTTCAAAGCTCATGAACAGCCAACGTTTTTGCCGTTTTCAATGTGCAACACGAATACGAGCCAGTTTCCCTTAAAAAGTCAACCTTGAACGAATCCTACTCTGTAGGCAGATAATCTTGTGTGCTTTGCCATAATCTATGTAATCCAAATGATTTTCAGCTGTGGTAAACTTTTCTGAACATAAAAAATGTATTTTTCAGGATAATTATTTTAATAAGAAAAAAAAGACACAATCTAAAAACGTTTTATTGATAATATTTACTTTGAAAACTGGAATACTGTTAAAAGGGATGATCACGATACATTTAATTTAACGGGGACAACAGACAATGTTAGTACACATACCTTTCACTAGAAAATTACTAGGAGCGCTTTTATCTATGTTGTTGTTGCTCATGCTCACTTGTCTGACAGTGTCAGCCCAAGCCCACGAGAATTCTCGAGTCAAGGAGCGTAGGTTACGGCTGTCGTTGGCAATAGCCTTGAGCACCTAACAGGTGACAATACGATCTGGCTCAGTTCCGCCCCCCATTTTTTGATGGAGAACACCTCGGGGGGGGAGCGGGTCCGAGGATCTCCCCCCTCTCCCCTTCCACCAAACCACATGAGAGGACTTTCGGCTCGCCGCATATTTAAAGTGCCGCCATGCCGCACCGACACTATACATTTACATACATCCATGCCTTCTCCGGTATTCGAACCGGAGCCCTTCAGCACGGCAGTCAGCGACGCTAACCACTATACCGGCTGTTCGGAGCTTTCACCTATTACAGGCAAGATCAGAAAATTATATTAAGACTTATTTATTAACTATTAAATTTAAAAATTAAATACCCAACAACCTGCTCAAGTTTATTTCTAATACTTGTAAATGTATGCGATCTGAGAATTGTTAAAGTCAGTTCTATTTTTACAAGTATTCTTTTAGCCATAGACATAACAAAATTTATTATAAATGATGTTTTAAAAGTAATAATAGAAATGGATGCTGTGTTTAACAGGAAATAAAAATAAGTTCTTAAAAAAAGATAATAGCATCTCTTTAATTCTTTTTCTGCAATTTTTGACGATTTATTAGCATGTCTACACTTTATGTCGTCACCATTTCCGGGCTCATATTACTCTGTTTTTAACTAGAATCATTTTTACGTCGATTTGCCGTCTCTAACAGCATTTATTTTGTCTTCTTGCTGCTTTGTATTCCTTATTTTGCTACGCGATTTGAGAATATTGTCATTTGTTTTTGAAGAACTTGTAATATATCGCGCATTTAAATATTTGTGAAAAAAATAATAAAACAAAACTAGATTTTCAAACTGGGAAAACGGCCAAGATTGATTAAGAGGAAAAGTGAGGATTCAGAGGTCATGGATACAGGATAATTTATTGGCACTACTATTATATAATAGTTCTTTCCAGCACATTAGAAAGCCCTTGAAGGACATGACCAAAGTGAGAGGTCCTTAAATGAATTTCCCATGGAAAATCACAGAAATAAATTTCATACAAAATTTTTGAATTTATGTATTATAACTTAAATTTTGATAATTAAAATGGTAACCAGTTTTTAATCTAATGTTTTTGTGTGTGCATATTTAATTCAAAGAGCCAATAGGTTGTGCAAATGGAAAAATACATATTTTTTAACATTTCAAGTGAGAAACTGAAAAATAATCATTTTAAAATGTAGTGCTGGTACTAAGGTTTTGCCTCCTGGGCTTTCGGAGGAGTTTACAGATAGTAGATATTTTTCCCTCCAGAAATAACAACTTAAACATAATAGTGGGCCTGTTGTCTTCGTGGGGATGCAGAGAGAGAGAGAGAAAGAGTCAATCGCATTGGTGGCTGCAATCATGTTGCCCTCGTCTGCAGATAAAAAAATGATGGTTTTAATTCCCGATATCAGTAAATTTTTATAAACTTGTATTTTATTTTGTGTATGAAAACGGACTTTGTAACAATAAAACGCCATCATACTACTGTATAAAAAACCTTTAAAAAAACAAACGATCGGTTATCTATTTTTGATATCATATGAAGATGTTTTACTCGAAATTAAATGAAAAATCGCGTGATTACTGCCATTTGTCTATTTTAAATGACTCTCTCAAAGATAATTTATTTCACGTTAATTTTCGAAGACGCAAAGTATTCGTAATTTTACATCTCAGCGATAGGAAAACCCGTGAAACTCGGTAATTTAAAGCAAAATGAGTAATGACTGTAGGAAATTGGCTTTTGGTTCTTTGGTGATCGCCTGTCTCGGTGAGCATTATTAGATTCTTTTACAGTTTAATCGTTCTGGAAGGAACTTTATCACTATGACAGCTTCCCAAAACGTGAATGATCACTGGAATCAAAAGCGTAATCTCATGATATTTTCATTATAATCAGCGATTTAAATAATGCATCTGATTCATCAAATCATAAACAGAAAATGAATTTTAACGTTTTTTCTTTGTGCTTATATAGCATTAGGTATAACAATCAAGTAAAGTTTAATAACCTGGCGATCGTTTAACTATGAAATTTTCTAGGGCATAAAATAAAAATACCTTTTAAGCTCATTTAAATCATTAAAACTTCGAAATGAGAAAGAAGACATTTGTAATCTAAAGACTTTTTTGTGACGCTATAAAATAAATTTTTAATGCCGTTGTGCTTTGAATTGAACAGGTAATTTATATTGACGATTTTTTACATTGAAAAATTTTCGTGCTTTAAAATAACCCTTTCTGCATCTTGGTGATGGCATGAAAATAAATGTTGAATTTCATTTTACTTTCATCGATGATTACTTTAGAAGACTTTATACACTACCAATAATGATTAGAAATCAAAATAAAAAAAAGTACTTTTATTTAATCTTTAGAATTTCTACTTGTATCTAAGAATCAAAATTACGGAAAAGCATAAAATTTGCTGAAAGCTGAAATACATTGCAGCATATTGCTTCTCTATGTCTCGAATATAGCCGGTTACGAAAAGAATTTTACACAGTAAATTTTGCAAAATAAGGAAAGCATTTAATATCCAAAATAATTATTAAAAAACACTGAAAGGTTTCAGATTTTAAATTACGTCCAAAGGGACTTTTTAACGTTTTGTGTGTTACCTTTATTTATTAAATATCATGTTCTTCGCACTTAAACCATAAAATTCAGTTCAACAGCAATATCGCAAAATAATTTTAAAATGAGTATATTTTTACGGATTTCATATTTATTTAGCTATTTAATTAGAATTGTAATTAAAATTGCTTTATTTTGCCGTACAGCGCAGACGATTTTTGAAGAGAAAGCTACGTCGGAAAAGTAAAAACAAAAGAGCGCGTGCATTTAGTATTTAACAAATAAATATTTCGTAATTACTGTTGCCATTCACAAAAATAGAGAAAATTCGAGGTTTTACCAAAAAATTCAAGGTTACCAATAATTAAAAAGCTTATAAAAACCGAATTAAAACACCTCATCTCAGTTGTAGCTGTTTTAAGCGAACTGTTTGTTTACTTAATGCTGTGACTGATTGTAGCGATTTCGTTGTGAGATTGGATTAACTTCATTTGTTTTGAATTAAATTCTGTTTAACGTTTGAGATGTTGTGATATTGTACGAATATCTGTGAAGAAATATTTCAGTATGTTGTTTTATTTCGTGTGAAAAGAATAAATTTTATTAACTTTTTAACGACTTGTGCATTCAATCCATTACGAACCCGTACGCACGCAACAATATCCTTAGAATTTCCGATAGACCGTTTTGCGTACTTTAGATAAAAAAAAAGTTTTTTCCCCCGTAGAGTGTTGCCATTGCTTGCTTTTAAACCGTTTGAGTTTGTTCATCAAAAATTCGTTAAGTTTTACAAAATATGAAATAGATAATAAAACAAATTCCAAATTCCAAATTTGGGCTTCCAGATGCGCATAGGCGATGGAAACGTACGTTATTCAAAATTAGATGGCTCTAAGTACCGTTCTGTTATCACATTTGGAGAAATATGCATACATTTATACACATTCTTCATTATTTAATTTCTTTAAATATAATACAGGGCTGCAATATTTTGTGGCAACAGTTTGAAAAGTGATTCAGACTTCTAATATTTCCGACGCAAAATCGCAAAACGAAAACAATAGTCCTCAGGGACAAAGCCCCTTTGGACTAATAATGCTAAATGATATAATAATACTAAATGATATAATAATGATATGCTAAATGATATAATAATGAATAATAATACTAAATAATATAGACTTCAGCTCTTACAATTTTCAAAAAATAATACATTCGTTGAAGTTTAATTTTCACATTACAATTTTTACAGTAATTTATTAGGTTAAGAAAGATGCGTTTATAGAATAGCGAAGGAAGATATGAAACTACCTCTATTTCTTATTTTTAGCACTTTCAAAGCTTATTGAACTTGCATACAGATGCGTAACGAATATCTGGAAATGAGCATGCATATTGAAATTTAACCGTAAGGTGAAATCTTTTTTCGTTAGTACTCTAATTGAAAATGCAATCCCAACACCATGAAGGAGTTGTGCTAGATAAACGAAATTTGAGAGGAATATTTTCACATGTGAAAGATGGCGTCTATTCAGATTTTGCGCTGGACGAGTTCAGATTTCGCGCTGGACAAGTTCAGATTTCGCGCTGGTGTTAATAGCGCCAGAGCATGCAATTTACGTTTGCTTTAAATACGCGATGTAAACTTCTTTTGCTTTTAATTTATCTTAGGGACTGAGCAAGAGAAGGTGTATATTCTCTTCACGATATTGCAGAAAGACTTGACAGGGATGTATCCACTGTATATGTGTGTTGCCAGCAGTGGCCAAGGGAAAGTACTCTCTGAACAAGACCGCACACGAGTCACAGTCAAAGGAACACCGCGATATTCGCAGCATTACTGTGGCGCATTCTACGGTATCTGCGGCAGATATTCGAGCTTTCATTGCCACCGGAATGACACTGCGAACTGTAACAAACCCATTACTTGAACGACAGCACCGAGCCAGGCGTTCTGTAGCGGCCATACTACTAACTCCAAATCAGCCCTATCTGCGACTTCGATGGTGTCAAGCTATAATTCGCTGAGGGCGGAGTGAAGATCTGTTGTGTTTCTCAAATGAGAGCCGTTTCTGTCTTGATGTCAATAATGGTCGTATGTTAGTTAAAAGGAGGCCAGTGAACGCATGGTACTAAGCTGTCTGCTGCAAGCAATAACCTACGACAGCAGAAGCACTCCCGTCATTATCCCACGTACCTTCACAACAAATTTGTACATCCGCCTGATTACTGCACCTGTTATGCTGACATTCTTGAGCAGTTTTTGAGGAGCATTTTCCAAAGGGATAACACTCGTCCCTACACCGCTGCTATCAACCAACGTACTCTGCAGCGTGTCAGTTGTCATATTTGTTCAACTCTTGGATATTTTGTTTCCGGGCTTTTGTTGCGTACGTCCAAGTATATTTTCTTCGAAGTTAACATCCAATTCCTGGAAATATCATTGAGACATGAACCCGGTCGTCTCCTAAGATGAACAGAAACTGACGAGTGCTTACTATGCATATAAAGAAAAGTCAAGTAATTCTGTCACGTGGAAGCGAATTTAGGCAAAACTCTAGTGTTCAGCCATAGGGGAAATATCAAAGGGCAGAAACTATGTAGCATGCTGAGAGTTTTACATTTGTAATTAAATGAATATTAGATGAAGATGTAGGAAGCAAGTCAATAACTCCGTTCCGAGCAAACTTAAACGAAAACGCTCTTGAAAACCTGCAAACTATTACAGCAAGCTCCCAGTAATTATTATTTACAGGCAAACGAATAAAATGTTCTTCGTCCGAATAATTTAATTCACTTAATTTTTATTATTTCTCAGCAATTTCCAAATATATTTACTGTGATTTTAACTAAACTTTATTCCTCTCTCTAACCCTGAAATGTAATGTAAGTGAAAGCTGCTATGTCTATCACAACCTAAGTAGCCAGTTTTTAAATGGACATTTTACGAAGCTTTCCAGAAAATGGAATGCAAAGAGACTAAATGCACTTCGTTCTCTTACTTTTTCAGTATCGATTGGTTAAAGCTATATCCATGACATTCGAAGTAACGTTAAACAAATATTTATCTTAACCGTAGAGGCTGTTTCTGCTTTTGAAACATCAATACAATTTGGTCGCGTTTTCATTATTTTTTATACGTCTGTTGACACTGAATGCTTTCATGATCAATTGTTTTTAAATCTTTGTTTATTTACAGAATGTCAAGAATCTGAGTCACTGAACTCTGAGAGGGCATTCTATGGGATAGGGTAAGCAGAAAATATCCATTGACCATGTAGCGGGAAGTGTAGTTGATAAGTTATGGGATGAAAAAATGTGATACGTAAAACAAATGTGATACGTAAAACCTTTCACATGGCACAGAATACAGTGAAATGAATAAAATGAAACATAAAAATGTTCACACCAGTGGAATACTGAAGTTTCACAGACGATCGTATACGTTAAAAAAATCTAGGGCTATTGAGAATGCAAGCATTGTATTCTGTTAAGAACTGAGCGAAGAATTGTAGAGAGAAAATAACTGATTAGTTACTTCATAAAACACCAAAACATTTGCTTTCAATAGCAGCGTATTATTAAAAGAAAGAGTTTACATTAATTTAGAACGTTTATTAAATAATGCAATTAAAATCGAAATATAATAAGAAAGTAGTTGGGAATCAAATGCAAAGTAACTGATATAATTTAATTTTTTTTTTCTGTTTTATCAATTTCTATGCATTTAATTACTGTCGTAGAATACTTATCCATATGATATTCTAACCTTGTACATTGAAGGATTTCTGCACTTCCATAAATGCAAAAGAAAGGGTAAGCAGTTTGATAATATTTTCATACGATTTAAACGGAGCTTTTAGGTGGATCTGATTGTGGGCTTGATACATGACATCAGAGATTTTATCTGCAGAAAAGGTGAAATAACTAATTCAGTGATGGTTCTGTTTTCAGTTAGGTTTTTCTAGATCACTTTGGATCTTTCGGTATCCAAAGACAAATATTTAGAAAAGGCAAATACCAGTGAAAGGTTCGAGCTTACTCAGACTTCATTTATATAGTACCTACAGTTTTCTGGGAGGAAAAGAAGCAGAAATGAGAGAACGGTCAAACCACTTCTAAATATTTATCAGAAGCTTAAAGAGATAATAAAGCATTAAACAATTCTTCCTTTTATTCTTTGGTTAAGCAAAAATATTCGAGGAAATTAATTGCATACTTTCGCTTTTAATGTAAGAAAGCTAACGAAAAGCAAACAATTTCTAAGTGCCCATATTGATTAATTAGTTTGATAATTCAATGAGGCTTTATATTTACATTTTCTACCAAAATTTATAACGTTATTAATAAGCATTAAATAAAAACTAAATAAACATTTCTTAGCTAGTCATAATATGGAAACCAAAAATTTCTTACTTCGTTTCTACAGAACATAAGAACTACAGTTAAATTTGAAGTTAAAAGTTTATGAAAACAAGTTAATTTGCCCTGAATATATGGAAAAAATAAAATTTCATCTTTTCGCAAAGGTATTTATAAGTTAATAATAATTGCTACTGTACAAAGAGACACATACAAAAAATTTTTCAATCGCAAGAAACCGTCAATTTCTAAGTCATTTAATTGTTTTATAGTATTATTCCAAAAACATATAAGTCGACTCTGAAATTTAAAATTACAGTATTTTAGTATTATTTTTACTGTTCAATATGAAATATAAATTCTAGATTTTCAAATAGCACGGAAAAATTTCTAAAAACTGTTTAAAAGCAATTTGTTTTGTATAGATATTTTATTTAAATACTACTTGAAGTTTTAGGTTTTTATGCTTTTTTGTAAGTTGCTATTGATTCTTTAAATTATCTTAATTCAGCTTCAACAACAGCAATATCTCTTTTAATTAGCCCAATTTGCTTTTAAAGTATATAATTTAAAATAATAAAATTTTAAAGGAAACATACTTTTTCAGTTTAAATCAATTGATATCTACTCCCTGTTTTCATTTCACACAATTTATATCATTATTAATGTTCTTAGCATAAATATTCTATAATATAGGGATAAATATGCATTATTATTTGGTCTCAAATATGAATATTGTTACGAATTTCACATTTATTTGGCTATTTATTTAGAACTGTAATTAAAATTCCTTTTTATTTCCCCGTGCAACGCAGACGATTTTTGAAGAGAGAGCTACATAAAAAAAAAAAGCAATAAAAATAAAAGAGCGCGTGCTTAATAAATAAATATCTCGTAATTATTGTTGCCATCAAGAAAAATCTAGAAAAATCGTGATTGTTCAACTGATAATTAAAAAGCTTATAAAAGCCGAGGTGAAACACCTCATCTTAGTTGTAGTAGTTGTTGTTGCTGTTATTATTTGTAGCTGTAAAAAGCGAACTGTTGTTTGTTTACTTAATGCTGTATTGATTGTAGCGATTTCGCTGTGAGATAGAATTATTTTATCTGCTTTGAACTGAGTTTTTGCTAAACGTTTGAGATATTGTGATATTGTGCGAAGATCTGTGAAGAAATATTTCATTATTTTAATTTATTTCTTGTGGAAAGAATAAATTTTTCTTAACTTTTTAACGACTTGTGCATTCAATATATAACGAACTCGTACGCACGTAACAATATATTTCTTTGTAGAAATGCATCTCTTGTATAATAAACGTAATGTTAGGGTCCATTCCGTGTGCCAAACTTGAAATATTTTAGCCTTTATTTCTTTCGTGATTATTACTTCTGAGTTTGCTAATATCCCGAAATCTCAATTTAACACTTTAGGCAACTGTCCTGTTCAATAGTTTAGTTGTAACACAGTATGCTCTCAAAACTGCAACGAATAAAATGCATTTCAAACGATATTTTACACACGTCACGAGTTTTAAACTTTTCGAATAGGTTTTTAAGAACAATGCAGATTCTTAAAAATCTTTTGCAACCCAATGCAGATTTTTAAGAATCTGCATTGGGTCTTATGAGAAATATTTTGCAAGATTTTTTTCTACGCCTTTTTCTAGTAAAATCTTGAAAAAAAAATAAAATTTATATACAGTAACTGCATAAGCCATGTGCATATAAAAGTGGCTTAGAGAAATTTAAGGAAATCCTTGATAACCTGAACCTGAATTAGTGCAGTTTATCACACGTAATCAAAAAAGGTTTTCAGATGAATCAAGATAACTCACGTAATTCCAGATAAAGATTGAAATACATAAGAAACTTGAAAATTTGTAGGCGAAGTGCGACATAAAAATATCCCTTTCATCCGAACTATTAACTGGGCTGGAGCCATTTTGGTAACGTTTTGTTTTCTGGAATTCCAGGTCTAACAAGTTTACTAAAAACGTAGAGACTTTAACAATATTTGTTGAATTCGAATATGTTTTTTATAAAGTAAACGTCTAAATTTTCTTTTTCAGAATTTTACCTTGATTTAATTTTTATAAGAGAATTATACGCATCTGTAATTACCAAGGAAAGAAAGTAAATTTTTATTTTTATTGCAGTGGGTACACATTCTGTTTGTAACATATTTATATTAAAATCTATGAAATCGCATATAAATAATGAGTTAAAGAAAAAGGATGATTTAATCTTGGGTCGGAGATAACCGATCTTAGGACTAACTGATGCAATGTTATTTTTCTATGTTGTTTCATTTAAGAAAAATTTTAATTCAGCGAAGTCATCATCACCTTGTAGGATTAACCTTCTTATTTCAATCCTTGAAACCCCAGACAATGGTAAGCGAATAATCGCTAGAGTGTGCAAACAGAGACGCAAGACTCAAGAAGGGTTAACCACCCTTGCTTTCTTCAAAATAAATATGACACAATCAGCTCCTAACTCGGAGTGTACAACAAAGCCTCCACTTGAGTTGAACTCAAATTAATATGAAATTAAACTTGACTGAGCTTAACTAAAGCTAACTGAAAGATATAGCCGAAACTATCAAGATTCTAAGTAGTCAGCGAAGTCAAACAAGGGCCTAAAGTACGGCCGAGCGTAGCAATATTCTCAATGTGTAAGTGCCTTAATACGTCCAGCTAGAAATCGGAAGGGCACAGTTGATTTCTGAAATTCCTTCCTTCGAAAACATTAACTAGTTTCTACATATATACTTTCCGTAGACCTACGAGGATTCAGCAATGGTATTTTTTGTTGCTGGAAATCACGCTTCCCTTTTAAACCAGAGATTTTATAAACTGTTTATCTTTTACCGTTCTATTTATTCATATTTTTATTAATAATTCTTAAATTAATTTTAACTAGTAAAACTGCTCTTTAATTTTAATTAAAATTCAATATTTTGTGTATCTAAAATGTACTACAAAAATTATTATTTTCTGAGCTTCACACCACATGCTGGAAGTGGTTTTTCATAATTATGCCGCTGAGCAAAAATACATCTTCTTATGAATATTTCGCGCATACAGCTGAAGGAATTGACGCTGATGAATACTCATTTTTATTCTGAAGCAAAGTTGCTTTTAAATTTTCTTTAATATACTCTGTGAATACCTTAAAGACTTAGATTGTGCTGCGGCCCTGAAATATTAGACAGACATTCTGTACCACTACAATACACAAAATCATTCGTTATGGGAAAAATGATCTTAAAACTAACTGTTGTCATCTCTGATGAAAACAGTTAATATTAATTTCTTTTTCTACAATATTTATATTAATAAATATTCCTATTAATTTATGTTTAATATTAATTTTTCTGCAAAATTTCAACCTTTAATCTTGAGGCTAATTTTCCTGATTTCTGATGCATAAAGATCGCGCAAAGATCAAACAAACCTAAGATGTAAAACTATAGTGCCAGAGAAAATTTCTGTTGCAAAAATATGAAGCTCGGTGTACAAATCCCAGCTTCATAACTGAAACTATCTTCTCAAAACACATAAAAGTCACCAGAATTTCTGCAATTCTCCCTCTTAACCATGGTTGTTGGAAATCTGGCTGCTATGACATTTAACCCGAATTCCAGCATCAGAGAAGACACAGATTCCTGTAGTTGTCTTTTCCCTCTTTTGGCGGGTGTAATATCGGTCACTCCTTTTACTACAGCCTAGAATATTACCTCAGTAAGTGACTGATGGATTAGGCGATTCTCGAGGACTGCTTTTAGCAAGTGTCCGGTCACTGGATAAAAATAAAAATGCTTTTCTAAAACAAAACCAGTATTGATTCGCTCGTGGGTGAATCATTCAGTTTCGAGACAAATCATACATCTGGGAGGCTAAAATCAATGAGATTAATGAGTTTTTATTTATTTATTTTTGCTTTAATTAGACAAAGGGTAAAATTGCCGGGAGAATGGTTATGACTAGTGAATGTTTCTCTCCACGGCAATAATTGATAAAGTTCTATATTGTTGCGTTTTCACGGGTTCGTAGATTTGAGAGTATCCGATGAAAACACGATGCAGAACAATAACAAGCACAATTTATTTACAGGAATCACTATTTACAGCACAGTTCCATAATCACCTTTAAAAGCGTCGAAAATCTACAATAACTACGCTGAAACAATCAGCAACACAGCTTCAGGCTGTAACTGTACAGGTAGCTTCACGGCAACACTAAACTTCTAATGAACACCGTGGAACAATCACCAATCCACTTTCAAGCTATACTGTAAAGATAGCTTCACGGCAAAGCACTATCTCGATTGCTTTCCGTTCACAGAACTCTCGTAGCAGCTGTTCTCACAACTAATCACACTGCTCGCAACACTTCACAATGCTCGCAACTAACTCCAACTACTAATTTCTCTCAGAAACGCAAGGGTTTAAATAGCTTTTCTTAAAGTTCCACACGTTTCGAGAAATATCTCGACAGGAAATTATTCTAGAAGCTTCCCGATTGGACCATGGGATATCGCCAATTTGGTCGCCAAATGGGCGATAAAGTCGCCAATCTGGCAACCCTTCCATACACTATTTTATGGCAACCCTAGTGCTATGCCGGAAAGCTTACATACAGGCGCAACCGCCGAATTTTTCGTAACAATATTTTTAACATCATTAGATACAACGTAAAATGCAAGATGACTTGGTTTCATTTCTTTGTATATCTTTACGTGTAACATAGCTTTGACAGTTTTCCTGCCCTTTAAATTCAAAATTCTCGCATAAAATATAGTAAACTTTATTTAGTTATTTTTAAATCCATTAAATATTCATTTATCATTTAAGCAGCTTTTTGCCGAAAACGGTTTTGTCAGCTGAATAAAAAACACTTGATAAAATGCAAATATAAACCGAAAAGCGTTCGAAAACAAGAAAAATTGTTATTTTCACTCAATAGTTGTTGTAAACGACACCACCCTTTTTGTTAGTGAAGACACATAGTAATAGCAGAAGAAAATATTTATTTTACAGATGTCGGTATCTGCTATATTTAGAGTACCGTTAAAACTTTTCAGCTGGAGACACAGATGTGCTTTTGCTGAACATTTTGAGTTTTCTCCATGTATTTTTTATGAGTAACCATTTGCGACGACGTCTTTGGGATGAAAATATATTTTCAAATAAATTAAATTCCGAAATCCTATTATAAGTTTCCTTCAAAATATATCTGAAGAAAGTATCTGGATCTTTCTTAGAAAATATTCAAACAGTTTATTACCGACAGTAAATATGGTTCAACATATTCATCATTCTAAAAGTTTTATTCAGAAGCTGTGCTAGACTGGAAGTACAGTTTGATAAAAAAACACATCAAATTGGATAGCGAATCTGAAGGAATTTCTTTCAAAATAATTTTTTTTAGATTTTTGAAAGAATAATTCTTTCAAAAATCAAACTATTCTGTACCGAAATATGTAATATCATGAAATTAGAAACATTATTTGTAAACTGCAATATTGTTGTAAACGCTCATAATTATCAATTGCATATATTATAAATCCATTATATACTAATTTATAGCAACTAGATCTATAATTAAAAATAAAATTAAAATTTAAAGTTATAAGACATTAATTTATTACGTTTACGTCACTCACAATTTTAAGTAATAAAGTTTGAAAAATAAATTAAAGATGTCATGTTTCTAATCGAATGTAAACGCTCTTAAAACTGGCTATTTGCCATATCTTGTGGAAGATGAGTTAAAGATTTTATTTTTGTACTATGTTACCACATGCCACGTGATACATATGTTAAATATATGGTAGCGGAACAAAATGTCGTATTATATAAAGTAACAGACCAATATTTTGGAGCGATTGTTCCAAAGGCGTTTGTAACGTCAAAATTATAGCAATGAAGAAAGATAATTTTGAAGTTTTTTTTTTTTTTTTACAATTTTTTGACAAATTTTCAGCTTCTTCTGAGTACTGAAAAATTTTCTGATTTATGTAGATCTTGTTATCTTGAAAAGAATAATGTAATGAAATAACTTTTAAAAACCTGTCTTCCTGGTGGCATGCTGGTAGGGGGCCGGTGCGATAGTCTTGGGCCCTGATTCGAATTCCAAAGAAGGCATGGATTTGCACACGTATAGTGTCTTTGCTTCGCTAGAGGATTTTAAATACCTATCGAATAAACTCCTCTCTAAAGGCTGATGTTAGAAAAAGAATGGTATGAGTCTCTTGGATGCGTCTCCCGATTTATTCTCTTTTAAAAGAGAATAATAATATTCTCTTTTAAAAGAGAATAAATCGGGATTGAGCATCTGCTTTCTCATAAGTAAACCTGAGGCCCCTCGTGGTTGCACCCCTACGTAAAGTTCTTGGTTATGAGACGGCTAAATGACCAATGGAATTCGGTTATTCCCAATGAATGCATTAAGTTGCAAGTTGTGGGTTTCTATTCCTTTATTTCACAGTTAAATGTAGGAACCCTTTTACACCGATAAACGAATAATCGCTTGAGTGTGTGAACGGAGACGTAAGACTCAAGAAGGGTTAATTCTCAAAATAAGGATAAAAATAGTCTGCTCCTATCTCAGAGCATACAGCAAAGCCTCCACCTGGGCTTGAACTCAAATTAATAAGACTAAAAGAGATAGCTGAAGGCTATCAGGATTCTAAGTAGAATTTGAAATGTATTTGTTCATCTTTACATCTGTACCTGATTATATAGCATATCCTTAATATAACTGTATGCCTACTATGTACCATAACAGTGTGTGCCTAACATGTACAATGTATATGTTCATCTTTGCATCTGCATCTGATTATATAGCATATCCTTAATATAACTGTCTGCCTAACATGTACCATAATAGTGTATGCCCAACATGTACCGTAACTGTATAACTATCTGCCTAACATGTACCATAATAAGTGTTCCCTTTAGTCTCAGCAGTCCCCATCATGCACCTTCTTTCCATGTTCTGGTCCTTATTTCAATGTTCCTCGTTTAGCGTGGTCAATTGCAGGAGGACACATTACTAAGCTCTTTATATATATATATATATATATAGAAAGGATTCTAAGTAGTTGCCCATAAATCTCATTTAAGTAGACGAAGCTATCAAGGGCATTTGAAGTACGGCATTTGAGTAATGACGTAATTTATCAAGAATTGTAAAGCATATATAGTCTGTTTTACGACGATTTTAGTGAAATCATGTACAATTTTTATAATTCCAAACACACAAAAAGAAATCTGAAAGCTATCAAAGGTCTGAAGTATGGCCGAGCGTAGTAATAGCTTAGAGAGAAAAGTAATCCAAAGGCAAACGCGGGCTAATCAGAAACTCTGGCTCTCTAACGAAGTCAGTGAAGCTTAAATACTAATGCTATCTGTTTGCATTAAACGCGTTTCTCAAAATACATTCTGGTTATGAAACTGTAAGCTGAAATTAGGAGAGACAGGAAAGTGTAATAAACTGAAAGTAACTGTCATAAACTTTGGATAAACCATACAAAGTATCCGGCATTTTGGAACAACGTTATAACTTTAAAAAACTATAAGATATTCAAGCTATTCTTCAATAACGTTTTGAACCAAAAGTCGCTGCGTAGTTGCCTCGATGCATAATTTGAAAACCTTTACTACAGATTAGCATTTTAAATTTTTTTTATCTTTGTGGAATCTTTTAAATTATATCTATGCATTAAATAATCTTTTCAACCTCTTGAACATTACGTTAACGTTACGCTCGTCAAAGTTTTACTAAGACATGATACTACACTATCATATGATATGATTATGATACATATAATTAGTGTATCACTATTTTCATGAAGCTTCTTCCCATTTCTCGTGGAGCACTGCAGTTCTGGGCAGCCTCGGTTGAGAAAAGTAGTTCTATATCATCAAAAGGATTAATGCAGCTTTGAATTCTGAGAGCATAATAAACTTACGGATATTCAAATACAAATTGAAGAAACGTGGCTAATAGTGTCTGTGGTACAATGATAGGAAATGAGTCTTGGCCAGAACTCCAGTCACACAAACCACTGCAAAATGTCATAAGTTTTAGATGAAAAGTCTGTTTATTTACCGACTTTTCTCTTCACACACGCACAAAGGGTGATTAAATGCTTAGCGCTTTTTATGAGGAAATACATTATGGTCACACTGTATTTATTTTCATTAAGAAAAGATACCTGGAGTCTTAATTCTTTGAAATTATATCGTTTTTTGGAATATAAGCTAAACATCCAAGCAACTCAATATTTTAATTTTATGTATGCCGTTTGAAATATTATTTTTAGATTTGAGTTAAAATTTGTAATACTATTCTTTTTTAAACAATAAAACATTATTTATCTTTAAACATGAAACTGCGTATGCTATAGCTAACATAGATAAATCAGAGAATGCTGTTTTAACTGGTGAAATATGAATTACTTATTAAATGACCTTTTTATGAAGAAATGTTTTTTAAAAACTGACTTTCTTATGGTTTTCTCACAGTGCCTTTTATATGACATGACAACTAAACATTACTTTCTACATAACATTTGTAAGTAAATACCACTTAAAAATTTATATTTCTATAGGAATACATAGATAAAGCATATTTAGCGTTTGATTATTATCGATTTTTCAATGCGCTGAAAATTTATTGAAAAACACTTTATTTGATCTATAAAACAAATTAATGTGCTATGAAAAATTTTGACTATTGATAACTTCTATATATTATGAAATAATGAAAAATAAAATTAAGCTTATTCAAATAAAAGAACCAAATGACACAGAAATAAGTTCTAGGGGAAGTAACTTTGGGCTGCTTTGACAGTAAACAAATGAAAAAATTCAGGGTAAAAGGTGCTTTGCCAACTTTAAAGTTCAACATTATCAAACCGTTGCATTGCGGTGAATACTCTTATCGTTTTTCAACTAATCTAGTAACTTCAGCATAAAACACTACAACTTCTGGTATGTTCATCGTAACAGCAACACTTTGAAAACATTGGACTGAGCTCTAAAGAAACTACAGTCGGCTATATTTTCTAATACAATTATGCTAAATTTTATGTTGAATTTCATCATTTACTATCATTATAGAAATATGAATGTTCCATAATTAACCATTTCTAATTTTTTAAATCTATCGAAAAATTAATTCTATTTGCTTCATAACGAATATCAACAGAACATATATCATGAGTGCCACACTATTTTATATAACTGAAGCCAAGAACAAAATATGAAATACAAAAATTTGAAGTTACTAAACAAAACTCCCCTCCGCCATTATTTTTACCTTCTTTTAGCATTAGAGCATTAGCTTCTTTTAGCATTTAGAGCACGCGTTTTATTCTTTTGACTTAATATATAAAGTGCTTTAAGCGAAATAACTAAAGTTAACAGTAATTTCAAATACTGTAAAAGGTGCATCGTGTTAAATGAAATACCACAGAAGAGTTTCATTAGCATCAGAAGTATAAAACTTCATTGTATTTAAATTACATTTCAGAATAATTATTAGCCCTTTATATGCAGACTTAGGAAAGCAAGCCTTTCAAATTAATTAAGACTGAAAATTCCGACATCATTTTTAATTACTTGATAGCAGTTGATAAGATTAAATCTTTCAGATTTTCTTCCTCGTTTTGTTTTTAATTTCCTTAATAAATTGTTGTCCTCACAAGATAAGATAACAAGTAATTTTAAGCCGTAAACATGCTACAAAAAAATCACTTAAGTATCTAAAAATGTGTTAGTAAAACTTTCGATGCTACCTAATTTAAACTGGATTCTATATATTATTTTGTTTTTAGATGACTGTAAATAACAATGCATTAACAACGGGCAATTTATTTCATAAAAAATATTCCTCACAGTTTAAATCAAGCTGTTTATCAAGACATTAACTGAAAACGTAAATCATAAAACTAGATTCAGGAAGTATAACACTTAATTAAAATAAAAGGAGTTAGAAAAGAGTAATGAAAAATATCTAAGAAATAAATATTCTAATTAATGAAATCTTAAAATATACTGAAGACAAGATAACTGTAAATCCTGAACTTGAATTCAATTTTTCCTAAGACAAGTTCGTAACATTTTTTACATTTTTTCTAAACAGCATTATTTTATTTTGTAATTGGATAAAATATACTCATAATCATTATAACTATCCGCTGAATGGTTAAAATGCTTCTTCATTTTTAGAAGCAAGAACATAAATATTAAGAAGCAAACAAATTATGAAATTCAACGTATAAATTAGCAAAAATAAATATAAAATTAATTACTGACTATTACTTCAGTGGAGCTCTGCCCAACTTTATCACAGCTTTATTACTAATGACTGCAGACGAAAGCACATAGTTACAGCACCTGAATGTTGGAGTTCTCAGACGAACAAAATCTGATGTGTACACCACATGATTTAGTTGTACGGAATATTAAATTATACGCATTTTTTTCTTGAATTTCATTTAAACTTATTGGATTGAATTAAACCTACTTCGTCGATAGTTAATCTAGAAATTAAATCTACTTGTTTGCATAAACCACAATAGAATAAATGCACTCTTTAAAATTCACTACATTTGTTTACCACAGCGACACTGTAGGCTAGGTTCACTTAACAGCGTTAAGTCTCACTCATTTTATAATTCAGAATGCACAAAAATTGTGTATATCATCTGACGAATTATCTAATCGTTGCCACATGTTCTATTCAAATATTACAATAAATCTAAAATGATGTATAAAAGAAACTAAACAAACAAACAAAAAAAAGAAACGGTTTTTCACAGATGATTCAGTAATTCTCATTCAATTAATTCAGTTCTCACTTCGCGACAAGGCAAAAATATATTAAAAACTCAAAATATCTATATTAGAAATTACGAAGTAAATCTTAAACACTTATTTCCTTTAATTAATTCTAGAATGGATTAAGCATGATTTAATTCGCAATAATAAAAAAGGAGTTATCTTTGTTGCTTCGAAGCTTAGTTTCACTAGATTGACAACAAATCCACTATTCTCCTAAGTTTTAAACGTAAACAAATATAGCCGCCATGAAAAAAAAAATGATTAGGCTTAGCCGCACTTACACAACTTTTAAATTGTTGATAATTCTAGAAATCTTGCATGCAGATTTACTAAAGCCATAAAAACCTTAACTGGAAGATAAAAACAACATAATTCAATCAGTTTCAAAGTAAAAAATGCACAATTTACCAACATATACGAATAAATAAACTGAGCTGACTGAGACGAGTAACAGAGTGGGTATATATATTCATATATTTATATACTTTTGGTGCCGCCGTTTGCAACCAAAATAAGAGGTGCACATTTACATGTTATATCAGTCCTATATACAAAATTTAAACGTTCTCAGAATAGTCGTGTTTGAGTTATGCGAGATACATACATACATGCTGTTGCGAAAAATTCGGCGGTTGCGCCTGTATGTAAGCTTTCCGGCATAGCACTAGGGTTGCCATAAAATAGTGTATGGTAGGGTTGCCACATTGGCGACTTTATCGCCCATTTGGCGACCAAATTGGCGATATCCCATGGTCCAATCGGGAAGCTTCTAGAATAACTTCCTGTCGAGATATTTCTCGAAACGTGTGGAACTTAAAGAAAAGCTATATAAACCCTTGCGTTTCTGAGAGCCAGCGTTGTGAGAATTGTGAGAATAGCTGCTTACTGTGAGTGCTAAGCTACGCGAGAGTTTTGTGAACGGAAAGCGATCGAGATAGTGCTTTGCCGTGAAGCTACCTTTACAGTATAGCTTGACAGTGTATTGGTGATTGTTCCACGGTGTTTATTACAAGTTTAGTGTTTCCGTGAAGCTACCTTTACAGTTACAGCCTGAAGCTGTGTTGCTGATTGTCTCAGCGTATTTATTGTAGATTTTCGACGCTTTTAAAGGTAATTTTGGAACTGTGCTGTAAATAGTGATTCTTGTAAATAAATTGTGCTTTTTATTGTTCTGCATCGTGTTTTCATCAGATACTCTCAAATCCACGAACCCGTATAACGCAATAATACGTATGTATGCACAGACGCCACGAAGAAATCTCTTCAGAATCCATTTTAAATCAGTTTTATAATTTTTGGGGGGAAAAAATGTCTTTTATTCTGTCCTTATGTACGGATGTCACTCAAAAACATAGTTAAATTGCATTCGATAGCACTCAAAATCGGTATTTTCGTTGAAACATAATACCCGAAATTTTTCCCGATTACAATACTTCCTTTTTACTTCGTACAAGGAAATAAAAACAGCGGTGAAGTTCAAAACAGGTTTTTTTTTTATTCCTCCGTTCATGAATAACCTACTAAAGTAAAAGTTCAGGCATTCATATAGTTGCTATGAAGGAAATTTCAGACACTTCTAAGAAATTCAACTTAAATTTTAAATTAAGATAAACAATAAATTTAATCTTCACAAACAGAAGGTAATGATTTTTAATCCTAACAGCGGAATGCGATGGCGGACTATGCAATTTTCCGCCGTTGAATATATTTTATGTTTTAATTTATCCTGGATTTTGAAGATTTGTGGCTTTATATCTATATACATAAGGTAACATTCAAGAGTACTTTTATAAATGATCCGTGAATGAAAATAAGGTATTTCGTTTAGCAACAAGATTTCCATTTTTCCTCCGGAAAGGAGACACCTATGCATTTATTTTCTTTAAAAATATTTTTAATTGTCAAACAAATGTAAAATTTTCCTTACACGTGTGTTTTTTTACTCTAGTAAATAAAATACTTCAAAGTAGTTGCAATGTTGCTTATTTACTTAAAAAGTAATTTTTTTTTTAATTTTGAAATGTTCCATGCGATGTAATTTTTTATATTGCTTTTTAATTTTATTTTATTGCGGCTTAAAAGCGTATTAGGAATAAATCTTAGTATTAATTTTATATTCTATGAAAAGTTAACTTTTAATAAATATTTTAACGCTCACCTAAATGTGTGACAAAAATTCGCGCTTTAATATACGTTAATTAGGTATTTTATAATCTTTATGAAATTCAATTTAAAATGCATATAAGTTTCATTACATAGGATAGCGATTATAAATTTATTGCATTTTAAACAGAAATTAATACGCATCGAATATTTTAAAGATGTAAATATCGTGAAAAATACATCTTGAGAAAACTCAATTAAAGTACATTTTTATTCTTAACTTTGGTATTGTACTCAACCTTTCATATTCTCATAAAGAATATTTTAACATTGAGTATTTTTGCGTTATTATAAAAATACATGATTATTTTTATCATAAAATTATAAATTTCTTTCATTTGATCAATTTTTGCTAAAATCAAAGATTAATAATCACTCAAAGAACACGAAAAATTTCAAGAACACGAAAAAATCACATTGTTTGAAACATGTAGAATGAAAACCAATTAAAGGCAAAAGAATGGTAAGAAATAAATTGTCTTTCTGCATTGGCAACTTCATGTTGAAGGGGCGAAAGGCTTGGAAAGTTTCTTTATACGTGATGTCAATTGTGGTAAAAAAAAATAACCATGACAGGCGGAAGACCTTTCTGAAATATTGAAACATTCTGTTACGGAAAGAGACCTTGTTCTATGATCCTATAAGTGTAAAAGGAGGCCTTTTCTTATGGATGAGAAGAATAAGCATGTAGTGGCTTGAACATAAATTCTTACACATACATACAAAAAAAGGGGGGAAAAGAAACTCGTTTGTTTGACCGGTCTTAGTTAGTCGTAGGAGTTTTGGTACTAAAAAATCGTAAGAGTGAAATTCAGAAAGCCTATTGCTCAAGCGCATTCTATAAACAAACAGTAATAAAAAAGTGATTCTACGTCGAATGAGGTCATGATAGCACCATCAAGAGTTTGGAAGGGAAACGTTTTCATTGTGTGGGTGTGTAAAACAAGGAGCGGTGAAACTGTATTTACAAGACACTTTGTTACATTGTAAGACACCGTTCTGATATTGAAAACGATAGAAAGGAAAGGTTTATTTAATTTGTGAATTTTAAAAAATACAAAGAATCATAAGATTAAAGTAAAGAAAAAAGATGTCAAATTTCTTCGAATTTCTGAAATTGTAGTCTGATTGCTAATCCATAAACAAACTTCTGAAACTTCTGAAACTAAAATTTACTCTTATATTCTCCATAGTGCTAGTATGATCTCATTCGATACAAAATCACTTTTTAGAAATGCTTGAGAATTTCAACAAGACACTCTGTGAGTTCTATTCACTCTGCTCATCCCTATAAACAAAAAACTGCTAGCTTTCACGCCTTCTTTCGCGTAGCAGTTTATTTATGCTCTAATCCTTCCTCTTTAATAGAAGAAATTAATTTTCTAAAAGGTATTTCTGCTTCTCATAGCTATCCTTCCACACTACGTAAGAAAAACTTTACAGACCTCCAACCCCTTCCACACTAGGTTATCTCACGGAGGACACTTCAGCTACTATCTATCTTTTGCCTTCCAGTTCTAAACTTGGCCCTTCGTTCTATACATTTTTCAAACAATCTGGTTTTCTAATATGTTTTAAAACAGGCAAGGACTCAAATTCGCATATAGAAGACATTATACCCGACCGTCATTTATAAATTCTTCATAAATTCATTTTTGGTGTATACTATAAATCCACATATTTTTAAAAACTAGGAAACGTGAATATGCTCATTTAAGAAAACAGTAGAACTGCAAAGAAATTGCAACAGCAATAAATTTCATGTTCATTTGTGCTCTGAATTTCTTCACTTTTTGAATACTTTTACGGCAAGAATTCATTTCCTTAAGAATATTAATTCGTAATTTTCTTAAACAAATCCACAATTCCGATAACAATCGCCCTTCACACTGTTGAGCTAAAAACGTCATTATTGCGTAATGTCATTTCTTAACAAAGAATATGCAACGGCATTAAACAAATAGAGCTATTAATACTTAATAACCTTTTTACAGAAATTTATGTTTAGAATTTGCAAGGTTTACTGTTAAAATCAGAATTCATTTCATTACCACTTCTAATATGCATTTCAATAATTAAGTTTTTAATTAGTGAACTGTATAAAACTCGATCTAAAAGAAATAAAGTGAAACATTTTTACTGACGAGCAATACATGTTAATGCATTTTGTATAAAAGACGATTTTATTTTTTCAAAGAAAATATGTAATGTGAAAATAATCTAGAAGCATTCATGTTTACAACTAATATCATAAATGAATTAAACATTATAGAAAGACTGAGATTTCCTTTATTATTTGCCTGCGTTAATTTCTTGCACTACTTCATAAAACGAAAGTGCTTTGTCATAATTTATAATTATACAAATGCTTTAAATTAATCTTTAATTTCAGAAGGTATTTACGATATTAAGGTCTCAAAAATAAATTTTCCATCAAGTTTCCCATTTAGAATTTTTAGTTAGGCAATTAGAACTCAAAAGCCACTAAGGCTCCTCCCTTCTACGGGGACTCATTAAAAACATTTTAATAACTAGGCCAAGAGGATTAACTTTCGTATTAAATCTGTGAAAACTCGATTTTATTTTAAATCCCACTTCCCAATTAATAGTTCTTTAAAGACATAATTTAAACAAAGGGAAAAAGCAGATGTGAGGCAATTTTTTTTTCAAAATATTGCTCTAAATATTAGAAATAATGCAAACAATATTTAAAAAATGCGTAGTTTAAACATGTTCAAACACATTCCAGTGAAATTAATGTAACTGCTATTACAAACCTTAAACAATGCTAATGCTTTAAAAAAGTAAACAAAAATTGAAAACCGGAACAAAAACTCGACCACGCAGGGTTACTTTTTTCCTGACCTAATCAGGCCATTACGGTCCATACATGATTAAAGTGAAAATAGGGCACAATAAAAACAAGCTCTACGGCAGTTTAGACCGTCATTACGTCACACAGTATAGGCGAGCATGTTAACGGTCTCTCATCTTAAATAAGGGATGCCATAGAACTCAACTGAGATAACCGAGATTAAGGGGTGTAAAATTTTCTTAATTTCCGCTAATCGTTCCCTCCTGAAAATAAGTCATTCCCCCATCCTAAACAAGTCACAATTAGGGCTTTAAAGATTTTGAAAGCAAACTGTTCTTTTAACCGTCTGCTCTTTCACGCCTTCATTCTGCATGTCTTAATACTCATCAGTAAAGAGCTGAAGTCCATTTCATTTTTTTACATGACAAAGTACATTTAATTTTAGATCACGCGAGTCGTTGCGTATAGGGAATATTTTTGCATTCCTTAATTGCAAAATTAACTACTCTACTTCTGTTATATTCATTTACTTCTGTAATTAACTTAAATAGCATAAAACTGGATATACTTAGCTTATGGATTTATGGATAGCCATTTTGAATATATTTGATAAATATGGAAGAGACATCAAAACTGCTTAAATGTTTTTGATAGCTAGATTACTTTCTATTTACATTTTATTTCTAGTTCCGAGGTGTTTTCCAACCTTTTTCTGGAAAATTTCGATTAATAGGACGATTACTAATAATACTTGAAACTTGTCATCCATCATAAACTGCATTAAATTTCAGATTCAGTTCTAATTACATGTTATTTCACATCACAGATTTCGTTTCACATAGAATATATATCTATATATGTATAAATATACTTATGTATAATAAAAATTTAGATATGGAATGATTGAGGAGAAAACCACATTGAAGGTATTCTCGATAACAAGTAGCTACAGGCTGTCAGCATCATTTAAACATAATTTATAGGACGATAAGCAATAAAGCAATCAAAATGCTGGGAAGAATACACCCATTGTTAAAAAATTTCATAAACACATTTTATAAGCACTACATTTGGCAATAAAAAGAGGAAACAAGTTGCGTCTTAGGTGGACACGTTTAAGAAAGGATTTTACTGATGCTAGATTAAGAATGGCAAAGTTACTTTAATTTTCAATAGATGAAAATAATAAATAACACATTATTCTATTGGTTTGGTAAAGGTTTTGATTTCATCATCATTGGATAAATATCTTCAGCTTTACTCTTATGTAAGTACATACGTAATCTGCGTTATCTAAGAATCATACGCTGAGGATTAATTTTGAAATGATACATTTAGAAACATTCAGTATGAGCATTTTACTGTTTTTAAGATAGGAAAGCGAAATAACCAAACAAAAAGCATATTTTAGGGAGTATTAAAAATCAGAATTAATTTTTCTTTTATCTTATATATTTCTCCCACCTTCAAACAGGAGAAAACTGCTAGGCTAAATAAAAGGAACAAGACAGTAAAGTAAACGAAAATTGGAAAACGAAATCTTTGTACGAAATACTGTAATAATTAAAAATATAACCAAATTTTCTCTATTTTATTATTTCAGAAAATTAAAACATAAATTTAGATCACGTGATTGAAATGAGACATAATTCTTAATCGTTAAAAGTCCAAATGAAATTTCAAACATTCAAACAAATTAATTTGAAATTCCTTGTTTATTCAAAGTCCAAATGAATACACAAACAACGCACCTGCTCATCAGAAAAATACTTATTATTTTTTATAGCAAATCTTGGTTTTCTTTGGTTTATTTGATTATGCCTAAGCATTCGAGGGCTATCTGCATAAGTTGAGGAATGCGTTAGTGGAGGTCCCCCCCCCTTCTGTAGGAAACTTACTTGTATCCACGTAACAAACTGGGAGTACCACGAAAAGCCCATGCAGCCAGACCGTTCACCGGGATATGAAACCAGATCGAAATACCAGTGTTCAGCAAAATTTACCGCTCGGCCACCAGCGGCCCGTTGGTAGTAAATAATCCAATTCATCAACACAAACAAGAAAGAAAGAAATACATTGTACTCTGTGGGTTAATGTGAATTAGTTATTTAATTCACGTACTATAAAAAATATTGGAAATAAAAAGAAATCATGAAGCACATTCAGAAAACGTACGAAAGTTCTCTAGTTCACTATACATAGTATTACGCTCTTTTCAAATCTTTAAAAATGTACTTGAAAATTACTCAGCATAATCGTCTTCAGATTTTTCAAAATTACCAGTCAAAAACTTACAAGTGGCTAAACTTATCCATTAGTGACAAACAAACATGAGAAATTCTAAGGGTTAAAAGAAGTTAACCGTATTAATGTATCAATAATTGCATTAGTAAATTAATAAATTATTACTCCAAAGGGGCTTTGTCCCTGAAGGACTATTGTTTTCGTTTTGCGATTTTGCGTCGGAAACATTAAAATTCTGAATCACTTTTCAAACTCTTGCCACCAAATATTGCAGCTCTGTATTATATTCAAAGAAATTAAATAATGAAGAATCTGCATAAATGTATGTATATTTCTCCAAATGTGATAAAACAATGGTATATCTTATAAATTAGCATCCATTATGAATCCAATTATGAGTCATCCAATTATGAATAACGTACGTTTCCACCCGAATATGCGCATCTGGAAACCCAAATTTGGAATTTGGAATTTGTTTTATTATCTATTTCATATTTTGTAAAACTTTAACGAATTTGTGATGAACAAACTCAAATGATTTAAAAGCGAGCAACGGCAATATTCTACGGGAAAAAGAAATCTTTTTTTCTCCAACGCGCGGAACTGTGTATCGGAAATTCTAAAGACAGGCTCGTTTTAAAATTATTTTGCGATATTGCTCTTGAACTGAACTTTATGGTTTAAGTGCTAAGAACATGATATTTAATAAATAAAGGTAACACTCAAAATGTTTAAAAAACGCCCCCTTGGACGTAATTTAAAATCTGAAACCTTTCAGATATTTTTTATAATTTAAATTTTTTTTCAGTAATTCGATTTTAATAAAGAATAAATGTACTATATTTTCACAACATCCTTGGGAAACAAAAATAATGAGCGTAAAAGCCTTAAACCAATATTAATGAAAACTACAACTATATCTGGCATACGAGGTATAATATTTGTATCAATACATCTCGGAAACAGAAAAGCACAAACAGTTGTTGGGCCAAAGCAAACTACAATAACAATCAAAGTCTCAGAAGAAACGATACTCGAAAAGCTTCACAGAGATAGCTTCAGTACAGCGCATTCAGAAATTAATTTGCTGCAATCCCGAGAGATATTGAGCTGTCATCAAAGCTATAGAAGAGCATACAAAATATTAAAGCTACGAACAGGGATGATACATATATTTTCTCACTACATTTCAGGTTAGTTTCTCGGAGTGAATAACTGAATACACTTTTCTTTATTATTTGTCTGCGTTTGTTCTAGGTATAACATGTATGTTGTACGAAACCTGAAATATATATTGTCATTCATGCTCATATTCATATTATATATCATTCGTATTATATACTATAAAATCTGAAATAAATTTAGTAAGAATAATAGCAAAAGAATAAAAAATTATAATCTTTTCGGTACATCTAGAACATGATACTTAAAAAAATTAAAGTTTTTTCTATTAGTTTTTTGTTTATAATTTCTTTTTTGGCGTGCGTGTACATACAGGGTGTCTCAGAACCAGGGTTATAAACTTTAAGATCGGTAGGGAGCAGATTACCTAAAATTACATAGCTGTATAGGATGGGAAATGGCATGTGTATGCAGTAATATGCAGAGAAAACACCAGAAATGAAAGGGCAACATATTAAATGAATACGTGTTGCAACAACAAATGTAGGTTCATAAAAGTAATAGAGGTCAGAAGCAGTGGTCGAAGTGTTTTTCATGATCTATAATGCATGCCTCATGTCTCCAGCTCCTGGAATTTTGAATAATCTCAAAAATACTAGGTATACCTCGGACCTACCCTGCTACTGCAATGCGTCTAAATAGTTCCTTGAAGTTGTGGGCGGGGGAAATGACACCAGTTTTTTTATATACCCTTTGAAGAAGTAATCAGAGAATGATTTAGCTTGGCTCTCAAACAGGCCAGCGCACTGGACCATCACGCCTGATGTACTGTAGGTCAAATGTAACGAGTAAGTGACCCGGTATGCCAGATGCTTATTTGTTTACGCAGCGTTTGTATAACCCCTTATCCTATTACATCTGCGTCCACGTGAACAATGAACCCTCCATGCTAGAACGCTCGGACCTACGCCATTTACGGCGTGAAGAAAGCATTTCCGACTCCGCATTGCAATGTGATTCCGAGGCTCACATATGGCTCCACCCCTCCTACTAGTTTGTAAATCTGGTACTGAGACACCCTGTACATATACACTGATCAGCCACTACATTATGATCACTCCTACGATGTGAGCATACTCTCTCCGGCATGATGTGGCTGTTACGTGACAAGAAGAGAATGTTATTTAATTGTTACTAGGGATACTGAGGCATAATGTTGTCGAAATGCGTATACGTGTACTAGGAAAAGCTGCTGTTTCAAGCGACTCTGATAAAAAACTAGATTGCAATGGCTTGGAAACTAGGAATCGGTACTTTCCAAATGGCGCTGCTCATCAAGGGCTCATGAAATGCGGTTGTTAGTATCTAGGAAAAAAGGAAGAAAGGCAGTGTAACCAGGAGTAGACGCTGAGGCTCCTGGCCGTCGCCATCTAACTAACAAAAGCAAATGCTGTAGATTATTCCGCATGGTAATGACAAATTGGCAGCTGAAGAAAACTCAATGATAGCTGAATACAGTGCAGGTTCAGGTAACTATATATCTAAGCACACAGTTCCTCGGACCACTGGAGATAGAACATCGTAATTAACGCTCCTCTCATGTTCTTTTGTTAACCTAGAGTCCTTGACGTTTGCGACTAAGGTGAACTCATGAACATTGCGGCAGTACCATGTGAAAAGGGAAAAGCTTTACTTGGCTAGATGATTCACGATTTCATTTGCATCACCTCCATGACAATGTCAGACTGCGTTGATTCTAGGCGAACTTTTGATCGAAACATGTATCGTAAGACGTAAACAGACCAGTGGTGCTAGTATTAGTCTTTCGCCGACTCTCTCATAGGTATCTGTGGGGCCAGCCGTTATTTTGAAATACACCACTATAGTTACAAAACTATGCGCACATCACTGTTGTACTATCTTATAAAGTATTTCTCCCGCCTTCTTAGCATTCCTTCGTGGTGTAATAGTCACCACGCTCAGCTCATATTCAAGAGATCCAAGGTTCGAGTTCCGGCGAAGGCATTGCACATTTTTCATGTCTCCTGCTTCGAAATAACCTAATGTCTCTACAAGCTCTATCCTTTCATAGCTTCTTGCATCGCTTTAAACTCAGTAATTCTAATAGCTGTGAGTGCGGTGGTGAAGGTGATCCAGACCACTTTGCATTTGAATGTAGGAATACCGCGGGCTTCCACTTACGCAAGCCTTCTCATGAGCACTGGCCGGTCTTCACAGCTAGCGTTCTAGAAAACAGATCAGCATTGAACAAATTTAAACATATCATGAGCTACTGGCACAACAGCCTATATGAATGTTACGCACTGGTGCCACTAGCTCCACATCTATCCATTTGTAAGAGAGCTAACCATTGCATTGTACCTCGTAGCTCTTATTCTTCCTGCAGGCCTAGCATATTTTGTAGCTTAATATACGTAGTAATATTATACCCATTTTAACATAACAGCAGTTTTAAATATATACTTGTAAGGTTATACGATCATAAAATATGCCTTAAAATGTAAATGTACGCTTTGAAGTGAAATGGAGGCTTCAAATGATTTGAGCTTTATGAATAAATGTTAGCATTATTACACTTACATTTAATTCCACTTTCATCTAGATGCATATCATTGTCTACAAGAGTGTGCCTCTACCTTATGTAATACAATACTCTGGTTAATTGTTAAACTACTCCATGAAAACGTGTACTCTTTTCAAGAGCCTTGTATGCTCATGTCATTTCACTACTGGTATCATCTCATTCTTAACTTCAACATGCATTTCATGTAAACCAGAAGTATATCGGGATTTGAAACGTGCATTTTTATTATCTACAGTAATTTGAATTTATATTACATAGCACATACCCTGTCTCCACTTTATAAAGAGGTGCACATACCCTGTCTCCACTAATAAACAGAGTAATGCATTGCATTACTTAATAGTGTCTCTTCGCTGAAAAATTGCACCTTCTTCAAGAGCTTTGTTTTCTCATGTTTTATTATTACTATTATTTATTAGTAACACAATAATGTTGTCTGTACTGTCATCCCAGTCCTTGGATGGGATTTGGCAGGAAGTAGATCAACTCCGATGAGTAGGTGGAAGTCCCGTATGGAGAATAACCTTGGTCGGGAGCCTGCTCAGCGCCGAGTATTAACAGTAGTAGCAGAACAACGCTCCTTATCACAAGATTGGGATTATTCTACGGTAGTATGATAAATATGTTGATGAATTCCAGTTAAGAGCCTAACTCGCCAAATATGAATCCTTTTTAGTATACCTGAGATGCCATACAGCACTAAATCAGAGCCCAGTTCTTTATAGTCTACGGGAATTGTGTGACTTCTGCTTTGATTAAACCTCAGAGTGTAAATTCGATTCCGCAAGAATAAAACTGTTTGGAGGGTAGCTGAAAAGTTTTCGGAAGCAGTGATTCGGTTGATGGATTCATATAGGACACAAAGTGAGCAGTGCCCCACTGTGCCAGAACCTTGCGCACTTTTTATATGTATTCTGATTTCTATACCTAATTTTTCACCACTTTACAGGTGGGGAATTATCGAGCATAAAAATCAAAAACACAAAAGAAGGAGGAGGAAACAAACACAAAAGGTGAAATTCACTCATAGGTGAAAGAGTAGAAAAGATGAAAGTCATTTACTCTTTAACTTAAAGAGCTAAGTATAATCAGTGGCGTAGCTGGGGAGAGAAGGAACGTCTGGTTCCTGGGCGCAGCATCCAGGAAGCACCAAACTGATGTTACGAAATTTTAGAATATTTCATTCTTAAAACAAGAGGAGGGGCGAAATCTTCAGCTGTGCCAGGGAGCTGAAAAACCTAGCTACGCCTCTGGGTATAATACACGTATATTGTGCAATATCGAAGTATTGTTGATTCAGTGCTAGTGCGGATTAACAAGTAGTGCTTACTTGCAATTTAACCCACTAAAATTTGCTTCGTTTATTTTTAAGCCATATTAAATGCTTAATCAGGTATCATAATAAAAAATCAAAGGTAAATGCTATTTTAAATAAATAAAATAAAATATCAAAGGTATAATGTTAAATATACCTTCGATACATAAAATATATCAAAGGTAATATAATATAATATAATTTAATATAATACAACACAATATAATACAGTGCGATAGAATATAATATCATGATGAGGTATCACAATCAAAGGTATAATGTTCAAATAAATAAAATAAATATTAAAAATAAAAGTTATAAATCAAAGGTATAATGTTATTTTTATTGATTAAGATTATATGCAAAATTTAACACTGTGCGCGTAGATTTTGCTGATTGATCTGATATCGAGTTGCTTAATTTTTTTCATTCCTTTAAACCTTAGTGATAGAACAGTAGAGCTCAGGCTGTTAAGAATTTAAAATAACGACAAAAGTTTCTATAGTGCTTTACTTTATATGACACTATGCTTTAAATGAAGACTTTGTAGCTCATTCAGGAAAACACCTGAAGCTGGAAAATTTAAGAGATTTAGTCTCAAATCTAACTTGACGCAAAGATATTTTAGGCTGGGTTCAGGAAGATTTCAAGGTACGAAAAATTCTACGACATATTCGTTTAATTAGTAATACATTCCTTTTAATTTTCAAAACCAGATTTCATTTAACACGGCTTTATTCCACATGATGCTAGAACATATTATTAATATTTCATATGAGGTCAATGACCACCCTTTCAAAGTTACTTCAATTTCTGAAAATTACATAGCATAGCAAAAGGAGTATAATATGAATTTACATACATTTACCAACTTCCGCAATATAGACAGCAAATTCTAATCAAACTATTTTGACAAAGATTAAGAGGACGCGCTGTTCGTATTAGCTTTCTAACGAAAACTCTCTCTTTTCCAGTCGTTTCCGTTTCGTTTTCCCTTGAACAGCGAATTCGCGGTACTGAAAACGGTATTGACCCACATTTCGTTCTTCTCTGCATATTCCGGTGCGTAATGATGACAAAGGACTGTCTGCTTTGAGTAGAGTTTGCACTTTTGAAATAACAAGAATTTTTTTCTCTTCCGTTCTTCTATTTAATGCTACACCCATTTGAACAGGAAAAAGAAAACTGAATCATTTTGGTTCAATGTTGTGCTCTTGATCTTGTTCACCCACGCAATATGATATCATAAATTAAAAGCGTTTATACCTCAAGAAAAGAAAGCTGCAAAAATATTTTTCATTAATAGCTGCACATCAAGATATTCTTTTCTATCGCAGCAGCCTCGCTATCTTATCGCACAAAATTAAACTCAATAGGAAAACTCTCTTTTTTCACACTCTTTTTATATACTTCTGTTTTCTTTTTATATACTACTTTTATATATCTTCTCTTTTCTTATTACAGATGAAATAACATTTAACATTTTTATAAAAAAAATCGTTTGAGCATTTAGATGTAAAGAAGGCGCATTAGGTTAATCAATCAGAACTCAGAATATAGCAATTTTACGCTCGTTATGACTAATTTTTTAAAAAATTAAATAGTTTAGTAAATTAATGTAAGTTAACAGAACAAGTTTGTAACACGTTCATTTAAATTTAAATAGCATTTAAGATATGATTCATTGTGTTTTTCCTCTATGCTTCATTTAGTCACGTACTCGCTCAGTCCACAGGTTTATTCAGGTTTTAGAGTAAGCATTGGGATTTAAACTGAGAGGAAGAATCGTAACCGGCATTATTTATATGACTTTACTGCTTCAACTGTCGCTGTTTCGCCTTGCCGTGGAAGCCGGTGTAATATTAAAAATGTTAGCTGGATATTAGGCACGGTTTTGGTAGGTGTGACTTTAATTAGCATTAGGTTATCCCACCCAGCTAAGGCTTATAGCTTCGAGTAGGAGCACTTTGGTTTTAGCCAGTTAATTTGTTGTACGTTCCAGCTTGAAGCTGTAAGCCAAGGAAACTCAATTTAAAAAAAATTAATTATTTTTAACTCAAAAAGTGGTAAGAAAATAAAACAAAGCTTTTGCATTTTTTGTTTCTGTTGCTTCCACGATCAGTTTAAGATAAGGTTGATAACTCACTACCACAATAAACGTGTAAGGATTTACTTACTTAGTTTGACAAAACGTTTTGACATATTTACTTAAAGCAACTCTCCTTTCAGTCTCCTATTCATCCACGCTTTCCTAATGTTAATCAGATAGCACGCACGTATTAAGGTAGAAAGAAGTGCTATTAAGCTAAGATTTCAGAAGGTGATTTTGGAGCTTGTTATGCCTGTTTGAAAGTCACGTTGTTATTTTGAATTACTAGCGATTTGATTCAGTGGCGTTGAGTGCTTCTAGCCATTACGACTGTTTTCGCCGGTTTTCTACGAGTCAGAGCCTTTCTACGCTTTAATTTATCTTGTGAGCCGTTAGGCTAGTTTAATTACATTTTATTTTAAGTTCAACATTTCCTGTTTGAATCAAGCCAGAAGTGTTTGTTTTCTGTAGCCCGACTGGGATCATCTGATCAACTATATGTGATTTATTAAAGGGTCCTTTACTCCCTTTTCTGTTGTGTCAAGACCTGAGGATAATTTCTCCTACAGTCTTTTTAGAATTTATTAGTTTGTGTTACCTAAAAATACGAGATTCTATAAACGTTATATTTGAGGGTGAGTGGTTAACGGTAGTTAATAAATTAGATGACCCCTCTTCAGTTGTTATATGCTTCGCAAATCACTGGGCAATTAATGCAAATAGTAGATATGCTTTTCTTTATTGAATATATGGGACCTGGATATTTATTATCGTCACAATGTGTGTATTCCGAGAAAAATTACGGACAAGGTACAATATAATTCAGCCTTCAAAATTCTCCCCTCTCCCTCCTCATCTGATTGACCACAGTTGCCGCATAATTTTCCTAACTGAACGCTTAGAAAATAATCATAAATAATATTTATGCCAAACGTTATATTAAATAAATCTACATTTTAAGTCCTCGGAATAGTATAGTCCAGTTTATAATTTAATATTCGTAATTATGCTTCGAAGTTAATCAAAATCATAATTTTTTAAAAGCTTAACAGGTATTTGTAACTCATAATCCACACCAATATATAATGTTCAAAACTTATATTTAAAAAATAAGTTATGAGTACATGTTAAACATTTTAAAATTGCGTAGGTTTTAACCATTATAAAAACTATTGTTCACCTGGATTTTAGATAGCAACCTTTATTTATTTATAAAAATAATAATGATGAAATTCATTATTGTTAAATTCTGAAGACTGCTAATAATGTACTGCGTATTCTAATTATTAATACCAATGTATAGCTAGATAAAGCTAAGTTAGACACTATAATAATGAGCAAAATCTTTTATCCTTACTGAGTTTGGGTCTTAAATGTAATGTATGGCGATTAACACTTAATATATCTTATGATTTCTAAACTTCTTAAATTGAGTTTTAAATGACCTCAATTTGGACTACGAGTTGACATTGAGTTCTGTTTTTCTCCTAAGCGACGCTGAAGCTGGCAACAAACTTTCGATATTTAAAGTCTCTATTTAAAATCACGCTTTGTATTTGAATGATTACTGGACGAGCGTTGTTTAACACAGAAAAATCTGGCAACTTATGTTTTTCATATTTCTCCTTCTACATCGCTACACAAAGCTATTTAAATTAGACAGATTTTTATGATATAAAACTTAACTAGAACTTCTCCCTTCCGTTTTCCTCGTCAAAAAGTAAATGAGTTAGTGTTTAAATTGAAGCTTTCGGAATTTAAGAGAGAGCGTGTGTCTGGCCTACGCTTGCACGCTACGTTTAGTTCCTGGCAGCTGTGATAGTTGTAATATTCGGCTTTGCTTTATTCGCTGCCGACAAATTCATTTTGACGCTCCGGCTAGAATTTCTGAGCCAGCTTAGAGTAATATTTAAAATGTGTTTTCTTTCGCTACTGTTCCACGTTTTAACTTGAATATGATTGTTCGGTTTAGTCACATCACCACGGACTGTGGCTGATACTGTTATCACAAGAAAGTACTTTTATTTTCCAAATTCTATTTAGATAAAATTCTATTTATCTGTTTAAACTTTTCCACGACTTTGTAGTTATTCCCGACATAGCAATGATTCGCTTTACTTATGTTGGGGTTATTGGATTAATTACCAGTTTCAGATTAAGTAAAGCTCTGTACCCCATTGGTCGTAACAAACAAGAGAGCTGAAGTAATAAACTAAACTTTTAACTAAACTTTAGTTACGTTTTCTTTTATAAGAAACAGGTAAACCTTCAGAACTTACTCTGTGCCGAACACTTTAATAAAAAATTCTGATGTGTACACCACCTCACATCCTTGTACAGAATATTAAATTATACGTATTTTTCATTTCATTTAAACTTATTGGATTGAATTAACTCTACTTCATCGATAGCGTATAAACCACAATATAATAAATGCACTCTTTAAAATTCATTATATTTGTTTACCATAGCGGCACTCTGGCGTTAGCTTCACATAACGTCGTTACATCTCATTCATTTTATAACTCAGAATGCACACAAATTATGTATATCATCTGGAGAATTACCTAATCGTTGCCCCATGTTCTATTTAAATACTGTAATAAATCTAAAACGATGTGTAAAAGAAATTAAACAAAGAAAAAAAGAAACCGTTTTTCACAGACGATTCAGTATTTCTCATTCAATTTATTCAGTGCTCCACTTCGCGACAAGGCAAAAATACATAAAACCTCAAAATATCTCTATTAAAAATTACGAAGTAAATCTCAAACACTTATTTCCCCGAAAAAATTCCAGAATGGATTAAGCTTGATATGATTCGCAATAATAAATGAAGGCGTTATCTTTGTTGTTGCGAAGCTTAGTTTCTCTAGATTAGCAACAATTCCACTATTAGCTTAAGTTTCAAATTTAAACAAATATGGCTTCCATGGGAAAAATTATTAGGCTTAGCCGCACATAACGAGTTTTAAATTGCTGATAATTCTACAAATCTTGCTTGCAGATTTACGAAAGGCATAAAAACCTTAACCGGAAGATAAGAACAACCTAATTCAATCATTTTTAAAGCAAAACATGCACAATTTACCAACATATAATAATAAAAAATATATATATAATTTTGGCTCGGGCGATTCCAATCAAAATAGGAGGTGCACATTTATATGTTATAGCAGTCTTATACACAAAATTTTAACGTTCTGAGGCTACTCGTTTTTGAGTTATGCGAGATACATGTATACATACATACGTACGTACGCACAGACGCCACGAAAAAATCTCTTCAGAATCCATTTATATCAGTTTTATAATTTTGGGGGGAAAAAGAGTCATTTATTCTATCTTTACGTACGAATGTCACGCAAAAACATCGTTAAATTGCATTCGATAGCGGTCAAAATGGATATTTTCGTTGAAATATGATATCCAAAATTTTTCCGGATCGCAATACTTCCTTTTTACCTTTTACTTTTAACTTTGCGATATTGGAAATTATAGAAAAATCAGACACAAATTTTATAATATTTTTAAAGCATGTAAATTTTCAGTACGAAAATTTCTTCTTTTTAAAACTATTTTTATCAGCACTTGTTGACGGTGAAAATTTAGAGCATATATTTTAACTAAAAGAATCCAGAATATTTCATTAACGAATACTTGTATCAAGCCATTGCTGTATTTTAATACACACCATTAACATTATTATTATCTAATTAAACTGCTGAAATTTAACCATTGTTAAATATGATATTTTTGAAAACTTGAATAAATAAATCAGAAATTCATTTTGTTAACAGCATCTAATGTTATAAACAAATATAATTTGCCACGACAAGGTGAAATTTAGGGCATTTACTCAAATAAATTATTTTAAGGGAGGGGTATATGACATTAAAAGCTGTGTATATCTGCTATCAAAAAAATTGTGCTGATTAAACGTCCATGATTTCAGTGCCTTCTGCTGAAATTAACAAAAAATTAAATTTAATCTATTGGTACAGAAACACAAGAAAGAAAAAAACAAATTTAGCGAACAAAACAAACCTAGGTTTAAAATAAAACAATTTCTGAGGGTGAGCTGGGATCCTGTATTCAAATAAAAACATCGTCTTCCTCGTAAGAAAGATGTCAGAATCAATAGAGTTTTATTAAAAATCTTCATTTTCATTAAGTTAATGACAGTTTTAGGCCTAATTTGACTAAAAAATTTAATTCTGGAATAGAAAAAGAGAAAAGGGTTTCAAGTTTATACAACGTATAAAATATACAACTTGTGTTAGGGACTTAAAACGTTGATTTAAAACGCTATTGTATAAAGTGTTTGTTAACAAAACTAATTTTTTTATTTAAATTTTAACTTTTTTTTGCTAAATATTTATCAAAACGTACATAAACAGTATAATAATTGACGCAAAGAACGAAATTCCAGTTTATATTTATCTTTGTCTGAAATGTAAAATTTGGTACCAAGTGGGACAAATATCAGAATAAATAAAAATTACCACTTATTATCTATAAGGATTCGGTTTAGTTTTACTAACCAGTTATTTTATCTTAATTTGCTTAACTATCTTTCTTGCTTTCCATTTTTTCTCCCAGAATGCAAATTTCTAGTTCGCGTGTATTCAGATGAGGTAGAAAGGAGATAATATTTAAAGAAAACTTTTAGAGGGTAGAATCAGAGCGTGTTCTGCCTGCTGACGGCCACGTTAACTCACTTGATTCTCTTAAGAGCAGTATTCTGCGGCGTTGTGTTGTTCTCACCATTAGGCTTGCCATGCCAACTTTAGGTTAGAGCCAACTTGGACGTTATTTAACTTTCGGCTAACTAAAGTTAACTTAGCCATAATTTAAAATTCTTTCCTTTTTATTTAAGTCATCAATGCTGCTGTTCTGTACGCATGAGCAGTGCCTTCTGTTAACCTTTTGTTTGAGTTAAATAAAAGGGTCTTTTACACTCTTTCTCAGTCTCTGTGGTAATTCAAAGACATGGTCATAATTCAGTTTAGATCTTAGAGGTTTCATTCCATCCTACCAAATAACACGAAACCCCACGTATCTTTTTCTTATTTATTAAATTTTCCTTTGACGCATAAAGAAAAAATACCTTAATGTACATGGGGACACAAACGGCCGAGCGGTAAAGTCGCTGAATATTGGTAGTTCGCTTCGGGGTTCGAATCCCGGCGAACGAGCTGGCTGTACGGGCGCCTTCGTGGCTTTCCCTATGTTTAACGTATATATGAGCCAGTCTCCGACGAAAGCATCCCTCTCCCTAGTCAGATAGCCCTTGAATGCGTTTTCGTAACTAAATAAACAAAACGAAAACTACCTATATGTATATGTAAAAAATTATAAACTTGTTTATTTCTTACTACAACTTTCAGCTACTACACAGCGTTCCAATTTCAGAAAAAAATTATAATCTTGGAGAAAAATTACTAAAAACTATCTTCGTCACGAATTGTAGATACTCACTGGTCCTACTGGTTTATTTTTTAGGCGTATTAGTTCTATACAGGGAAAAACCTCTTCACATATAAATGTACTCCAAACAAATTGACTGGTAATTCAGACCGAGGCTCGAATCCCGACAAATGAACTAGCTGCAAGGGTATTTTCGTGGTTTTCCCCATGTGTAACGTGTATACGAGCCAGTTTTCCTTAGAAAGTCCACCACGAAGGCATCTCTCCCCTTAGGCAGATACCCTTCGTGTGCTTTGCCGTAAGCAAATAACTCAAAACCATGAAACCAAACCGAACAATGTGATTATTATTATTATTATTATTATTATTATTTATTGCAAAAATTCGTAACTGAGGACATTTATCTTTTAACAAGAATGAAAAAAATGCCTTCAAATCCTTGAATAAGATTTGCATCACGGTGGAAATTAATTAGTTCCTGGATTTTCTGGTGCGTTACTCATGTTCGTTTTTATGATAATGAAAATAATGTGAAATTGGTCTTTAGATCATTAAACTCATAAACCCTTTTTCATAACAATTAATGAAATAATAATGTTAGTTAATTTTAGGGGAATATATTCTCGGGCAGCAAAATCTTACTTTAGAGGCCCATCTTGGCAGCCAATTTTAGACCATTGACAAATAGACTCTGTATAATACAAGCCGCATTCACTGACACTCTATATAATACAAAGTCTCAATCGTTTAGTCCGTACCATAGCCTGTGTTTTAGTAATTATCCTTAAATCCGTGCCAATGAGCACAGGGAGCTACGCTAGTACTTCTACAAGTCATTTACGCATGCAGTTAACGGGCAGCAGAACTTGCTAACGGGAGTTGCAAAGTACCTCTCTTCTCAGAGAGAGAAATTTTCATAACGTTAATTACTTTTCCGCAAACTTGCCTCTGTTTTAGCATATATTTAATATATGAGTTGCTACTGGCCTCAGGAACTTTCGAATGAAAGCCACGCGTCAGTGGACATCTGGTTATATAGTTCAGGATAAAAAGTTCTTGCATAGTTCTATACAATGAATGAAAATTTCACGGTTATCTCATTTATCCAAATACGTTATGTTTCCAATTGCATGAAAGGTTTACAGGATGGGAGGGATTATTACTCTAATTTCGAATATAGTAATATGAAATCTTAAATTAACAGTCTAGTAAAATTAGAAGTACAATTTTTAGCCAAGTGTTACGTAATTAAACATTGGAAGAACAGGAACATCTCACATGAACCTAAATTGAAAATATATATATATATGTTGATGAACTGCATTTAGTTTTCGAATATTTTTGAAGTTTTCATTTATCACTTTACTTTGTTTATGGCAAAAATATAATGTATCAATGTTGACATTTCATATTACTACTTACTACTAAAGGCTTTCTAAAATTCTATTTAAATACTGATAACAAAAGCATAAATATATCCTACTCTACTTCCTCCGGAAGAACTCTTTATAGGTTATCAGTTCCTTCTCATCCTTAGGAAGAAATATAATTTCGCTTTTATTGAATATCATCTATTACTGTGTCTTATCTACATGAAACGTTGCAGGGGACACTATTTGAAATGTTCTATAAGCATAGGAAATAAGTTTAATAAATACTGTAAAAATATTTAAAAGTTTGATGAGGAACGACATGAAAGCCTTTTGGGACAGTATGAGGTACTATATAATAATTGTAGTAGTTATAGCTTCATTCATGTCTCAAGAAATACGTTTAGCAGTAACATCACGAGCAGTAACATAATATTTAGCAGTAACATATTCAATCAAGATATCTATAAATCTTGATGATAATCAAGATATCTATAAATCTTCGATGACGATCGAAGTCCTTCTTAGTGCTTCAATTTTTTTGCAAAAGAATGTGTATGTAGTACGAATAGCATGTCGAGGGAGCTCGGCGGCAACTGCCAGATTATCCGAGATACTATTTTTCCAAAAAGGGAATTTATTTAAAATGGTTTCTGTCGCTTTAAGTCTTACGCTGTCGACAGGAACAAAACATGTTGTTCGTCACTCATTAATCGACCCAGTTTACTTTTTACCTCTTGGCCAGTTCTTTTTGAAACATTAAATAAAGATGATTAATATATTGTTTTATCATTTTTAATTTTGCACTGCTTCTTTATTGTTAATTTGTTATTTCTTTTCTGATGTCAATTTATGATGTCACTGTTATAACTAGTTTTAACTTTTCGTACCAAAAGTTGAACTCAATTTTTCACTTTTACTATTAAGACCATTAATCTTTAACCTAGACCTCTTTGAACAGATAGGATAATCAGAATTTCTATTCATTTAAAACTCGAACTCTCTCTATATATTAAATACAAAAAAAATATAATTATTCCAAGATTTTTCGAGCTTCATGCCCCAGAAAACTGATCAGTAAAAACATACAAAAAGAAAATTAGAACCAATTTTTAACAAAGACCAAAAATTGAAATTAAATAAATTTCAAAAGATCCTGTAAATGTATATTTATGTAGATGTAAAAATAAAATTACAATAAACCATCGCTAGAAAAACGAAAAGAAAGTAAATAAGAACATGAAAGAAGAGGAATTCAGTCACTTCCAACATAACGTCGTCAGGAGTAGGTAAGTTGAAATTCATTACAATTCCTCTCCCATAAGAAAATTCTTGCTTTTCAGCATCCAGAATTAGCTGATGAACCATTCCTATATTATTTTTAAATCTTAATAGTTTACCCGAAAATTCCCACCATATATCGGCAGAATAAAACATGGTTGTATTTATATATATATATATATATATATCACAATGGTGTATATATATATATATACACCATTGTTTCGTTCTGCCGATTGCAATAAAAAAGCTAGCTAGAACCTCTAGAGCTAGCTAACTAAACGCTTTAAAAATCTTGCCTCATAACATCGCAATCTATGGCAATCATTTAAAGAACTAGATATTTAATGTTCTTATAAATCTCTCACCCACCTTGTTTTCATAAATTTCTCTAAATTATTTAAAGAAACTTTTCAACTTAGAGCGTATGCCTAGAATTAATATTCAGGGCAACAAAGAATAGTATACATTTTGTACGGTCTTTTTTCCTTCTTTGCCTCATGCCTTCGAGGTGTAATTGGAAAGAACGTTCGACTGACAATCGGAAGAATTGGAGCTCAAATCCGGGAGAGACAGCTGCAAAGTTTTCATATTAGTTGTTTCGACAAATATAGTCACTCTAAATTTTTTCCCGAAAATTACGTGTGCAGAAGGTCTTCATGGCTTGCACGGTTTTAAAAATTGCAGTTTTGATTATGAACAACTCGAAAATAACAATAACCACGCGTACAGGCACATAATATTGGTTTATATATATTTGTGAACTATATTTTCATTATGAGGAGGTTCTTTAAAAAAACGTTTAACTGACTCATCTGGTTGGCAGAATAAAGATTATAGTCAAGATTTATAGTCGTCATAAAGCATGCAAAAATTTGCTATTTCGAAAAAGAGGTATGGTATACCAAGAAATCAGATTACGCGATATTTACACATTGATGAAAAATTCAATATAAAATGCTTATTTACATTTTAAATTTCCAGACGAAAGCAAACAACTGATAGCAATCCAAAATCCTTTAGGACAATTGGCAATTGAAATTATTTTCAGAAATCTGAAGTAAATACATCTTTTACTTATGGTGTTTCTAACATGTTAAAACTATGCAAAGAATGAACTTGAATCAAACATTTTAATAGTGTTAACATCTTTTAAAATTACATATGTAGAGTCATTAGTTATATCGAAGTCAGGAAGCTAAAAAAGGTGCAATGTCCTCACCGAGATTCGAACTTCGGATCTCCCGAATACGTGTCGAGTATCCGGTTACACCCCGAAGGAATGCGGAAAGGAGTGAGAAAATGCCTTATATACGGCCCCCTTTTAAAAGGCGACTGGATATTAGGGACCCAGTCTCCAAATTCTGGTGGTGACGATTAATCGTCCACCGGCTTTTAGTTCGGGTGCCACTTGTAGAGTCATTTTAGAATTTTTCAACGCAAGGAAATCGAAGATATCCGCAATGCTATCTTCAAGATTGGAACTCTAGACCTTCCGAATACGCTCCGAGCGTGCTTTCAGTTGCACCAAGAAGGCATGAGAGACAAAACATCTTATACGTAATAACAGAAACTGGATTTTGGATGGATCCATATACAAGATAACCAGAAACGTTCTTCCCGTTTCTGATATGACATTGGAAGAGTGAACCGCAACATAAAAATCGCCAAACCTGGCGATGAGTGGTTAAGATGAGTCCGGACATTGACCAAGAGTATAAAAGCTCGTTGCATCGGTGCTTCGCGATATATAGCAGTGATCATCTTGATTTGACTTCAAACATAAGAATCTCAAGAGAAACTGGTGACGCCGCGCTTCGCGATATGTGCCAGTGATCGTCTTGACTTAATGAACTTCAAACATAACCCACACAGCTGCTGATTGAAGTGGACGCGTCAAAGGCGCTCGTTCGGAGTTGTTTGCTGTACGATTTTAAACTGGGCCTATCAGCACCAGAATCAAGTCGCTGAATTTGGCAGGCCTTTGTGGATGATGTCGTTAACGAACGAACCGCTGGCAATGGTTCCAGAAGTTCAGATCAGGGGATATGTCTCTTAGTGATGCACCACTCAGAGGTAGGTCACAAGCGCTGGACGATGAGGCCCTGTGAGCAGCCATAGAAAGTAACAGTAACTAAACATGTGGTGAGCTTGCTGCATACTTCCAAGTATCTGATGAAACGAACAGACTCCATTTGCACCGCATAGGAAAGGTCTACAAGCTGAGCAAGTGGGTACTCCACTCACTGTCCGATGCAAACAAACAACAGCGTGTCGCTGTCTGTTTGTCGTTGCTTACTCGGCCCCGCAATGCATCCATATTTGATCGAGTACTCACCAGCGATGAAACATGATCGAGTATGACATGCCCAGGCGTTCCAGACATTGGTTGTCCTCTGTTCCTCACACTGTGAGACCTTCTCTCCACCCATGCAAGATCATGCTCTGTATCTGGTGGACTAGTCGCCAGGTGGTGCACTATGATCTCCTGTCGGTGGGCCAAACCATCACGGCAGGCCTATACTCGCAGCAGTTGGAACGTGTACATCAGGCACTGTTGCATAAAGAGCCAACATTGGTCAATCGTAATGGAGTACTCCTCCTACATGACAATGCGAGACCGCATGTGGCTCAGGAGGCCAGGGACACCATCCAGCGATTGGGCTGGGAGACCAATCACCATCTCCCCATCCCCAGACCATCCACCATATTCACCAGACCTTGCGCCAAAAGAAAACTACCTTTTCCATTTCCTGGACAACCATCTTCGTGGAAAATCCTTCAACGACCGGCCGGACCTCGAAAAAGCTTTCACGGACTTCTTTGCGTCTAAGACTCCTGAATTTTACCGCGATGGCATCGCACAGCTGTCCACTCATTGGCAAAAGGCACTGGATGTCGATGGTGATTTCTTTGAGGATTATCGGTGATTATTATTTGTTTCATGACTTTTTTTCTGACTGTCCAAAACAACAAGAATGTTTTTGGTTACCTTGTATTTAACAGGGGAGCTACTTCAATGAAATGAAAACTATACAGCATATTCAATTACGTAACAGAGCCCGAAGTAACATGTAACAAAACTGTTGCATATTAAAACAATGACAATGTTTTTAACTTCCGTTAAAAATATGTATTTTTTTTATTTAACCCTATGCGGAGAATGTAAAATTCAAATTAAAAAACTGTAGTCAGCGAACTTGAATTTGAGCAACAGTAGAACATCATCTGGTAATAGCAACTCCTATCTAAACCACGTTTTAAATTAATGCTCTGGAAATAGAATGAGATTTAATTCACAATCCTAAACCAATTAGATATTACTGAAATAGCATCTTTAACTCAGAATTTCTTAATTAGAACCTTTTTGCAGAAAATTTAATAAAATGTTTCAATTGAGAGAGTACATTTTATTAGCTCTTGGTCAGTATTATCTACAGATCAAATTATTTTATCCATCTAAGAGACTAATGCCCTCTAATAAATTTTATTCACGTTAAATCGAAACTGGCCTTTAAAACAGACTCTCGGCTAGTATTAGAAGGTAATTCTTAGAGTAGGCAGTTGAATAGGATAGTCTGGAAGTTTAATGAATTTAGAAGAGAACTTAAAACCCCGAGAACACACAGCATTCAGTACTCTTTCTTGGTAGTGGATTGAAAATCGAAATTATTGATTGCACGAGTCTTCTGGTTTTTTGAGAGTGAATGAGTGTTGAAGATGTAAATCCACTGAAAGCTAACTAAATTAAACGCAGATATATTCTGAAAGCGTTTCTCTACATTTCTAGTGTCTTTAGAATTACAGATCTGAGATAGAACAATTTTCAAATGTTAACATGCTAAGAGATTTGAGAGAATTATGTGAAAACTTTATAAATTGTTACATTCTGTTCAGTTTACCTCATTTGTTTACTTCTTTAACTAATTATTAACTCGCTGCAAAGGGCCCTTTATTTTACCTTTTTTTAAAATTTTATACAATAGAGACAGATCAATTAGCGCCTGCATATATAATGTGATATGGTGATTTTTTACAAAGCTTTCATAACAGTTAACTGCTTCCATCAGCTTTGTCTGATGCCTGTGAGAAAATGTAGAAAATACATGTTTAGGAGGTTGATATGAAATCTTGATAAAAAAAATCTGTAAATTCTCTCAGAAATAGTTGAATTTTACTTGATTTTGAGAGTATATTTAATTTTTATTTGTTCGTGATAGAACTAGCATTATTACCTTTAAGACAATATAGAAAGAGATTTAGGTTTCGTTTTCTTTTGAATTAGACATCTGTTAACAAGTACAGTATGTCACAAAAAAATATATGCACTTCACATTTCCAACAGCTGAAATAATATCCAGTATTATTTCTGGCAATATAGTTTTATTCCTAGGAAGGTAAAGCACTTCTCCGCTCTCTTCGGGGTGTTAAGACTATTATTGATAAAAATATCTGCCAGACGTATGAGTTAGTATTAAATGTACATTGCCGGAATGAGACCTCATACAACAGATTCATTTTAACGGGAACATACAAAAGATGAAGCTTATGATTTAAAGTCAGCCGACAGTTAATGAATAGCGGATTTCTGCGTAGGAATAAATGTGCACACTATCAGATCACTTGGGCATTTAACATAACGGCCAAATACGTTTTCTACATAGGAACATTCAGAACTTATATTAAAAAAGTCTGATGTGGACACTACATGACTTTCTTGTAGGCTTTATTAAATTACATACATTTTTAGTGCATTTTATTTAAACTTATTTTCTTGAATTTTATTAGAGATATATTTCTCACTTAATTAATTCAATTCTCACTTTGCGGCAACCCAAAAATGCATAAAAAACTCTGAACATATTCCTTAAAAATTGAAAATATAGGAAAATATAAAATATCAAATACAACTAAAACAGTTGAAAAACACCTTTTTTACAATTAAAGTTAAGAATTTCTCAGCAAAAAAACAAGCCATTCGGCGAGAGGGTAAAAAGGCAAATTTTTCGGTGTACAAAACAGAATGTTTACGTTTGGTCCCATTCGACAAAAAGACAGTGAATGTGCAGAAACTGACTTAATTCACTATTCTTCTAAGTTTGAAATGTAAACAAATATGGCTGATCTATTAGGCTTAGTAGCATTTACCAACTATCAAATTGTCGATAATTCTACAATTAATGCATGCAAATGATTAAAGGCATAAAAACCTTAACAGTAACATAATAACAACATAATTCAATCACTTATAAAGCAAAAAAATGCCCAATTTACTAAAATATAAGAATAAAAAAACTGAGCTCACTGAGCCGAGTAACAGAGTGCTATTCTTCTAGACGTTACTGATGGCATTCATAATACCAAGTCTTAATTTTCTTAAGCGTGAATTTAGAGCTACTCTTGATCTGGTAATGCTAATTTTGTCCTATAATAGATGCTGGTAATGCTAATTTTGTCTTATAACAGACGTAAAGCAAGCTATCGCTATGTGTGATAGCAAAGTCTTGCAAAGGTTAAAATAACCTTTTATTCAAACAGAATTTATAACATAAGGGCTTTCTCTTGCGCTACAGTTTCCACAACTCGAGGTGACGCAAAATAAACAGAAATGTCCAAATTAGATCAAACGTTGACAATAGTTAAGAACTACTTAATTGAAATTGTCTTTATATATATATATATATACATATTTATATATTTATATACTTTTGGTGCGGCCTCTTTGAATCAAAAAGGAAGGCGCACAACTACATGTTACAACTACATGTCCTTTACACAAAATTTCAAAGTTCTGAGGATACTCGTTTTTCAGTTACGCGAGATATACAGATACGTACGTACGTATATACCTACGCACAGACGTCTCGAAAAATTCTCTACTGAATCCATTTTAAATTCATTTTATAATTTGTTTCGGTCAGAATGGATATTTTCGTTGAAATATGATGCCCGAAACTTTTCGTGACTACAATACTTCCTTTACTTCGTACAAGCAAGTACAAATGCGCGAATAGCTCTGAAAATTGAAATATTCAGATGAGATTTAGAAGTTTTTTTTTGTGTGTGTGTGTGTGTGTGTGTTTTGTTTTTAAGAACATAAAAAGTAAAACGTAGATATATATTTTAGGAGCTAAGCATCTGATATTCATTTAGGGAACGGTAAGCATTTGGTTTTCAATTTATCATTGTTAATTACGAGCAGAAATATTGGAAACTGAGAAATTTCTTTCATAAACTATACAACGTCAATAGTTTTTCGTCAATAAATTTATGTTCGGAATAAATTTATTTTGAAATTTATGTTTTGAGGTAGAATATTGAGAAAAGTATTCTAATATGGAGTTATGAAATCATCGCTCCAATAAAGGTGGGAAGTTAATAACATCAGGAGATGGGGAATGTCAAAGAATATTGGGAAGAAACCCAAAAGTACAGTATAAAATATATTCCTAGAAGATGGAAAGGACTTCGTACAAGTGTGTTTAAATTTGTAGGGAATCTTCTGCTAATTAATCATTATTAGTTATTTGCATTCCTAGTCTTTACTGTAACTTCTCCTTCCCGTATTCCTCACCAGAATGCAAAATTAGTAGCGGGTATTTAAACTGAGGTTATTTAGATTTGGGACAGAGAGTATTTCTGGCATCGTGTGAGCACGTGTTTAGTTTCCTGTCGGCTCTAACAACTGCGATTACACGGCTTTGCAGTTTCTCGCTGCCGACACTTTTAATTCTGACGCTCTGATAGGGTTAGTGAGCCAACTTCTAGGAGTATTTAAATAAGTAGTCTTTAACTATTGTCAACTTTTGATTTTATTTGGACTGCTCTGTTTATTTTGCATTACCTCTAGTTGGGGAAATTGTAGCACAAGAAAGTGCCCTCTTAAATAAATAGGTTATTTTAACCTTCGCAAGACTTTGTTATCAGAAATAGCGATAATTTGCTTCACTTCTGTTAAAGTGGTAGGACAAAATTAGCATTATCAGATTAAGGATAACTCCATAAATTCATGCTTAAGAAAATTAAGACTTGCAATCACTAACGTCTAGCTACGAATTTTGTTGCGTAAGATCTTTGAAGAAACGGTAGCTTGCAAGGTGCAAACAAGAAAGATAGTTTTGAGATTATGAGAAAAAGATTCTATTAGCTGTAAAAATATATTTCGTGCGTCTTGTGGTTATCAAGTGGTGGTTCGTGTCATGAAGTGTTTTCAGGTTTTTAAGATAGAAGCATTCAATAAAGTTTGTTCTTTAATTCGAATACGGCAAAGTACACTAAAGCTATCTGCTTTAAAAAAGGATGCCTTTATGGAAGGTCTTTTTAATAAATTGGCTGATATTCATTTTGCACATGAGAGATAAGAGGAAAAAAGGTACGGAGCTAGTTGCTCGTCTTGATTCGAATCGTCGTGATTCTGGGTAGTTCCACCCAGATTCGAAACAACTATTGGAACTACTATGTGTGCCGGTCTTATCCACTTGTCTACTGGTGGGCAAGCTTTTGATAAATAATGATAACTGCGCTCAATGAAATTTGCAGTTTATGTCATGTAGATGACAGACACTGATCAAAAGCTGAAATAAATCATTCTTGAATGATTCACGTGCCGGCAGAAAAACAGAGGATGAATCAAAGTACCAAAATTGTAATATTTTTTCTCTTTTCTACGTACGATATTCATACATTCGCATCATTTATTAAAATAAACGAATCACGTTGAAAGTTATTTTCAATTCGCGCACATTTAAAAAAACTTTTTAAGAAATATTATAGGCTTCAATCCTGTATCTTGATCTAGAACCCATTAATTTAAGTTTGGTAATAATTATCTTCTATAGAATAAATTACCTTGGCAAATCACTAAAATCATTTATCTCGATTATTCGACCATAGCTGTGACCGTAGTATCGTAGTTACGAGAGCAGGTTTCGACCATTGTTGCAAAAGTTTCGGAAAATAAGTTCTGGGTTATACATTGCAAAATGTATTTGAAAGGACAGATGCTTTTTTCACCTGCTTCAGCATAGGTGATTTGATTTCTGCGCAAACTAAACAACACTCGCATGCTTTGTCATAGTTAATTAAATTAAAGGGGCCAAAGTTACTTCCGGGTCAAACTTTCGCCTAATTTTGTTTTTCATTCGAGAAATGTCGTTACTAAAGCAAATAAAATTCGGAATATACTTGGAATAGTTTCTCATTAATAGTATTCAGCAAAATTATTCACATATACTATAAAGATACTATTAGTTACTATTTTTTATTCATAGTTAGCAAAATTTACGATGCTCTGTTTAAAAGTAAATTAATTCTTTTTATTTGTAGCTTCTAAATGCTTATAGATGTAGTGATTAGTGCTTTTAAATTGATTTCTTTGTTATGATCAAATATTTTTTAAATCTACGAAAGCCGTTAATGGAATTAGAAATAAGTAAAAATAATACAGAAAGAAATTTTAATTGGATATAGGAATGAATTTAAAGAGCTAGTTCAAATTAGTTTAGATTTGCAGTAAATCATATATTTTCATTAGATATTTTAAAATAACTCTTCTATTTTCAATTGCCTACATTATTCAATTTTTAGCATACATAATATAGAGATTACTTTTATTTATTAAAAATTACCTGCAAGTTTTCTGCCTTAAAATGAAAACGATTTTTCACTATGGATTTCGCAGTATGAAAAAATAAGAACAGATCTTATTATGAGTTTTAGGAATTATCTAATGTATTATGGAAATTAGCTGAAAAATTAACTTACGTCTTCTCATTAAACTGGACAGGATAATGTCATGTTCAGATTATGAAGTTAAAACATGGCTGTAACTTTGACAAAAATTAGAACAGTATCTTTGTTGCAAGCGTTAAGTAAGAATGAATTTTTTTTAACAATCTAATATCTAAAGCAATACCTTTTTCTGATTACACTAAAAGCTCCGTATAAAAATTATATACAATGAAACATCATTTGAAATGTTTTTACAAAATTTTCATTGTTTGTCACATAATATGTATTTCAAATTAAATTCATCTACAAGAAAGAGAACTTGCAATGGATGAAACGGCATTTAAAAATCATGAGCCTTACCAAGTTATATATGTACATAATATTTATCCCTAGACTGACAGAGATTCTAAAGGCGCAAAACGTAGGTTACAAAAACATTTAAAATTTTATTTTTTTGAATAAAAAAGGAATTAGAATACATCCCAAAATTTCAAAGAAGACAAATTTATATTTTTAGCCCAAAGGGGAAAATACCCCAGAAGGGTTATAAACTTTCTTTTGGCATTTTACGTTGATTCACTATAAACGGCGAATCACTTTTTAAAATTGTTGCCACCAAATATTAGAGCCCTGTATTATATTTAAAGAAATTAAATAATGAAGAATCTGCATAAATTTATGTATGTTTCTCGCATTGTTATAAAACAACGGTACCTAGAGCCATCAGACTTAGAATAATGTATGTCTCCACCCGAATATGGGCATCTGGAAGCCCATTTGTTTTATTATCTGTTTCATATTTTGTAATGCATTTAGGAGTTTTTGATTGAGAAACTCAACGATTTCAAAGCGAGCAATGGCAATACTGTACGGGAAAAAAATTATCTCCAGCGCGCGAGACTGTGTACCGCAAATTCTAAAGATATGCTCTTTTACATATTTTGAGATATTTCTGTGGAACTAAATCTTATATTTTAAGTGCAAAGAACATGATATTTAATAAATAAAGGTACACACAAAACGTTAAAAAACGCCCCTTTGGGAGTAAGTAAACTGAAAGCTTTCAGATTTTTTTATGTGTTTGTAATTATAAAAATTGTGCATGATTTCACTAAAATCATAAAGCAGACTATATATGCTTTACAGTTCTTGACAAATTACGTCATTATTCTAATGCGGGAGGACTGCCTTCTGCTCAGATGCCGTTGTGAGTGAAAATTGTTTCAGAAATCTGTTGTATGGCATTATTTGATGATTCAAGCTGCCGTTTATTATTCAAAATTTTACTTTTTGCTGACTGATTGATTTTCGGAATACAAATTATTTACTCAAAATCAATGTAATTCAAATCATATTACTGAATTCCTTCAAAAAGAAAGAAAATAAGTAACTATATTAAGAATTATATTACGGTTGAATTCAAAATTTGGTAATTTAAATGCATATTATAAAAACCCACAGTCCTTTGTTTTACTTTCACTTTATCTGCACAAAATAAGAGAAATGTTAGAATATTCTTCCACTAAGAACTTTCCGTATTGAAAAAATATCAGTTTCAGTTCTAGCTTAAGTAAATAAAACTTAGAAACCATGTTTAGAAGACATATTAAATTTGCACTTAAAGTTGAAAAATGGTTTTGAAATTATAATTCTAAACTCAAAAATTTCAAGATTCAAAAAAGACTGAGCCGTGTGTAACTAAAATATAAAATAACAAAAGTGTCCTATCTAATAAATAACAGTTCCTACTCATCTATAAATTTCAAAGCTATATATACCTCAGAAAACTTATAAGCTATTTGTCACTATAATCATTTATAAAACTCAAACTTACAAAGAAAATCTATTTTAATTGCAAAGAAAATCGATTTTCCGTTTCATTAATTAAAACAGCGGTTCTCAGCCTTTTGACCAACCATTTGAACAAAAACTGAAAATTTACAACGATTATTTTTTAATTTCTCAAAGAAATATTATTAAAAATATATATTTTGCCATTTGCACAACCTACTGGCTATTTGTATTAAATATGTTCACGTAAACAAATATTAAATTAAAAACTGGTTATCGCTTTAATTATCAAAATTTAAGTTATAATACGTTAATTCTAAGATTTAGCGTGAAATTCGGACCTGTTTAAGAGAGATCAATGACTTTATACTTAGTCTTACTTAGTTTTAACAGTAAATTAGAATCCACTTTTAATTTTGTTCTGCATTTATTTTTCAAATATAACATGAAGGAAAATCCTTGTTCACCCAAATAGGTTTCTAAAAAAGGCAATAAAAAGTTTAATAATTTTATTTGAAATGCCTTTAATTTTTTTTTTTTTTTTGGTTCAGCCAAAGTTAACAAGTGCATTATTTTTGAAATCTTCAGTTCGCGTTCGATTACAGAAAATTTCTGTCAATTGTTCTTTTTTTTTACGAAATAAAACTTCAGGTACATTTGAACAAAATGGATTTTTAATGCAGCGGATTTAAACTAGTGTTCAGTTTGTTTTGTACTTTAAGCATACGTATAGAATAAATTTTAGTTGTATGAAATATGCTACTATTGTGCTCATTTTGAGTCATTTCTTAGTGTAAGCCACAACGAAAATTCGTTCTGCTTTACGAAGTTAGATTAGTTTAATCTAAGCAAACTGAAGTTTAACTTTATAACTATATTAAAGCGTTTGCTTTAGTTTCTAGAAGGTTTGTCAGCCCCCACTAGTGGACAAGTGCTTAAGACCGAATACTGGTAGACCATCTAGGATTCGAATTTCGGCAAATAGGTTGGCTGCATGGGTGATTTTCATAGTTTATCCCATATGTAACGCTAATACGAAATAGTTTCTCTTAGGAATTCCTCTATGAAGTCAAATCTTCCGTTAGGTAGACAGTACACTGCTGGCCATTAAAACTGCAACACCATGAAAGAAATTAAATACAAAAAAATATTTATTGTACGTAAACTGTATGGCATGAAACCAAAACGATTTAATTTGTATGCAATTTGGGGGTTCACAGGGGTGCGAAATTAGTAAAAACACCTGCCACCCCTGGTAACCAAAACGGCCCTTTCTCGGTTAGGCATGGAGTCGAACTGGGCTTGGATGACAGAAACGGGCAACTTATGTCATCGTGGCTTCAAGTCTATGCCACACTTCATCAACCGTATTAGCTGGAGAAAGGTGGCGGGTCGATCTCTCAGTACCCAATAACCAGATGTTTTCAATGGGTGACAGGTCTGGCAGCCAGGGCAGCAATCGCATACCCTGTGTATCTAGGAAGGTCAGAACACGACGTGCAACATGTGGACTTGCATTATTTTGTTGGAACATGGCGTTTGGTAGGCTTCGAAGATACGGCACAAACACTAAACTTAAGATGTCAGAAATGTACAATCTGCAATCACATTACCGTCAATCCGAACTAGAGCAGACGACGTGCGGTCTCCTCTGAACCTCCAGACACGTATACGACCATCAAAATACTGCACGCAAAACCGGGACTCGTCTGAAAAGGCGACATTTTGCCATTTCTGTATCCAGCTTTGTCGTTCGGCGCACCAGAGTCGCCGTCTCTCTCTATGCAGCATTGTCAAGGGAAACCGAAGTAATGGTCACCGTGCTGATAGTCCGCTCTGCTGCAAACGTTGAAGCACTATACCAGCGGATACTGGGCGTGCTGCAAGCATGCCCATTTCCTGACTAATTGTCCATGATGCGGTAGTACGATTTTGCAAGACTGACCTCACTATATGTCTTTTCTCTCAGGCGCTAGTCATGGGAGGGCGTTGAGATCCTGCATGCTGTTCAATTATGACGCTCCGCAACCCATTGATACCATATTAGAATGACAGTGGCTAATATGGTCGACCAGTGCGAAGGGCGATATCACGGAACGATAATGCACACTCTGGATAAGCAACGATTCTGCCTTTATCGAATTCCGACACTCGCTGTAAGCATTTCATCTTATTATTCGAGGCATAACACGATATTCTGAGCAAACTCCGACTTTACAAAGCGCTTACCGAATGAGAAATCCACTACACAATTTTTTATGCAGTGCTTCAGACGTCACTTCTCCCTCCTCGCTGAAATATTAATCATTTGCATATCCCACCCTCTTCTTCCTTTCATGTGATTTTGACATTCATCATATCATTCCTGCCTGGTGTTGCAAATTTAATGGCCAGCAGTGCTTTGTCGTATTCAAATAACCTAACCTAACCAAAACTAGAAAGTTTAAATTCATTCATATCAAGGATTTTAGATAATTATTATGTACTTACTTGTATATGATATATATTATGTACTTACTTGTATTAAATAGAATTGTACTGAAGAATAGTTGATCTTTCCCTGAAGGTGATTTTTCCTGAAGGTTTTACAAAAATATGCACTACCCCTGGTAATAAATTTTGCTTATAAGTTCACTTTTCATTTATAATCATGAGCAATATAGCTTTGTTTTACTGTGAAAATTTTGAAAACTGTGAATTTAAGAGTGAAGGAATCATCCGAATGCTTATTATTACTGATAATATTTCATTAACTGGTTGCATATTCGCCTGGTTGCATGTTTTCATTAACTGGTTGCATGTCCGCCTTTCACAAGATAAAACTGCGGGAGTTGATGTCGTCTTTGACTTACTTCCATTCTTTTCTTCCCTTGATTCCTTTACCACACCATTTGATGAATAGGTTGAGGCCATTAGGTTGGCATCTCAACAACTGATTTTTAGGTGTGAGAGGAGTTTTGATAAAGCCATTTTTATAAGACCCTAAGTCTGAAATTCAGGTTTCGAACAGGGATGCCTTCAAGGAGAACTTTCTAAAGGAAGTTGGTTCGTATTCACGTTACTCATGGAAAAAATCAACCGTGCAGCCAGTCCGTTCGACTAGTATCGAACCCTGGTTAAACGCCTTGTATACAGTGGCCTTAAATCCTCAGCTACTGCGAAACAAATAAAATAATTATTAAACAATTACTTCACATCTTAAAATACGTAAAAACCAGCATTTCGCCCTGGTAAATGTTTCTTTTCTATCAGCAGGTTTTAATTCTTTTACGCGGAACGTTTTTGTTAATTTTACAAACAAAATAGACATTTTTTTAGAATAATGATTTTAAAACATTTTTTTTGTCTGTGTAAATTTGTAATTTCAAACGTCAAAAAAAACAGTGGCACACATTATTTTAGACCAATTATCACTCGTTTGTAGAAATGCTTTTCTATTAGTATAAATCTATTGACACTTTTCAGTGGAATTAAGGGAATGATATTCAAATACGATTTCTGAAATTTGTAAGCATAATAGTGAATAAAAAGAACTCGGTTTTAGTAATATTTTCTTCTAAATGGCATCATTAGCATGCTGAAAAGGAAAGCCCACGCTTATTTGACAAAGTTTACAAAATTAAGCAAATATGGCATCATTTAAATTCTAAATATTTGTCTTCAAGCACAGGTTCTAAAACCAAATTAACCAGGAATCACTATTCAGAGATTCGGAATAATGTTCATAAATACAAACTGATAAAAATTTCTGTTCTTTCTTGAAATATTGGGCATTCATCTTAGTATTATTACCTTATTAACTTTTAAATCTTGATCTTCTACCTGGTTATATATGGCCCTAATTAAAGTCTTATCTGTTACGTGCTTATTCAAGAGCGTCCAAACACTTTTACATCTTTCATTTCGTGAAGAAAACGGCAGCTTTTTTCTTAGTTTTCTTAACGTTATTTAAAGATTCAATATTAAAAGCAGTTAACTGATTTTCAGTAAAAATGTTAAATAAAGTAGTTTATAAGAGATAGCTTTGTGTACTTTAATAATGGCTCTCTTATTATGTTATAATTGAAGCGTACGTTAAAAAACTTTTTAGACTGAAATTTTTTTATGATTTTTTCTGCAAGACTGCTTTTCTTATTGAAAATATTTTCATTAAGATTTCAAATCAGAAGTGAATGTAACCATTTCTGCATCGTAACGGTCATATTATTTATTTAAAATGGCACACGGTGCACATTACTTAGGGAAACAGATTATTGAAAAAATTAAGTTTATCTTTAATTTAAATGCCTTCTTGTTCCCTCATTGTAATACAGAAATTAAATATACAGTCTGTTGCTTTCATATTAAGAAAGGCGTATTGAAACAGATATAGCGTTTGGAAAGCGGTAAAAGATTTTTAACTAATTTACTTCAGCTTCTCAAAATTCCTCATTCATTATTACTACGAAAAAAGGAGTAAAATACGTGCTCTTCTTTTGACATTTATTTAAATTTTAAAAAAATCAAAAGCACTCAAATTAATAAGAAACTGATTTAATCTAACTTCAGAAAAATAGCATATTATTCGTATTTTACTAAGATTTCCAGATAACTAAAGTTCTGCTGCAACTTGTTATAGTTCCATTATTTGACATATTTTTCAGAATTAACAAGGAAAACGCTAGTTAATTAGAATTGGTAAGTAAAAACGCAGTTAAAAGTTACTCTAAGATCTTAGTAAAATAGATTGGAGTCGTATGTTGATGTCGGAAAAGGTGTTACTTAATTGAATGGTGACTGCCATTGGATACCAGTAAAAACTAACTATAAAATTGCTAAATGGATAAGGAATGTGTCGCTAGAAACTGTTTTCAGTTTATATTTCCGGAAGGGGGGTATGTAGGGTTATTATAAAAGTTGAATCGAAATTGTGAACGTGATTCATAAGTCAAAAACGAAAGGAAAACTTTGTTTTATGAAAGAAGAACTTTTCAAAGTTGGAAAACCACTGTAGAGATTATTAGGAATTTTCAAAGCAGGAAATGTGAAAAATCGTATCTGCTCTCGCCGAGATTCAAACCACACATGTTCCACTTACCAGCTGAGCGTGTAAACCACTTGCGTTACAAGCGTGTGTCTGGCGAAACGCAATAATTCCCTACATTCTCCCTCACTCGATTCTCCCTCACTTGAAAGGATGACTGTGAAAAAGCAAGCACAGGGAGCAAATTGAGGTGGTGAGGAGTTATTGCCTTCTGCATTAAGTTTGAGCGCTATTATATAGACTGTTAGGCTTTTCGGAACGGAAAACGTGAAAAATCAGTGCCCTCACCGTGATCTGAGTAGCGAATTTTTCCCCTAAATGGCTGTCAATGTTGTCCATCTTACATTACCAAGACAGCATTCATAGGGGAATGAGATAATTTGTCAGAATAGGAATTCAGTGTTCAAAAATAATTTCGAGTTGAAAACCCTATTAAAGAACGAATTTTTAAAACATATATACTGTTTTAAATGCTTAGTGTAACATTTTCAATATTCAGTCACGATAAATAAGTCTGAGTTTATTTGACCCGATGCCATAATTTTTTAATAATATAATTTTTTAGTTTGTACTGTTAAGAAGGCAATAAAAGTTGTTTGAAAGAGCAGCTAGAAAACTGAATTCAGAATTATACCAAATAAATAACATTTGATTCTTTTATTTTGTAGCTCTATTATACTGTATTTAATATTATGAAGAAATAGTTTTTTGCAAGAATAAATTTGTGTGCCATAATCCTATTCACTATCTATATATATATAACACACCAATTCTGCTGTTTAAAATTTATAACCATGTTACTAATATGCTTTGAAGTCAATGTTTCGCAATGGAATGGTATTCTATTAAAATGGATAAACGTCTAGTGCCGCTTCGTAATTAACAAAATTTACAGTTGCAAGATTTGCATGAAATCAAACTGGTGTAGTTATATGATATTTAGGTTGGTGTGCGTAATGTTCAGATTATATCGAGGAATAACTATTGTTGGAAAACAATTTATGTTCCCACTATCATGCTAGTTTAACAGCATAGGATGGTGAATGGTTGTTCCCATCGAGACTAGGTCCGAATATTTCTTGGAAAGGTTGGAATTTGCTCTAGTTAACGACTGTATAAAATCGATTGAATACGTCCTTCTCAACTGATATCAGTTCATATTGATAATGCTTTCAATATTGAATTTGGAATTTAATAACACTTTTTCTTTTCCTACACATCTTGTTTCTTACATATTATATATAGCCTATATTATTTTTTTTTCAAATTTTGAAAACTTTACGGTTATATTTCTCTTATGAAATTAGATTTGATACCCTTGGTTCTGCAACTCATGAGTTTCCAAATGTTTGGTTTCAATTAATACAGATTAGAGAGTTGGTAATTTGATGAGTAAATAAATGTAAGTCTATGAATTTTAAGCTTTATTTTAAATTCCTATTTTTCAGTAACGACTTGTTAAGACTCGGGTTTTATCTGAAATTAAACGCCTCTCACGGCTGCGTATATTACCACCGAGCACACGATTCCATTAACTATCTTCGATTAATATGGACTTAAGCAATAACATGAATCTCAACATATCTCTGGCATTCTTAGATTTGAATACGGTTAAATTAGACACGCCTTCTGCAATTTAATATTTTATAAGCTGAAGACAAAATATATTTTTCCAAATAATTTTATTAAAATTATCTTTTAAAAACATTTTTTATTTTATAAAATTTTGCACTGAAAATTAACTCTATAAATGCACGGTTTTCTTTTGTGAAAATTAAGTGACAGTTTAATTTTCTTGCAAAATGTGTATTATTATTCCTTTATATGTACACACACATATCTGGTAGTTTTTAGACTGTTTCCAGTTAAGCAACTAATAAAACGTTAAAGTTTTTTCAGCATTTATGGATACATACGAAAGAGGTTCGAGTTTCATTTACTTTATTGAATTGCAAATTTTGTTGAAATAAAAAGGTGTGTTGAGGCAAATTCAGTTTTCTAATTTCTACTAGCTTTTCATTCTCGCTCATTTTAACGATACATATATATATTTCACGAAAAAATATTTTATTTCTGGCATTAATGTCCTAAGAAAAAGATCCAAACCTCAATATTATGCTGAATTTTAAACTTTAAAAACTAAAATAAGGAAGAAAACTGTTTGATTAAATTTGGATGCAAATAAATGTAAATATGAAGGTATTACTTAACGACAGGCAGTTGATGTTTTCTCTAATGCCAAGAAAGAAAGCCTAAGCTCGTCTCTAAGGGGCATTAAGGAATAAATGTCAAAGTCATTAGCATAGTTTCAACCTCCATTTATTCCAAATTAGCTGTTATTAACCTGTTTGATGTTTCTAGTCATTTATAATTAATTTACTCAAGCGTAAAAGAATGAACTTGCAAACTTTAGTCTTAAAATTTATTCTTTCAGTTGACTTAATGTATTCTGGGTATTTATATAAATAATCGGTTAGAAAGTTATATTAAAAAGTTACAAGAAGTACTTTTATTCATATTCTAAGCAATGCATTAAGATCCTATAAATATTTAAATAAAATTAGACGGGGACTTTAAAGGAACAGTTTGAGGCTTTTTAAAAGATATGTTCATAGTATTCAGAATATGCGATTTAATTTACCATGTGATGGTAAGATTTCAAAGCAACTTGTGGCAACACTGCATTCATCAAAAATCTATAAACGGAATATCCTGGTATTTCATGCAGTACGTTCTTAAGGAAAAGATTATATTTCGACGTAAAATATCATTAAAAACTATCTCTAACATTTCGTTACTCAATTCGTAGCAGTTCTGTGAGGACGTGTTCTAAAAATTATGCTAAGAGCACCAGACTGTGTAGACTTTCTATTACAGAACATGACTACATATTTTCTAGCCCAGATAATATGTACTGTTTATGTTCTGAAAATGGTGGAACTAATAATAGTCAATTTTTGTTTTCCCCCAGTGGCATGTATAGGTTTGCAGCTCTGCAAACTTTAAATACACAAAACACTAACTCGAATATGTTATGAGTATTTGTATAGAACTTTGGTGTTAATTCTTTTTTTAATATTTTATATAATAGGTTATAAGAACAAATAGTTTAACATTACAGAGTTATCGCTAACTTATATTAAACTTTGTGGTTTTAGGAGCAGTATATGTGTAGCTTTGATCAAGCGTAGCTCATAATTGCGTCTTCAGAAAACATCATTCACAGTCACACAATATTATATGCTGCTATACTGGAAAGTACAGTAATCGAATCAAAATGAAGACTCTTACAAAATATCTAAGTATTTCCAGCATGTATGAATGTTTTCCACAAGCAAAAATCACCAGCATTAATTCATTTATATTGTTTAAATTTCTGAATTTAATAATTGTATTTTATCTTACCTCAACTCCAGGTTCTTTTATCGTTTAAATAAAACTACTAGTGTTGTAGAGTCATTAGGTATTTTTGAAACAGGAAAGATGAAAAATGAGCAACGCCTTCTCCCGGACTCGAATCATGAACCTCTGGAATACGCGCCCAGCGTGTTGATTGCTACAACACGAAGGCATGCGAAGAAGGCGGGATAAATACCTTATAGTGTAATCTGTCTTAGTTTAAGAAATTACCGGCCTATAAAACTCTAAGAAAATTAGTAAATAATGACCAAAAGACTAAGGCTTTTAAAGGCTATCACAATGTCTGAAACATTTTACCAGGATTACTATTAATACTGACAGAAACAAAGCAGAAATTTTTCAACTTTTTTGGGGGGGGGAGGAGACATCAGCTGAATTCTGCTAGGTATAGTACGCAGGACTTTTTACACTTTCATTTGATATCAATATTCTCTTGTCTTATACTTTTATTATCTAGTCAAACGTTCATAACTTGAATTTTCTATAAATTCTCTCATTTCGCGAAAAACGTTACCAACGCTCTTCAAGGCAGATTTAAGATAAACAGTAAATCTCAATTTCTGAACATCGAAAAAATTAATTATATGCAGCAGTTTAACGGTTGAAACATGAAATGAATTTCTAGACCTTGTTTAATTTATCTTTTTGATTTTGAGCCTGATTGTGTATTAAATTGTAACACCACTCATTCAACTCAAATACTTTCCGACAAAATATTCATAAAACAAAGATATATTATAAAACAGGGTGAAAAGTTTTTGCAAGATGTTTTTTCTACCCAGGCAAATGAAATAATCACAAGAAATAAAAATTATTTTCCGAAGAATCAAAGTCAGTTTATCAGATTCATGGATAAACACGGAATTATTTGACCCGATACTAAGTCCATTGTTGACAAATGATCTTCCGAGACTCTAAATGTATAGAAATTAAGTTTCGGATCTGAATTTCATGAGGAAATTAAAGCTTCTGCACATATAAAAGAGCTGCTCAAACTAGAAAGCTTTACGTTGCTTTGAGGAATGCTAGCAGTACTTTGATAACCTGTGACGATACCTAATAAAACAAAAGCTCTCTTTGATATAAGACAAGACTTGTAGTTTTTTTCCCGGTCTCATTTTTTTTTCTTTCTTTTCAACAAAACTCGTTAAAATAAAAAGTTAATATTACTATTATACAATCTAATGTTTTCTAAGATGTTATTTTATGGAATTCATATGCACGATATAAAATGCATAAAGATATATGTTTACTAGAATATAAATAGATTTTTTTTGAGTTGATAATTAAATACTAATAATTAGCAAAATTCAATCTTGGAACTGATCTTCAAGCTTAATTCAATCAAAAAGAAACGCTATATTTCGCAAATTTGTTAACATTTACGGAGGCATACTTGATTCAATCAATGTAATAAAAAGGGCTAAATTTTTCCAGTTATTCATTTTCTACCGCTTAAATCTATTAATAACTGATATTCGTTACATACTGCATTTTAAAAGGTACTACGTTTTGCATTCGCGAGAAAAGAATAGGGATGTCACGTTTATGACAATAAATAAGTAAAGCACTTGCATCAAATACTAATCCATAAATGATTTTAAAAAAAGACGTATTCTTCTGAAGGAAGAAAGTAATAATGTGAATCTTTCGACAGTAAACTAAAGAAATATAGGAATATTACGTTCATTCGTTTTACAATAAGAATTACAGAAAATATGTAACTTGGGGAAAGGGTACTAATTCACTACAAAATTGATAATCCTTTTGCAGGAAAAAAGCCGTCTCATCAGCGATTTTATTAGATAGGGACGCTACATCTCACCACATCCCTTGCTTTTTGATACTTCCATCGATAAATATTTCAAATAATCTTTCATATTTTAATGAGTCTTGCACTTGATCTTTAATTATGTTTAATACTTGTCTCTTTGGATAAATGTAAAATCAGCTATCAAGCCCACCTTTATTTTTATTGTCATTTACTTTTAAAAAAATCCAAATCAGTTTAAAACTCCATTAAAATAAAATCATAATTTTCTAAACCTGGTCATATATTTGGAAGATCTAATATTTGGCGAATAATTAAAGCAACATAAAGCTTGCTTATAAGGAAATATCGTGCTTGGGGTAAATAGCCATAAATATGCCAACAGACACGGGAACATGACTTCCAACACAAAAGAAATATATGATTATAAAAATTCTCTTTCATATTTTAATGAAATCTATGTCGAGTTTCAATACGAAAGTTATTGAAAAAATAGTTTTATCTATTTCTACAACACCAAAAATTGTCTACAGTACGCATAGACATGTCTGTTAAAAAATACCAAGGCATCTCTTTCGGTGTAATGTTATTTCTTCCCTCGCCTTAATGATTACTGTTTATGCAGAGTGAAAACTTACATTTCCATTATAGTCGTAACGTGGACTGATTTTCTTATATGATGGCAAACAAAACATCGTTCTTTCGCGTCTATGTTTTAAGGAATGCATTTGAGAAGAGGATTACCAGCATACAGTTATATTGCTCCGCCCATAGACAAAAAAAGAGAAACGAAGGAAATATGCATGTGATCCAAATTGGAAGCACAAATGTTTTAAGATATTTTTAAATTTTAAATCAAATATAAAAATTCACAAATTGTTTTAAAAACTGCCATCTTATTTATTTCGTCACAATAATCTACATTTCGTTTTACACTCTAAAGAAAAAATTTAATTTTGGAAAAACATTTGACTTGTTTACACTGATGCAAGGACTAATTCTATGGGAAATTTATGAAAATTCAGAAATATGTAGTAGTAAATCTGAAAAGTAAATCTTTGCCTCTTTGTGCCATAAATGACCTCAAATGTGGTAAAATGGCGCTGTCAACATGTGACATTCTTCCATTAATAAATGTAAATCCAAAAGTAAAAAACATAACTTTTACTTTTTTACAGCAAGAGAGTGTAATTTGTTGTGTTTACTATAGTTCAAAGCAGAAAAAAATAAACTTTCTTGTGGCACAAAACTTAATAAAATTTCTTGTACGTACCTAAGCAACATAAACATAATAGCATGCAATTTAAGTAACTAGAGCAACAGAGCATGTCTAATATTCTTTTTTTTACCGGAATTATTTTCTTTTTTACTCAAACGACGCAAGTCACAAGAAAAGTCACCTTAAGACATTTTTTGTTAAGACGTATTTATTCAGAAGTTTCTTAGAATGAAATATTTTAGAAGTCTTGAAACTAGCGTAACGAATATTCAGACCATCATATTTTTCTCGTATTACATGTGACTAAAATTCATTCTTGCGCGTTACAGCTATTTTTAATATTAGTGTTTATACTTAAATGCCAAGGCTCATTAGGCTGATCACATCTTACATAAGAGTAATACTGATCTGAATGCGCAATTTCAGTGTAATTGTTTTTCTGAGGATGTTTCTCATTTACTTTTCTATCTATGATTTCTAAAAGTGAATACATATTTTATTCACAGCGTTGATTTCGAGTTTTCGTGCTTACTACCAGAGACGCAGACCCGTAATTATAGGAAATAAATGATGAAAACGTTGTTATAAAAATAAAAGAATGGAATACAATGCATTCATTAGAGTAATGACGTCTTTCTCGAAATAAAAAATTCATATTGGGCTAACATCTCTACACTGTTGCATTCTAAATATATATAATGCATCATTTTATTAATTACATATTATAACATCCCAATTATCACCTAATACAGTTAAAAGTCCACTGAAAAACGTGCAGGAAATCAAAGAAAAAGCAACTACCTTTGGTTTTCAATAAGCTTAACTAGAGAAGGAACGGTAGCCATAGCCTGAACCTAAACTGATATTGTAATAAAGCTAAACAATGTAAAACAGCACCAAATTTAAAAATATATTTGTAAGTAGCCTTTGATCAAACACATCCAGCATAGTTCTTCAGAAGACTGAAAAATTTATCTAGCGATGGATAGCAGTTTCAAAACGATTAGTGGTAACACATCTTGACTGACATACATCTAGATTTTTCATAGAATGATTGCATATTATGAGAGCGCACCCCTCTAGAAACTTGTCAGCAAACATCAGGTAAGAGTTATCTGCGTCTTTAGGGGTGTTGGTGACAGTGCATACTCTGGTGACAGATGAAGAGGTATTGGGGATAGATTCTCAGGCTACGTTTTGCAGTAGAGCCACACCAATATTAAAGTCTACAGAGGAGTAGGCGATGTTCACCTATTTTGCACATGGCCAAGACATCAATATTTGTATGTAATAAGGGTGCTCTGGTCTCAAAAATTCAAATAGTCTGCAGCTTCAAACGCTCAGTGCGAGCACTTTATATGGATATGAAAAGATATGAGATCTATTCACAGTCCAAGCAGATATTTACAGTGAAGCCTGACTAAACATAAAATCCACAAAAATATAGACAAAGCAAGTTCATCCACATATCAGATGTCAGGACTACTGTTCCTTCTAGCTGATTCTGCAAACATAACTGAAGTTCTGAATAAGAACAGGGAGCTTACTCAAAGCTATGTTCGTGTGTGCGTCGAACAGACAACACAAATAAGGGGGGGTCAACTTTACCCTTTATTTCTCACAGCGTACATTCGCTCCCGCACCTCAGGATACAAAGACCAATACTGTTGATCTAAAACGTAGAAAATAAGAAAATAAACTAACTTAACTAAATAAGAACTAAGATGCTTTACGGAGAATAATAACGCGAAGATTGGCCCTTTGCTAGTGATGCAAAGACTACAATACATCTTCGAATATCAGCGAGAATTAATTTCTTGCCTTAAAGACAGACAACGAAAATCACACGCTTGGTAAAGGCCGCGAGAAATCTCTCTTTCTCTACCTTTACTTGGCTAAAAGCCATGTCTTAAATACTTCTACATTTTGCAACCTCATTTGCATACACTAAATCTATTGGCTCTTATTCTGGCCGGAAATGGAAAATAAGAGAAGATAGTAAAGGTTTAAAATAAAATAAACGTTAGTAAAACTTAAAATCCTTACACAGATAACTCGACATGTCTTACCTTACACAAAGAGGCAGGATGACAAGGGCTGACTCATTCCACAAGATTCAAATAGCAACTGTGAGATCGTGGTCAGCCCTTCGGCGGCAGAACGGAAACTCATTGATATGCTGTTGGAGAGGCTTCGGTTTCTATTCCAAAACTAAACTTTACAGGGCATTTGTATGCTCTGATAAGTTCCGAAAAAAAAACTGTTATTTCCTTTGCTCTGTAAATGGAAGTGTTATGGTAGACATGAAGTTTATCAGTTACAGATTCGCGTTCCATATTAGAAATCGTGGCTTGATCTCTTAAGAGTTTTTGTCCGAGCTTTATAGATTTTTTGTAGTACTTTATTTTATTTATTTATTATTTTAGCAGGTCTGCAATTTATGTTTCGATATGCATTCTGTTGTTCAGTGATTATTACCCACGAAATGCTACACCTCTTTCTAGAAAACAGTGAAAGCGGACAAAATTGCTTCTCTTCTCATCTTCAATAGTAACTCCCTTTACTAGTTTCTAGTAAGCTTAGTATCAGTTAAAACAAGTTTGAAGATAATTAGTAAATTAGTAATTAGTAAATAATGACAAACAATCGAGAGCTGAACACCTAAAAGAAGGAATGCATTCATGGCGAATCTTCAAAGTAACCTGCTTATATATACGCTACGTATGATAAATTTCAAAATAAACTTTACACATTTTACATTGCAAAACTAAACGCTATGCATTATAAATTTTTAAGATCAAGTGATAGTAACTACTTTCACTCTTTAAAAATCTAGGCGATTAACAGTGCAAGCTTTGATAAAATATTAGTGTGCAATACAGATAAGTTTAGAGGAGTATTCTGAACGTATCTTCTACAGTAGAAGATAAAAAATTCCAAATTATTCTTTGACGCAGATGGAAAGCACAGATAGCTTTACATTCTAGTGAAAGATTAATTTTAGGCTACAGCCAAGAGAAATCCATCATTTTTGGTAGGTTTTTAACTGTAAAATCATTTACGAATAAATTATTAATTTTTAAAACATAAAATAGAATTTCAGTGAACTCTCCTCTTCATCTTATTCCTTATTTTTATTTATAACCTTCTTTTCTTTATAACCTATTAGGGCAATGCTTACATTTTTTCAACAATTTTTTGCATTTTTCTCCTAATATCACCATAATTTTCTATTCAGAATTTCAGTGATAACTAAAAAGAGCTTCAGATAAAATGAGAAAACAAGCCATCATAAGCATGAAAACACTTCCTGAAAATGGCGCGAAAAGTGTAACGATAATACCATACGCAATACCCTGCTCGTTATTTCTTCCTCCATCATTTACACTTTATCATTTTTCTTCCAAAGATCCATTTTTATCCATTTTTCCGAACAACAGCTCTTTACACCAAATCATACGTACTTTGAAATTTCTTCACAGTTATTCTCCTGAAAAGAGCGGTCGTAACTAAAAACGAACCAAGTTTTCTAGAATCTTTTATTCTTTTGGGTCAGAAAAGGAGAGAAGACTGACAAGGATTTCTGCGGGCTGTTTTTATGCTGTTGCTGAATACATCGCTCTAACAAATGATCACAAGCTGAAAATGCATCGTAATTGCTTTTATCCTTGTCCAGTCGCTTCAAAGACAAATGTACTATGCTTATTACAGCTCTGTGATCGTAAGATATATGAAATAAAATACTCATAGAAGATAGGAAACTTTGTTTTAGGGGCCGTATACGCATTTAATTCTTATGTCAGAGAAATCAGATTGTGATTAATTCGGCTTTATATCACCTTTAGTGAAAATGGCTGATGGATTTTAATAAATACTATAGCACTTTAACATTACTCAGTAGACATCATTATTTCACTTATAGGCTAAACTTGCCTATACCACTAAGTAAATTTATTAATCCAAGTAAACCCACTCTTAGTGGTTGCTTAGGAAATCTAAGTGATCATTAATTATAGCGCTTAGTAAGCCTGCGCTTAGTAATTAGTAAATAATGAAAAACAATCTAATATTTATTTCCTTTTCTGTATCGCTGTATTAATTATTTTCTTTTCTGTATCACTCATCATTGTTACTGCAACATTCAGCGGAAATAGTACGAATTTTCAATTGTAATATAGTTACAATTGAAATTTAATTAACTGAACCCCAAATATACTAATCGCTATTTATTTCTAGTTAAATTAAATATAAGCTCGTTCCTGATTTATTTACAAGCTTAAATTTACTGATTTGAATTTGATTACATGATTCAATTTTGTCTTTGATTTAAATATTACATTTGAGCAATTTATCATAGCAGGCATTTTTTTAAAAACCAGCGAATTGATTAGTTCGAATGTGTAGAACAAGTACAGACAGATGAACAATATTTGACAAATATATAAGTATTGATGGGAAAGTAATAACATAATATTATTTACTCCATCAGTCGCTGTTTAGCTGAAATTTCCTAAAGATAAACAGCGAAATGTCGAAAAACAGTTGAAGTTTTATATTAATTTCTGATGTAACTTATTGGATATATAATTAATGTGATTTATAATATTGTAGAGTCGTTAGATTATGTTGAAGTAAAAGACGTAAAGAATGTGCTATGCCCTCTCCAAGACTCGAACCTGGACGTCTCGAATACGCGCTAAGGGTGCTACTGTTACACCACGAAGGCATGCTGGAAGGAGGGAGAAAGTATCTTCTATACTCCCCTTTTAAAGATCGACTAGGGAATACGGAAACCATTCGCCACATCTTGGTGGAGACGAATTGTGTCCACCACCATTTAGTTCGGGCGCTACTGTAGAGTCATTAGATTACTTTGAAGAAAAAGACGTGAAAAATGTGCTATGCTCTTGCCGGGACTCGAACCTGGACCTCTTAAATACGCGCCGAGTGTGCTACCGTTACACTACGAAAGCATGCTAGGAGGAGAGAGAACCTTATAATATAGTTGACTCAATAAACATTTGCCCTATTAATGTAATTAATCTTGTAATCACACTTCGTATAGAGGAATCGTTTGAGCGTGTTTAACAACACACATTTTATGGTGTAATGTTTGCCGAAATAAAAATTATGTAAAAAAGGGAAATATTTATTTTACATTCAATATGCGGTTGGCGCTCAGAAGAAAACACCCAGTTATTTAAAAAAAATTCAAACATCCTCATAGGCAGCGATCGCAGTTAGCCAGAATATTCATTCTTCTACCATGTGAGAATAGTTAACTGATAAAGAATTCAAGCGATTGAACTGTTAAATTGATACTTTCAATAGCTCTTCAAGGAATTAACTCTGAACGTGTCTCCGACAAATGAAACATAAAAAGAAGGAATCAAGCAGATAAATAATTAACACAATCTAGTGACGCAGTATCTGATTCGAGAGAGCTGTTCTCACTGAAATTCCAAGCACTAGCAAACAGTGTCATTCAAAGAATGATAAATGGAAGACTGAAAAGAGAAAACACAATGGCTTTAATGATGGATGGGGAAAACCTCCGAAATAACTAACAAAGGAAGAGAAGTACAGGCTGTCATTCGATCAGGTGAGCTAGAAGGGAAACCATATATATATCAGAAAATGACACTTAACATTTAGTGGGCTAGATCATTTTATATCGATTATTGAAAATATGTGTTCGTTTCATATTTTTACAATAGATTTTATGAAATTTACGTATTTGAATGTAGCACATTGTTGCGTCCATACTGGTTCATATCGATAATAGATTGGATGCACACAGAATTAATGATAGTTTGATAAAATTTATTTACCCAAACGAAACACTTTACAGTCCTGGCACTTTCCACAAAAATACTCTCACAGCTGTTCTGATACAATCAGTAGTTATTTCTTCAGAACTACTCCTAGCGTTAAACACAACGCAATGCAAAGTGGATACAAAAAGATCCAAACAACACTTGGATCAAATGACGCTCGCACTGAGAGCTCTGAACTATAACTGAGAACTCCCGCTCTTTCCGGGCTTACATAGTTTTCTCCCTGTCACTGAGAAATCTCTAATACCTTCCAGTTCTCGAAATTACTGGAAGGAATATAAGAGCCATATATGGTTACAGTTACATATAAGATCAATTACAGTTATTCGGTTACAATACCCATTACAGTTATACAGGGAGCGGATCAAAAAGTTTCAAAATGATTGCCAATTTTGGCGACTTTTCATGATTTCTCGCCAAATTTAGCGACAAAAATTAATCACCAAAACCATCGCCATCTTGGTGATATGTCGCCAGTTTAGCGAGAGAGCCTTAATGTTAAATAGACTTGTCCCTGTAACCTTATTTCTCCGGCAGAGCTTCGTCTTTTCAAGTATTTCATGTTACATTACACAAAAGATATCACAGTTTTAGATCTTATTTCACTAAAATTATTTACATATATACATAGTTTGTAATAATATTTTAAACTGAAAAATAAATAACTGAGTTTATGGAAACATGCGAAAAAATGCTTCTGAATAATTAAGAAATAAACAACGTAGAAATGTAGATAAGTCACAATAAGGAAAGTATATTTTTGTTTCAGACCTTAAGTAGATTACGAAAGTACCCTGAATTTCCAAAACTCCATAATAATTTCATAGCATTGGCAAATTATTCTTTTATTCAACATAACAAAATTTTATCTAGAACTTTAATCGAAGTGAGAGAAAGCAGAATCAAAGCACAAGAAGAATATTTACTGTAAGTCATAATAATTGATATTTGAAAAAATACCAAAGACCTGGGAGTCCCAAATAAAAGTATACTCAAAGCAATCATAAAATTATATCAGCATGATTTTAGGATAGTAGCACTGTATAAAATATAGTTAAATATTGTTTGTTGCTCCTTTTCCTTTTTTTAAACATGTGGCATTGGTGAAAAAGGTATATAGTGTCTGAAGATTGTGTTAACACGAGAGAAAAGAGTTTATGTCTTAATATCGTATGCAAAGCATACTCTTTTATTATTATTATTATTATTATTTTTCAAGACGAATTTCAAGCTAAAATTCGTATTGCACAACAAGGTGTTTTCTCCTTCCTTTCGGGATGGCTTCTTGGTGTAACGGTAGCGCACTCGGCGCGTATTCGAGAGGTCCAGATTCGAGCCCGGCGAGGACATTGCTCCTTTTTCAGCTTTCTGACATCGAAAATAACATAATGTTTCTACTGCATAACCAACCAATCCCACTGTACTCTAACTTGTGGTGTCCGATTATGCTAGAAGTGCCGACCTGTTTTTGTAGGTTGCAGAAGGTCGGTCATTTTCAGCATCTTCAGTAGTGAGACTGCACCAGTGCCGGATTTACGTATAAGCTTCACAAGCTATAGCTTAGGGCCCCCACTTCCTTGGGGCCAAACCCAAAAATTGTAACACATCTCATATAAAAAAATTGACTCATATCCCTCATAAAGGGCCCAATATCTCAAATAGCTGAGGATCTGTTCAAATCTAAATCCTGGGGATATGTTTAGTTCAGACATTTTCTGTATTGCTCTTATTAAATTCCAATTTCATGTAAAATATTAACTTAGTTAAAACTTAAGATCTAGAATGCTTTCACTTGAATAAAACCTAAATTGAAACAAAAACTGAGTAACATACCAAGACACATCTATTTAAAAAATAAACGTAGCTGGTAAATTACTTAACTTTGCTTTCGTCTTGTTCATAGTATTAATAAACACCGCCTAATGGCATAGCGTTAGCGACGCTGACTGCCACACCGAAGGACCTGCGTTCGAATCCCGGAGAAGGCATGGATGCTTTTAAATTTATAGTGTCCGTGCGATTATTTTTAACCGTAGGGTCAGCAGTCCTCTTCTGCAGCGTAAAAGTGTCCGTGCGGAATGGGGGCTCTCTAAATATGCGGGGAGCCGAAAGTCCTCTCGAGAGGCTGATGGCGGGCGAAGAGGAGTAGGAGACCCTCGTACCCGTCCCCCCCCCGGGGTACTCTCCATCAAAATTGGGAAGGGAACTGAGGGAAGTCGTACTGTCACCAGTATGGTGTTCAAGGCTCTTGCCAACGACAGGAGCACTCTTGCACTCCTCGCCACCATCAATTTTGCGGCCTTGTTCTGATGTTACTGTCGGACAAATGAGATAAGTCACTACAGCAACAACAACAACAACAATACGATTAATAAACTAAAGCTAAAGTTTCACGAAAAAAGCACTCTTTTTAATGAATAGATATAGATGTCACTCCTTACGCTGTTGAGCATGTGAAACAGATGTAAGAATAATAGAAAAAAGTACGTGACAGTTTCTTACCCTAAATATTAAAGTCTGATCTTCTGCTTCAAGACTTTACCAGCAGAAATACCGAGAAGCCCATGAGATTACCTCAGAAACAAAAGAAAAAGTCATAAAGACATTCGGAAAGCAATATTCGAGGTACCATAACAATTTCGGCTCTAAGGAGTTTCCGCTGATAATAGGATACACATTGAAAGCGGTAACGGAAACCAAGCTTTCATAAAGAAATGGAGCGTTTTCAATAAAAAGTTAAATTCCGTTTCCTTCGTGACAACGAAAGTTGCAGGAAACCTTCAAGTATTTAGAATTCTGCATAGCTTATCTGCTAATATGGGCTATTACAGTGAATTACTAAATATCTTTTTATCCTACAGAATAACTTAAAAATTATGATTTATTTCGTGCTTTTAGCTTTCTATTTGACAGAAAGAACTTTTATATTTGTTTAAATAGTCTCCAGATAAGAATTTTTTAATCCGTTAAAATAAACATAATCAAGTAATATTCCGTTTACAGTTTCACACAAAATAAGGAAAGGAATTAAACATTTCCGTGCAAACTAAATAAATTTAGATTTATCAAAGTCACGATCTCTGTTTCCAGCCAATTAGATACCGAAAATCACAATTAAAATTCTAAACATTTTATAGAATCTTAAACCTGTAAAAGTGATAAAATTGATTTTAGACAATTTTAAATAAAGTTGAGAGGGAAAAGTATTGCTTCTATAAAAGAAAATGTACTTTTTTAATTTACGATAATCGGAGTTTCTCTACCAGGACTTTATGAACGTAAATAATTTTATCATACAAAACTTTCAACAATGAACTTTGCTTCCATTTGAAAAAGAAACATGATGTATATAATCTGTGAGATAAGTCTACCTTCCAATATATACATACATGCATACAAGTGGAAAAGCTTAGGAAAAGAACCTACATCACCAGTCTTCTAGCGCTATTTACATACATATATAAGCTTTTATAAAGTTACACGCAAGTCTGATTTCGAGAAATATGAATAAAAGTTATTTCCAGAAGCTTAGCCATCTTTTTCGCAGTTATATATTTTTACAATTCTCCATATATGATTGAAGGGCAGTCTGGTATACATAACTCTTATTAAAGTATTCGCGTTTTGAATTTCAGCAACAACTTTATGTTTGGCGTAGGTTTAGTCAAGACTCTATCGATTTCGAAGACACGCAGGTAGGGGGTCCCTCTTCATCAGGAGTATAGAATCTAAAGGAAACACGTGGTTGTTCCTTTGCCTAATTTTATGTTTGACTTTAGAATGTTTTTCTTCTGTTTTGATCCTGTATATTCTTTGGCGAAATTGTAAAAACATTCGTGTCACTGAGTTTATATGCTGCAAATAGTAGACCAAACTTTCAATCAAATATTTTCTCTATCTGAAGAAATAAAAGGATCAGGGCTCGCTTATCTGCTAACATTATAGTCAATTCCTGGTTTTTCGAGGAAATGATATTTAAATTCATTCAAAATAATGATTAACACGATGGCAGCTAAAAAACACAGGAAAGAGGAACAGCCTACATTATAATTAACAGAGTAATACTGTTAATAATTTACCTGTATTTCCAAGCAGTTTAATCCAGAGACCGAACTCATTATGTTATGCAAATTAAATCAGTATTCAAAGTAAAACGAATATGTTGTGAATAACGGAAGAATAAACATCATTAAAAATGAGAAACTAATGTCGATTCACATTAAGCTGATCTCCGTTGCTTCTGCGAAAATTTTCAATCCATATGCAAAAAAGGAATAGTTAGTTTCAATGAGTTGTGCTGTTTATTTATAAGGTATTTCTCCCGCCTCCTTAGCATGCCTTCGTGGTGTAGTGATCAGCACGCACGGCGCGTATTCCAGACGTCCGTGGTTCGATTCCCAGCGAGGGCATTGCTCATTTTTCATGTCTCCTGCTTCGAAATAACCTAATGTCTCATATTTTGTCAAGATCTTGCTGCAGTCTGTCATTTCTCTATTTTATTTTCCAATACTACATGGCACGCAGATAAATCAAACAAAAAATATACAGATAAACAGAACATTTCCAGTAAATGATAAAGAAAGACCGCCAATGTTTCTATGGGAGAGAAAATGTCAAATATATTCCTTTCTCCCATAAAATGGGAATCTCGTTTTCCTGGCATGCTCTCTACTAGAGGTATAAAACTGGTGGACTAACTGTAAGTTACTATAAATAGCACCAAAGAACATATCATATTTACATGATAACTTGAACAGTGTCATTGGATTCAGACTCAAATATCGGTTAAAACTTTCTCTTCTCATTTTCTAATTGTACAATGTTTGTATAATGCACGAATTATGCACAATTCAATTATGTACTAGTGTGGATAAATATTGTTACGGATTTTGTATTTAATTTGCTATTTTTGGTAGAATTGTAATTAAAATTGTTTTATTTTTCCGTGCAACGCAGCGCGTGACGAATTTCAAGAGAAAGCTACGCCGGAAAAATAAAAATATAAGAGCGCGTGCATTTAACATTTAATTGATAGAAATCCCGTAATTGTGCTCTTGTGCTATCCAGAAAAATCGAGAAAATACCGGAATGTTCTTGTGCATGAATTAAAAAGCTTATAAAAACTGGAGGAAAATATCTCAGTTCGGTTGGTTATGAGCTGTTTACTTAGAGCTGTTGTTGATTATAGCGAATTCGCGGTGAGATTATATTAGGTTTCTCTGTATTTTGAATTGAGTTCTATTTATATTTTAGTAGTTTAAAATTAGTAACAAAAACCTGTAGTGAACAAAACACACAGGGTCAAAAAAGTCTGTAACCCATTCAGTTCATTCTCGGTTATATGAGAGTTAATTGTAATCAAAGATTGGAGCAACACGTTGAAACCAAGGTCTAAAGTAACTTTTGACTTGCAATATTTAATTTACACACAATATAACAGTAATAATACTTTTTATGCTTAAAAATTATTGCAAGCTCAAAATGATCACAGCACATTAAAATTATAATTGTAAGTATTAACCGAAATAATTTGCTATAATTGAAATCCAAAATTTAGCGAAATCCATTTGCAGATTATTGAAAATATCTTAACTGCAAAGAAATATTTTGAAGCCGCACTTGAATGTTTAGGATAAAATTTGAATGGCTATATGGCTATAAAATAAAAATACTCTTGAGTAAGACATCATCATCATAAAACGCGAGCATTAGCTTCTAAAAACACTTTTAAAAAAGCTAAAATGAAAAACCTTTAAATGTTTAGAAACAAGATAAGAAAAGAGTAAAAAACCTCTTTAAGTAGTTTTACATCTACATCGATTTATTATTATCAAATGAATGTATAAAATTTAAAAATGAAGTAAACCCTTGCTGTACTAAAAGGTGCAACCTAATTTAGGTGTAAATGACATAATAAGAGATAAGGTACATACAAAAAGACTTAAAAAGCATATGCGAGCATAATAACCTCCCAGTGAGGGAGTAATAGTTCAACAGCAAGAAATATAGCTTAAATAAATACAAAATTAAAACCAAAACTTTTAACACCCGAAAAGTTTCTAAAAATTTTTAAGAAGGTATAATTTTAAGGTTATTTGAAAGCAGGAGACATGAAAAATGCCCAATGCCCTCGGCAGGAATAGAACCTCGGACCTCTCGAATACGCGCAGAATGTGCTGATCATTACACCACGAAGGCAGGCTAAGAAGCGGGAGATATACCGTATAAAATGCTCGAAAATTACAAAGTTAATGTTATTGTTCCCTGAGAGAATAAAAAATTCGACTTTCATTTATGGACCTTTGATTCGATTTTTGTTATAAATCTATAATTATTTTGTAGAAATTAAAAATACTAATTCCAAATATTATCGATAGTTGTCAAAATGGATGTTTTCGTTGAAATATGATACCCTAAATTTTAGGGGATTACAATACTTCATTTTTACTTCGTATAAGGAAGTAAAAAGCATTCTCCGCAGGTTCCGCTAACGACATTCAGCTTTTGTATCAGAGAAAAATTCTTCCATTCTTTCATGTTAGCGCCAACCAGCAGTCAGACATACTGTTGTTGATGATTCGCCTGGTTCTTTGAGTCAAACTAACACTTTTCTACCTTGTTTTGAATCTTTGTTTCTAAAAATCTGAATATTATCGATAGTTGATGACCTTTAGCCTTTTAAGAACAAACACTCTCAACAAATTTTATTTTGCGAGTGTCAAAATAAATGCATTTTTAAACTAAATTTTATTCAGAATTCGAAAATTTCATGTATCAGAAAGTTTATAAAAATATTAAAACTTCAGAGCTTGTTTTATTAGCATGCAAATCTTTCCTGCGTATCAAAATTTTAATATATATGAAATATATATGAAAATGCCTTAAACAAACGGAATCCAAATCGTTCTCTGGACAAATAATTATTAGAACTCATGCTTTATTCTGAGGGCATTTATCTACATATATAAAGAAGAAAGTCTGCTGACTTGTCCTCTAATAACTCAGTCACTACCATAGCTATCGTCACCGAACTTTCTACAATTCTTTTCTGGGTCCTGGAAAAGGTCGACGTCCACTTTTTTCCAAAAACAAATTACCTAAAATCAGAGATATTAATGAAAAACTAGTAAAAACGATAATTTTCGCCTGCATAGCTGGAGATGAATTTATGCTTTATTTCGAAAGTTGTTGCCACTACTCGGTTTCAAATCCCTGAGTTAATAAAAATTTCCAAATTTTACGATGAAATAAAAGTAGCATTTCTAAACATTAAATACATTATTCCCGATTCCAAAAATTCGTGGGAAGCCATTTCGACTATTCCCATCTTCGTACGACTTTAATCGGCAGAAATATTAATTAAAAACTCTGAAAGCGCTAATTTTCGTACTCATTTTTCCGAGTGGCAACAGTCTCACGTGTTGGAGACAAAAAATGCTTTATTTCGAAAAGAGTTGCCACTACTTGCTTTCAAATCGTAAAGTTCGTTAATAAAAAATTTCGAAGCTTTACAAAATCTATACATATAAAAAACAATTTTTGCTTGTGTGTTTGTTTGTTTGTTCGCGTTATTGATTTCTGATCAATTATGATAAATTTTTTGCCACATTTGTGAATATAGATGAAATATTGTAAGGAGCTTGAGCTTTTATGACCATTTTATTAGAAAGACGAAAATCATTAAAAACTGCGTGCCATTGCTGCTGATATAATGAGAGAGAATTAGTTTATTTGTCTACGGAAATTTTTTATGTGGATTCCATATCGCATCAGGCTGAAAAATGTACGACTATGAATCGTGTTTTTTGTATCGTTATTAGAAAAGGATGACAGCGGTATCGTTCTCTCTGTTGTTAGACACATTGCTCTCAATCTAGCTTAACTGGCATCGGGTACTTCCGCTAGTTTTAAGATAAAATGAAAGAACAAGAGCAGACTTGTTCCAGGACTTTCTTGTTTACTCTTTTTCTTTCTTTTTTATCTACTTCCTCTGGACGGAACATGATCAATATATTTTCGAACAAATAAAAGCACATTTAGCCGCTGTCAAAACAGATGAATGAACAAATTTGTAGAGACAATTTTTTTTAAAGCAGGAGAGATGAAAAATGAGCAACGCCTTCGCCGGGACTCGAACTACGGACCTCATGAATACGCGCCGAGCGTGTTGACCACTACACCACGGAGGCGGGAGAAATACCTTATAAGTTAAATAATCAAAAAAGACTTTATCTTCCCTTGGATTATTCTCACTTTCATTTAAGCAATTACATAAAGTAAAATTTTCTTCGTCACTTAATTCACCACAACGTGGTTGACAGAACTGAAGGTACAAAGACGTTTTCATCACGCCAGAGAGAAAATGTCGATGCTGTCATCACGATGCTTAAACGAGTCATTAACTTAATAGTAATCAAGAATATTCCACTACCTTCTGCCCTCCTCAAATCAAATTACAGTTTTTACATTTAAAGATATAACTAAACAGGTGAATATATAATTTTTTCTTGTTTATTAAGCTCATTTTTTTACTTAGAAGTAATGTGTGAGTATGCAAACCCGGCCTTCATAACTCTAAACATAATGTATCTCATTATCTTTACAAGAGCTGGCCATAGAATAGTTCGAAAACCGCGTGGGTCTCTGGCAGGTCAGTGTTGCGGCTCTTGTGGAAGTAAATATATGTATGAAATTTGGTAAGTTAAAACTACTCAATGCCCTAAAGACAGCATTTAATTTATTCCATTTCTTTATACGAAGCTGACAGACTTTTTTTACAGTTGAAACCTCTTTCAATACTTATAAAATGATGTAAACATAGACTTGTGGATTTTGGAATATCTAAATGCGCCACTCGAATTTTTCTGAATTCGAACACGAGGCTATTACTGACATGAAGCTTGGTCACTCCCTGATCTACACCTAACTTCAGATGGCTGAATAAGCCCTAAATATTATATTTATAAAAATTGAGTTAAACGAGAGTGGTGAGTGTGTAATAAAAGGAAATATTACTATAGATTCACCACGTGTACGTCATATTTTGATTTACGCTTTATAACCATTGTAATGTCATAAAGAAGACAATAACTATTTTTTTCCTTTTGCGTACACTTTAATAATACTTTATGATAGCAGATTACACTAACCTTCTTCAAATCATATGACCCCTTTGCCCACACTCCGATATGCCCGCAGCATATTTTACTATTTTATTATTTTAATACCATCAAAGTAATAGACGAAGTGAATAAGGTCAGAAAAACCTAAGCAAACTATATACGTAAATATTAAAAATCCCTAAGTAACAACTGTAGTGAAATAGCCTTTAATTGCTGTTTAAGCATCTTTATTAATATGATACTGAACCTGCTTCGCTGAGCTCATTTACTGAAAAACGTGATTTCTCCTACCTTGTACACACATATCACAAGGCGAATTTATTCTATCAATAAGGTAGTTACAGGTCTTTCTCTCAATAGGATTAGTGTTGGAAGCATTAACTTCAAATTATTTACCAATATAGTCCTTACTGCTTTGAAATTTCACAAAAGACAACTCTTACCATACAACAGCTCTTCCTAGGCATCCGTTATGTTCTATATTTGATTCAGATCAGGAAACTTTGCTGTCCAATTTATTCTTTCAGTGTCTTTAGCTTCAAAACATAACCTGAACCAGGGTTCCATGATGTGGACCACAGTTTTTATTTAAAAAAAATGAAAAATCATATTTTCACGAATCGCCAACAAGCCCCTGCGTATAATTGTATAAGAGTTCATTTAATATCTCTGGGCAGATCATATTCTCCACCGAACAAAGGGACACAGATCATTGATCATTACTTATTCCTACGCTATCACATATGCAATCTGCGTAACTATCATACACATATTTGCGATTTACTTGGTATTCTTGGTGGACCTTAAAATGCAAACGCGTTAAAAATCGGATACCAAACTGAACCTCAACTAATCACTGAAAAAGCATCACTGAAAATTCCAGCTCTGTTGCTCACCCCATCTATTCACGACGAGGAACTGCGGAAAAACCGATCTTGAAAAGCAGCTGTTTTTCTTCTGTTACCTCGTCCGTGTATTCTAGCAAGAGTTTCGGAATCTTTGTTTCCAAATGACAGAGATTCTCTTTCCTGAAATATTCAGTCATTTGCTACTCCATTTATTGGTTATCTTGATTTTAAATACTCTTTTTTCTCATTAGTTCGCGGGGAAATATACTTTTATGGTAAGCGTTTGTACACAGCCGTTTCTAAGCAGAGGCAATGTAGACAGTCGCCTAACGTGTCGATTGTCGAAGGACTTCAGCTAAGTATTTTATAAAAGAGACAACTGAAAAGAAACACAATTTTTGTTTTGAATTAGTAGTATAATTATTTTATAATGGTAGCAAATTACAATGGTTGCTTACAAGGCTGAAAATACTGCAACTAGGCCTGGCGTTTATCATGCCGTTGGATAGCATACTACAGTAACAATAATTTAAAATTATTTGCTTATCAGAAGCAGAAAGAATCTGCGCTGTAGGGTTAAACTTAACTCTTACATTGCCTAATCTTATCTCACTCGGGTGAATTATCACTATCAAACTAACTAAATACATCTACTAAACATCATTAACCCAAAAAAGTAAAAATTCAAATTTTATTTCCTACTACTTGCAGGATTGTAAATAAAAATCAGAAGTAATAAATAATTTCTACCGCTATTTGCCGGATTTCTAACTAATGGGAACAGATTGTGGTTACTATATATATACATTTATAGCAACACCTACAAAGCTATGTCCCTGATAGAGTTTCTCCTTGCTTAACATTAACTATTACCAGATAAACAACTTGCTAACAAGTTCTTAACACAACACTTTTTTTTTAAATAAATGGCGGCCGCTTGCCTATAACGGCATTGGCCACTACTGAGGCCATTTTATTGTGGAGGCACCTAATAGGCGGCAACCGCTACCTCCTATGAACGGACAAACAATTTTACATCCATGTCCTCTCCGGGATTCAAACCCGGGCCCTTCAGTATCGCAGTCAGACTCCCCTAACCGTCTGGGCAGCTCTTAACACAACACTAGCAACCTCGGCTCAAACTGTTTGCTGAATAGCTGGGTAAATAGTAGAGCTCTCATGTTGCCAATCCGCATTATCTAAATGCAAGCCAAACATAACCTACTTTTCATTCTAGTGGAATTCGGAAGAATAATAGAAAGGGCAAAAATAATTAGCTTAAATTAGCAGTTTATTAAATAAATCTCCTACTGTGTCAAGTACGAAATTAACTTAAACATCCACTTCCTGTTATATATTGTGTTTTTTGTATATGTGTAAGTGAATTTGAATAAATCTGAATGCTACGATGAGCTGCCGCTCACAGAGTATATGCCTTCGTCAACACTTAACTCTATGTTTATATCATATATTTTGTAAAATCATTGTAAATACATTAATAAAAAAGATAATTTTAACTTCTTTACAAAGGCAAATTATTATTTAAAATCATTTATATAAATAATGTAATACACAAAACAGCTCGTTTTAAAAGATTATATGTACTTTTATATATATATTGTTACGAAATGTCCAGCCTCAGTGAGAAAGCTTCCTCGCAAAGCAGGTTTAGGGTTGCTAGAAAATGGCAAAGAAAGGCAGGGTTGCCACAATTGGCAAGAAATCGCCCTTTTGGCGACAAAGGTGGCGATGTTCTATAGACGCATGAAGAACTTTCTGGAACGAATTCTTCCTGATTTAGCCCAGAATGTTCTCGAACACAAGCCAAAAGCTATATAAACCCTGCTGATACGGGGTGAGTGGAGTCAGTGCGAAGTCCATCGATTTGATAGTCAGTCAGAGAGCGAGTGTCTCATAGCCTAGTGCCGAGTCGATCGTCGAGTGTATTGCGAGTTAATGCATAGTCGAGATTTATCTTAGAGTGTGTTGAGCTTCGGCAACGGGAGCTGTTCTGTAGTGCATCGCGAGTTGTTGCGTGGAGAGTCTCGAGAATACGTAAAGTTCCGAGAACGACTCAGCAGAGTCGGGTGCTCTACTCTGGTGCTTTGCCGTGAAGCTGTCTCCACCGTTATAGCCTGGTAACCTGAAGGCTGTGTCGCTGACTGTCTCAGAATACTTATAGCAGTTCTTCGATGACTGTAAAAGTGTTTTTGGAGCTGTCTTGTAAAATATTGCCAATAAAATGTGTTGCAATACTTCATTAAGTGTCGTCGTCGTTATTCGCTGCAAATCCACGAACCTCTTAACGTACATACATAAGAAGAAGAAAGAAAAACGTAACAATATGTAATACATATACATGTAATATAAAATCTGAAAGCTTTCAGATGTAATATATAGTCGTAATATCAAATCCAAAAGCTTTCAGATTTATTTTTTTTAATCCTTTTCTTTGTTCATAATTTAAATTACATCAAAAACTGCCTAGCGACCAATACACGTTTCTGAAGATTCAGCATTAAACTGCGTTCTTTTTAGTTCTAACATATCATCGTGCTTAGATTTAATTTAAATGTTGGTTTTCAATCAAAGATAAAACGCTATTTGTTGTGTGTATTGTGTTTTAGTTACTACAAATTTTCTTCCTTAGACAGATAATAAAATATTTTCCTTTTTAAAATGAATATATTTGTTTGCGAACGTATTTGACAACAATTTTAAATTAGCAAAAAAGAAGTCTTAGGTAGCATATGTTGAATAAAATTCCGTTAACGTCGAGCGCAATCAAATATAGGCCTTTCTTCGTCAGAAACTAAACGCTTTTTTTCAAATATATTTTGCTCTTAAAGAGAAACCAATGTCTGATCGCCCTGAAAAACGATATAGTAGATCCACTAGCAGCCGAGCGGTAAAATCTTTAAACACTAATTGTTCCGACCCGGGTTTGACTCCACGCAAACGGGCTAGCTGCATGGGCGCTTTCATGGATTTTCTTATGTGCAAAGTGTATACAAACCATTTTCCCTTATGAAAGGTCCTACACGAAGGCATCCCTTCCCTAAGGCAGATAGTCGAATAGTGCTTTGAAATAATCAACTAAAACCGAAAACCAAAATCTACAATATTCTTGGCTTGCTTTTCTGTCTAAATTAAAATTTTATATTGCAATGCTTCTCTTCCACTTGAAATTTAGTCTCAAATCTTAGTTCTAATTAAACAAATATTTTATATAAACATTTAAATCATTTTTTATATTGGAATATAAGGTATAAATCCAAATAAGATTGCTTGCTGGCGTGATAGAACGTAATACTTGGGATCTTTTGAAAGTAATAGATTGCTTTTAACTCATTTAATCCCGAAATACTGAATCTTTTGAAACCTACTCCACATATTAACACGTATCATTTGCATAAATTCATCATAAAATTAAAAAATTCTAAAAGCCCCGATACCTGCAATGAATACATTCATCTGTCTATCAGTCTCCATAAAATTTGAATTTTTTGGATGAAGTAAAAAACATTTTTAGGTTCAATGCCATTTAGAATTATTTGCACATAATTTATTACAGATTTCTCAACCGCCTCTTACACACACGCACACATACACACACACCAAAAAAAGAAAAGGAAAACCCACTTTTATGAGAACTTTAGATTTAGTTCAAGTGTTTTACATACTATGGAGATATTTCGTTGTTTTCCTATGTGGTTCGGAGAAGTAGTTGAAAGCAAATCAGAGTGAAAGCCTTGTTCTATCGACTAGTTTCAGCAACGGGGGCGGATGCGAGTTAATGCACAGTGGGTCGGGTTGCACCACAAATGCACTTCAGCGGTTTTTGATCTTTCTCTTTGCGATGAGTAACTCTGGTGTCTCGAAATAATGCTACCGACGTGAGTACAAGGCTACGTATAGCCATTTGAGAGCTGAAAAATACTTATACATATTTGCATCACCTCAAGAACGGTAAAGAAGTAATGTATTCTGTAATGAATATTTTTATTTCAACAGTTTATCACAACATTTATCAGTTTTTAATTCAAACCATATTTTTTTCCTTTGAAAAATATATTTTTATGCATTTTTTATCTTAATTCAGAAATTTGTTCGAAACCAATACAATCAAATTTCTTATTTTGGTTTGGTTTGATATGTACCTACTAGGATATATTTCTTTTATGCTGAGGCTGACAAAATCAGAAACTTCAGATTCAGGAGAATTCCACAAAGAAAGGTTCTTTAATCTTAGTTGAGGACCATAACGTTAGCCACTCCGCTGTTCGAAGGAACAGCTACTTTAATGAAATACCTTAGGCAAATTAAGAAACATGAGTGATAGCACTTAAGCAATTTACATATGAAACAGTCAAACTCACCCTAGAATGGAATAATACATGTAGAGTTAATACGTTTTTATTTATATCGATAGCTAACACATTATTAGCCAGAAACTTTACCTTTCTGCTGTTCATTGCTTCTCAATCGCTAAACTAAGATCATGTTTTCTACAGGTATGTGCTACTTAGCCTTTAGAAATAGTCCCTGTTTTTGTAGCTTGCTGTTTAACCAGATGTTAAAATTCCATGTGGTGGTTGTTTATAGCTTACTCTAAAAAGCACGCATATTACACATAGCCATGGTTCAAAAGTGCCCGAACAGAAAAATAGTCATATCTACAAAGATAGTCCAATGTTTATTTATCCATAGATGGAATTAAATGGATAAATTATAAGTTACAAGTACCAATCCAGAAGGAAGAATGGTTAAACGAATGTCACCGTTTAAGAAACGAATGCTACATATGTAATAGGTAATATTTCTTACACATTTAACAATTAAACTCATACATCCGTGCAGAAATTTCCTACAAAATGTTTTGACATAATGTAGCGTATCTACTTTCTAATAAGATAATATTTTACAGTCACGTAATATTATTCGCAAATTCCCACCAATCCGCACCGAGAGCTATCAATATATTAAAATGTTACATTTGTGAATACAGCTTCCCCCCCCCTGTGATTATATAGTAGTTAACTAAGGAAATTGTTGGTTTGATTGGATTAATATTTACATTTAACAAATAATAAAAAACTAAACTCGTTAGCCTGCAGTGCCAACGCCACCTAGACTACTAGTCTGTAGCCTAAGGGGCGTTGGCAGTGCCCCGAAATCTGCTTTCTTGACCTTGGGTGTCTGGAGTGCATTGGCATATGCCCTGGGCAAGTGGTCAGCTTGTCGCAGGACCCCCAGTGTTTAGTCCCCAAGCAAACTTGGTACTCATTTTATCGACCCATACAAGGGCGAAAGGCTAAATCAACCTTGCCCAGCCCGGGATCGAATCCCAGACCTGTGTTGCTGCTGCGCGACGTGCTGGCCACTTCGTCACCAGACGATCTTAACAAATAATAAAGTGAGAAATTAATGACATTTTTAGAAGTTTAATTTTAGTATTCAGCATATTAGCTAAAATGTATCTATTAGTGTAATTCATAGTTTATTGGTAAAACTACGGAATGGTCCATTCCACAATTTTAATAAATTCATAATTATAATGAAGTTGCTACTTTATTCTTAATTATTCTCATGGTGAGGATCAAAGTGACTAGGAATTTAAGCTTTTAATGTAAAATTTAAGCTAAAACGTTTTCTTAATTTTTAAAACTCATTTGCTTTTTGTTGCATCTTATGCTTGAATCTATATCTTAAAATATCTTATGTTTCAATGTAGTTAGTCCAGTGTGTATGCAGCTACTATCTGCTGAAATTTATTCTCTCTTCTGAATACAACAAATTTTCTTTTATAGAAAAATATAAATAACTGTTATAGATTAGTGACACTGTCAAAACAGTAAATTTAGTCAATGTCAAAACAGTAGTAAATGCTATTACTTCCTACAAATGATAGTAAATTATAAGATTTAACATACCAATAAATTATACGACGTGAATGTTTACACTGAGCTAAATTTGAATATTTTACTGTCACAACAAATGCTTAAATTAGACGACGTGCAAATATTACGGGTTCATATTTACTGTAGTTAGTAGTAATAATCTGGGTATTCAGTATTCCTTTGGGGCAAATTACTACATTTTAAAGACTTTTAATACAACTGTGTAGTACATAAGCAGTAAAATTGAATATTTGTTAAGAGTTTATACTTATGTCTAGATTCTTTATAAAACTCGCATTTAAGTACGAATGTGTCGATAAGCCAGTAGAATTTTGGCACTTCTTCATATAAATTTATCGAAATATGAATTATGTTTGAATAATAATTGTAATTTTAGGATAGAATATTTTTATTAAACAAAATTTACTTAATTTAAAAATTCAAGTGTGGTTTTAATTCAAAAATTTTGTCCATCCTTTCATGGAAAAATAATATACATAAATACGCTTGAATGCCAGACTGATGATTGTATGCAGCTAGAGAAAATTAAACTAATTGTCATGAAAATCGTAATTAAACTCTCTAATCATAGTTCTAGACAATTGGTTAATTTGAGATCACAATCAACAAAACTGAAGTAATAATTTTAGAACAAAAATATATTTTTATTAGCATTTGGTAGTTTTCCAAAGTTGAAGACCTATGAAACAGAAACACGAGTAGTTTATATTTAGTATTAAGCCATACAAAAATTCATTATCGCAGTAAATATGAAAACGGTTGTAATCTTAATATAACGGCCCTACTGACTAGTAAGCTGAATTTTGAGGACTTATTAATATTACTTTTAGTACATCCAAAAGCGTCTCCGATTATCAATAAGGAAGCTGGGGAATGCAGCTGGAAGACATATCGTACTGAGTACATCAGATATTTTTAATCTCGTCTCTGAGGCTAGAATATTCCTTTCGAGTGTAAACCTTTTTATATTGTTTCCAAAAATAAAAATGAGAAGTTCTTCATATAGAAGTGTTGAGGATTCCCTTAAATCCAATAAACATGACTAGTTTCAAATACTAGTTTCAAATACTAGGTAAGCGAATTTCATATTCTGGAGTGCAAATCGTAGCTGATGCACATTTCAGCAGTTCCGGTGACAGTTAAGGAGTGAGAGACGTGATACTACAAATCCAGAGGGAAAACGTGAAGGATATTTTACTTCACTGTCACTTCGCTCCTTTTATTTAAAAAAAAATTAATGTTTTTTTTCTGAGACTAACTATCACGGTATCTAATCCATCACATATTTAGAAATACTGGTAAAGAAAAAATGGGATATAGAATATTTATAGGCAATAATATACAGGTAATAAGTGCATACAGATCTGTATTAGTCAGTACTAGATCATTCACATTCACCTTTTTCATCCTCTAGTCCCATTATCCGTCAAATTCCATTTTGAATGAATCAGGCCCAAAGTACAAAATGTCTTTTATTTCTAATAGACGTTTAGTAAACTATATCAAATAATTCTCGTTTTGCTCTGAAATAAAAATCGAAGATGAAAAGGCATTCAGAAGATCATAAAAAGATATATTTTTCTCTCAAAACCCACCAGGGATATTACAGTGTTATAAAAGGTTTTGAACATTTCTTTTCTAAAACGCTGAAGTCTAAACTTCTGTTTAATAACAAAAGAAAACATAAATGTAGGAAATATCCATTTTTTTGCACATGCGCTGTTGGTTGACTATTCTCACATGGCTAAAGTAACATCAGAATATGCGTTTAAATGCTTACGTTTTAGGGATCATTAGGAGCGAGAAACGTGAAAGATTAGCTATGTCCTCATCGAGATTTGAACCAAGGATCTTCCAATTGTTGACTGGACGTGTTATGTCTTACAACAAGAAAAAGACATGAAGAATTACGATAATTCCTTGCAAAGTTTCATGACGCTTAGTGGAAATTTTAACGTGAACTGATATAACGAACAGCTTTTACTACTGTTTTGGAAAGCTATTGCTATACAAGTAAGATTTGTATCAACGGGACTTTTCAACTGGCGAACACTTGGCTAACTGAGCACTTTTCGGAGATGGATAAACCCATGTGTTATTTAGTTGTGTTATCACCGAGAATGCTGGCCAGGATGCATCCCAATAGGCTACTGATTTACACCCACGAGAAAGGAAAAGCATCGTCCTTACTTAGAGGCGAAATACCGACGGACACGGATCCAAGGGTCTCCTATTCTTCTTCCAACCTCCCGAAAAGACGTTTGGTTTTTGACAATATTTAAATCTCCCCATGCCACAAAGACTACATCCATTTACAAATAGTTATGCCTTCTCCGAGATTCGAACTCGGACGCAAGATAATGGCAGCGGGTTCCTCCACCACCTTACCAACAAATAGCTTCTCTGGGGTTTCGAACTAAAACCTCCTCAGTTTCAGAGAAGATCGCTACGACAGAGGTACCTTGACTACGCTTTTTTGCTTAACTTTTGTGACCTTCAGTGATAGGGTAGGAGGATCCGAATGTTTTCATTAGAAAAGGGGCTAAATAGATATGAAATCTATTAGCAATAAAAAGAGAGTTCACTGCTATTTATTGATACAAATTCATGTCTTAAAAGTTGCATTATAAAGCGAATTTTTATTATAATTAATTCAGTTTTATATTTTGCAGGAACATATCACTTAACGAGATGCAGCATAGCAACACGCCTGATATCCAAATTTTGTTTTCGTGGGATAGTGTTACACTGTATACAATAAAAGTAATTAAAAGTTTTCCGGCCATTTCATTTTCCGATTTGATCTATCTAACGGCCTCGTAGACTTCTTCTCATAGGTATACATCAGGTTTAAAGAATATGCTACGCAGACTCACTTTCCAAAAATTTGAACACACACATCATGTAGAAAACTCGCTAGATGGACGTTATCGCTATAGTAATATTATTATAGGTTAAAAAAACTGTGAGAAATAATATAAGCAGAAGGAATATATAAACCAAGGTGAATAAGAAATTAATTTAAAATAATGATTATGTCTTTTTAACTCAAATGGCACATCATTTCTAAAAACAAATGAATAGCCGCAGTTTAGAATTCTGCCAAGACAGACGTCACAAATTCCAGCACCTTTCTCTTTTATTTTATAAATCGCTATACAGTATATTTTGTCTTTGAAAAATCTTCCATAATTTCACCAACGATTTTTGGAATGGCATTCATATTAGTCTTTCTTTCATTACATTGAGACGCATATTTTATCAAACCTGTATAGTTATCAAGTTTTTATCTTCGCAACAGGAAGCATGAAAAATCAGCTACAGCCTCGCCGGTATTCAAAGCACTGATCTAAGCCTTACGTGCTATCAGCTGTCAGCTATACCTAGAGCAGACGTACGAATGAGCAGATTGCGATCCTCTCCAATCTCTTACATTGTCCCTCAGATAAAGGGTGACTGGGTAAAGGACGAGACCCAGTGGACTTAATATAAGTGGTGACGATCTCCCATATTTTAGTTCGAAGCTATCATAAAGCTTTAAGTTCTCCGGAGCAGGAAACATGAGAAATTAATTATGCGTACACTGGAATTTCAGCCACGGACCTTCCTACTGTCTGCCGATTTGCCAGTTATGCCAAGAGACCAAGCAAGAGGAAATGATAATTGGTTATATTCTTCCCCACTTAAAAATCGAATGGGTAAAGAGAAACCACTAACCCAACACCAGGTGGTAACGAATTATACACAGTCCAGTCACATTAATGTGACCATCTGTCAAAAGCCAGAATAACCACCTTTCGCAGAGCGGACTGCTGCGAGACGTGCAGGAAGAGAGTCACATAGGTCCCTGAAGGTGTTCTCTGGGATGTTGAGCCATGCCGACTCTAATGCCGCGGCCAGCTGCGCTAGATTACGCGGTTGAGGATCCATGGCGCGAACAACTCGATCGAGATGGTCTCACAGATGCTCGATTGGGTTTAAGTCAGGTGAGTTTGCTGGCCAGGGGAGAACGGTAAACTCATCCTGGTGCTCTTCGAACCACGCACGTACACTGGCAGCTGTATGGCACCTCGCATTGTCCTGCTGGAAGATGCCATCATCCTGAGGAAAAACAATGCGCATGTAGGGGTGAACATGGTCCGCAAGGACAGATGCGTACTTGTATTGATCCATTGTGCCTTCCACAATGATCAGTGAACCTAGAGAATGCCAGGAAAACATTCCCCAGACCATAATGCTCCCGCCTCCAGCTTGGACCGTTCCGGCAATGGTTGCAGGGTGGTTCCTTTCAGAGGTTTCACGCCTTATACGCCAACGTCCATCTGTCCGATGGAGCATAAAACGCGATTCATCCGAAAACGCAACCTGTCGCCACTCAGTGGACGTCCAGCTGCTGTACTGGCGTGCAAATTCTAGCCTTCGCCGTCGATGAACAGCAGTCAGCATAGGTGCACGAACCAGGCGTCTGCTTCGGAGGCCCAGACGCAGCAATGTTCGCTGAATAGTACTTTGGGAGACACTTTTGGTAGCCCCTTGGTTCATTTTGGTGGTCAGTTGCTCAACGGTAGCCCGTCTATCTGCCCGAACGCATCTCCGCAACCGTCGTTCGCCTCTGTCATCTATGGCCCGTGGTGCACCACATTTGCCACGTCGCTGATTTTGGACAGTCCCATTTTGCCATGCACGGTACACTTTTACCACGGCGGCACGCGAACAGTTCACAAACTCAGCCGTTTCGGAAATGCTTCCACCCTTGGCCCGAAAGCCAATGATCATGCCCTTTTGGAAGTCGGATAAATCGCTTCGTTTCTGCATTACGCCAACGATTGAAATGTTTTCCGAAGCCCTCACACACCCTTTATATACGCTCAACTGCACTGTGCTGCCACCTGCCTTCTGTGATTGGTTATTTAACTCTGACATGGAAAGTACGTGGTGGTCACATTAATGTGACTGGACTGTGTAGTAAATCATATGTTAGTTGGGCGCCACTGTAGAGTTTTTAGGCTTGAGGGAGAAACAGGAAAAATCAGCTATATCTTACCAGGGGAATTAGTTCTGTTTCCGCGATTCCTCTTTCCACGTTTTTCAAAATTCTTCCTGTTCCCGCGAATTCGGAGAGTACAGTTCTCCCACAACTCCTCAGGAGATGTCACTATGAGTCATTAAGAAGAGCTGGGCAGTTTCTTTGTGAATAAGTTAAGTCTTCGTTAGATTGAAGACATGTCTTACTTTAGGCTCTTCTCGAAATCTTTAGTTTCATTCTATTTGTAATTCTGCTACAGTATTAGCTGTTATTTTCACATCTTCACATCTTATGTTAATCAATATGGTTGTTTTAGACATTATTGAAACCAAAAGGAAAAAAACCTTTAGCATTTTATAAAGGTTATCAATATCGAATTCGGAATAGAAATAAGGAAAATAAATTGGATTTGCATAAATGAAATAATTAAAAGATGCAAAGGCGCAGTTAAGCCCAAAGCAGAAGTCGTTTTAGAAGAAAGAACGTCATTTTAGAACTTCGCTTTAGAACGAGTATTTATTCTGGAAGATTTTATTATAACTCACCTTCATGCAGAATTTCGGAAGAAAGTTAATTTTTACTTTAGGAAATGATCTTTTAGTTTATTGCCAATATCATCGCAGAGTTTGAATCTCTCTCCCTCTCTCTCCTTTGAATTGCACTATTAACTTCCTTCATGCAAAGATCTAAGATCGTAAATATTTTTCAATGATTTCTTTTAAAATTCTTTTTTTTAATCTAATTTTTTTTTACTTTTCTACATTTCGGGCGAGGCCAAGGTCCAATTGGCCCCCCACTATGTAACACATTTGGGAATCTGGGTAATGAAGATTGATGATTTCGCGAAAACAGGAACCTTTTTTGACAACTGCGGAAGCAGGAATAGCGGGAACAGGAAGACAAGGGATTTGAAATACTGATTTTCCGATTACAAGCCAGGGCGTCTAACATTTATTTCACTACAGTACGCATGGGGAATGGAATAATTCTTTATGAGGTTTCTAGGAAAATGGCTGCTTTAAATAAACATATTTGTCGTATATTGTTATTCATTTTACCTTGAAGTTTAGAAGAAATAATTCGTTCTAAATGTTGTAAACATGTGAATGAAATTTTCGTGAAGCTACGAGCCCGATATTCACTTATCTTAAAACGGTAATTTAACACATTGCGTGAATGACTAAGAAGGAGAGCCAGAGAATCATTAGTGCGAAGATTCTCAGCTGTGAATTTTTTATTATATTTTACATAATTGGCACAGATTATCGATTTATGTCAAAGTATCATACCGTGATGTTATTAAATAATATTTAATTTATAAGTAGGAAATAAGTTTAATATTTGTACATACAATGAGAAGGCGAATATTAAAAACTGCATGGGTACAAAGATTGAAATTTATCTTCATACGATAAAATTCATATAACTGCTTGGAAAGGTGCATCAATCCACAATATCAATTCACTTCTTACTCTACTCTGGTCAGCGAAAAAATTCCTTGAACAGCTCGTATTTAAGGGTATTTGAATAAGATTCTCATTTATTTGGATAACATACTATTCACCCAATGATCACATCTTAAACCTTCAATCGATATTTAACCTTCTACTGCTTTAATGATATATTAAAACACATATGTTACGAAAAAAATGTGCGTTCTTCCTTTTCGAATGAAAAATGATATTAGCTGTTATGTTTGCTATATTATAACTAGTTACGGTGCGTTTCTTTATTTAGGTAGAGATATTGTAAAAGAAAATATTAGGAATATTTTAATTTTATTACATAAAATAATTACAATTGGTCGTTTGATATACAACTAATTCCCGTGTACATAATATGATAACAGTTTCAGAATCTAGTAACAATGTCTACATATATTTCTTAAATTTCTAGTTTTTTTTTACTTAAAGGGTCCACAAAGGCTATTAGTCTTAAAACGGCATTTTGCATTGAATCACTAAAAAGCGTTGTCGCAGTTTTCGAGTTGTTGCCACCAAACATTATCTCCCTGTATTATATTTAAAGAAATTAAATAATGAAGAATCTGAATGCGTGTATGTGTGTTTCTCGCATTGGTAAAACACAGCAGCACTTAGAGCTACTAAATTTTAAATAACATAGTCCTCCGCCCGAATATGAGCACCTAGAAGCCCAATTTTCAAATTCGGAATTTGCTTTATTGTCTGTTTCATATTTTGTAAAACTTTAAAATTTTTTATTAACAAACTCAACGACTTCAAATGGCAACACTGTACAGAATAACAACCCTGTACGGAAAAAAAAGAATTATCTCCAGCGCGCGAGACTGTCTATCGGAAATTCTACAGATATGCTGTTTTTAAATATTTTGCTCAAAGAAATTCGTACAAATGCTCTCGAAACGTGTATGTCTGTGTAAATTTTTCATTTACACACACATACACCCCTTTGGGCGTAATCTAAATTCTGAAAGCTTTCAGTTTTTCCCCTTGTATAAGTTTTATGAATAAGGACAAAGACATCAGTCTGCTTGCTTTTTTTTTCTACCAATGGCAGGTCCTCAGCCGACTTGGCCACTACTAAGGTCAGAAGTGGTGGTCACTTTGTTATGGAGGCATCTAATAAGTGGGCCACCTTTGCCTCCTATGAAGGGACGGATAGTTACAACCATGCCTTATCCGAGATTTGAACCTGGGCCCTTTGGTATCGCAGTCGGCTTCCCTAACCACTATACGATCTGGGTGACAGTCTGCTTGTTATTTGATATAAATCTCTCCTTGTACGTCTGTGTATTCAGTTCAGATTCAATTGGCATGTTATAAAATATAGTCACACATTTTATTTTAATATCAAACATCTTGTAAAAAAATGCCTACTATTTTTATTATAGATAATAAAACGTATGCGTAAATCTTACCTTAATAGTACAATTTATTTATTTTTGGGATGGAGCTATAATATAAAAACTACAATCAAATATTAAAAAATGCCTTTTCATAAGTGACACAGAAGAGATATTTCATTTGTGAGGAAAGGTAATGGTGTCATATGAAATCTAAGACGCACTTTTGTGACTCACAAAAAGTTGTTAATTATTAAAGTAACATTTTATCTATTTTGACCTTGATTTAAAGAGAACTTATTAATCTTTATCAACATTATATGGAGGAACACTCATTTCAAAAGTCAATAAAAATGCATTTTATTTAATATGTACAAAAGTAATCACAATTCCAAGATATGTTTTCATCAGAAGAATATCTGTTTCTATTTTAACTATAAGGAATTATCACTTTTAATTTTCTATAAAACTTTCCTTCTTTTAATCTCTGAAATTCTTACTTTTGCGCATATTCATACTTGACCCTCTTTCGTTTATGACCATTTCATTTTGCATAAGAGGGCTTGACCCACCTGAATGTTTCATTCTCGCTTACTAATACGCACTCTTCATTATTCTCGACACTGACAAACCTAACAAATCTTTTAAAATACCTTCTGTTGTCACTAAGATAAAGGAATAGTAAGAGTTGTTTGTTGATATATTTCATCATTCTAGTTAATGGCAGAGGACGTGCTTAGTATCTTAAGTTCCCTACCAAAATCCTAAACTGACCTATTTTTTACCTATGTTCTGAAGCGTTGTTCCGCAAAGCTTTTACTAATATGGCATTCTAAAAAACCTCAAAAAATAGAACTGATGTATTGGCTTAATATACCTTTTTCATATAGTGCGGCTTTTTTTCCTGAATTTAACGATAACCTCACTTTAGCGATTCGTATCGATAACTGTAATATATTTATGTTATATGAATGGTCTTAGTATGATATCATGAAAAGTTTATAAATTTATTAGTGAAAATAAGATAATAACCAAAAGCATTTCACAATGTAATTTGTACTGAATGCAAAAGGATGACTGTTTCAGTTTAAAACATTTCATTGAAATCCTTTTTAGAAGCTGAACATGATATGATCACCAATCGAACTATGCATTATTTCTAAAGTGCAACTTATTTTTCTAGTTTTACGAGTATATAATAAATATACGGGTAAGCTTTAGAAATGAAGCACTGATTGTCATGAACTTGTGAAAAAAATCAAAGTATTTAAAATAGACATAGATTATCTCCAGAATAAATAAATATTGTGGTTTAACCAATCATGTGCGGAAATTAAATGTAAATAAAAGCTTCATACATTGTATAAGGAACCCTCTAATTATAAATTCTCATTTACATTTAGTAAGTTTTCGTAGCGGGCTACATCGTAGCTGCTAGGGCTAGAAACTGCATATATTGACAAAGTGTGAATAGCATAAATATGAAAATCCTTTACAGAACTATGAAATAGAGAATTATTATGATTAACAATGTCGAGTTCTTTCTTCTATAGCTTAATAATTTGCTTGATGAGAATACAGAAAAATATTTATGAAGACAATTTTTTAAAATCATTATAACCAGGAAAGTTTCCATTTTTGCGCAAAAAAAAGAAGAAAATTCGAATAATACGATCCTCGCCATTTCTTGTTCTAAACCATTCTAAACGATCATTTCTCACAAATTGAGTAATATTTTATAAATGGCACATTAGTACATTAAAGAAAATTCTTAATGTAATTCTAAACTTAATAACAAATACTGAATGATTTGGAAATTACATTAACCAGAAAATTATCAAAGTATACTTGTAATGTGCACTAATATTTAAAGTAAGCGGAATGGATCCAAAACTATGCTAAAAGGAAATATTTACTAAAAAAATAATTACTGACTTGAATCCATTTGAACTAAAAAATATATTTCTGTTTAAGGATTGATACAATCTTAACCGTTAAATTATTAATTATAAAAGTAACTGTTAACGATCTAAAATCAAGCTCAATAATCTTTATAATTGTTCTATTCCAGCGATTTTTTTCTCCGTTTTTCAACATGTTGATAAAAATAATTACGGTCTCCTTGAATTACTTCACACATGTTTAAATTGTATATAAATTTGACGTATTTATAAATCATGTCAATGTAAAATTTTAGGTGGATCTCACCACGCACATGTAAGTTCTATCAAATCCATATTCCCCTCATGAGCCTGACGAAGAAAACAGGCAATCAAGGTATTTTGCATGGCGAAAACAAATGGAGGCCTTGAAAGAAATACTTTGATGTTACCAATTCAGGTTTCTGCTGCATTAAATTTCAATGCTCCTCAATCTAGACAATGTGTATTCTCAGGTACATTGCGGCCCCATAGCGACCGCAGTATACCTGAGAATTATTGTAATACTAAAAGACAATGGTCCAGAAATGGACTTGACTTATAATTTTAAGGCGTCACAAATTATCATCAGTCTTATACAACCTCTGAGAAATGAAGCAGCAGAAAACGTAAATAGCAGTCTATCGGAATTACCCTGACCAGGTAAGACTCATATCCAAAATTTTCAAAAATATTCAATCATAACCAATTATGTACTCCACTACTTGCTTCCCGTTTCTAATTTTGCGATCAGGTGAGCACAGAATTCAAGCAAAATTATTTACATTATAAACGATTATTGGCCCTCCTTTCATTGTGCTATGTCCTGTTCAAAGTTACTTAGCTTCAGGGTGTACTTGGGTACAAGAGCACTTTTCTCAGACCAGTACAGTTTACTTTTTGGGACAAAACTCGTTTTGTGCTGCAGCCTAGTAAATATGAGTATGATCCAGGGGAAGACAGTTGAAATTACTCAAGGAGCTTCTATGGCGGCACCCTACATCGTTTTCTATTCTTGAGTTGGTGTGTTTTGAGATAGTGTAAACTAACCCGAATCCCAAGAACTCTCAAGAGGATAGCAATATACACAAATCCCGTATCTCCCGTCCATAAAAACTGACCATGTAACCAAAGAAATATTGAACAAGTAGTAATAAAAATATGGCAAGTTTCTCCATGGGTTATCACTTGGATTTTTGATTCTCTAAATATCAGTACACAGTGCTATCATTTGCAGACGGTAACTCCAGAGCCTCAGTTATTCTAGTGGAAATTGAGAAAATGGTATACGGAACATATTCTACACGCCATTTTCTCAACTGCCACTAGAACTCAGTACCATAACCACGCATTTGACACAACTATAGCTTTTTAGATCATTATATTTTGTCCGCTTTGTTGATGCCGGACCATCATGAACATCTATGGTTTTCCTGTGCGAATTTTTCCAAACAGCAATTTAATAAGGATAGTAACAATGTGTTAGAAAGATGACGAACTATTTTGTAGCACTAAGATGTTGACTACTTATGGAAGACTCGAAGTACGTAATTTCCCTTTCTTCATGAAATGATTTTGTGATTTGTCATATTTGAAATATTTCTTATGAATTTTTTTTTGCATTTTTTTTCTTGTGCTTTTTCATTCTGTTCTCAGCTTAGAATTTTAAATCATAATCCAATACGTACTTTCATAATCTTTATTAAGACGCTTAAGAGATCTGGTTTTGTTTCTATCTTACCAGCCACAATTTATTTCAGAATATAACAATTTAAAGATATGCCATGATAGTGAAATACATCATTTCAGCATATAGAACGCTTATTTTTTCATGTTAACTATATTTTTGGAACAATTTTGAAACAAAGAAAACTTTGAATGATATTCTTTACTTAGTACCCTTCATTTCTGAACAAAACACGCAGAAAGTAGTTTCATCTATATTTTCCTGTATGTCGACACAAATAACGCGTAATGCTTAATCTGTGCTAAATTCATTCATCACATAGGCTACTTGCTCTTGATAATATATTTTTTCTGACTGACATAAAACACGACTATTAATTGTAATTATTTTCAGCCTTTTTTTACTTTATTGTTTTTGACCGTATCGATATCACCATTTCCATCTAAAATCAATTTCTGTTTTCCGTATCTTTCCCGCAAAGTTTTTTTTCCATAATCGCCTTAAATAAAAGAAAGCCAAATTTAGCAATCACAAACAAAATGACAACGATTTCTACAGAATAAATAAATCAATAATTTTTATTAATGCATGTAATAGATGCATCCACTAAATGTAATGGGAGTTAAGCTCGGGTTGTTATTAAAATAAATACACTAGAGATTGTAACTATATTTTACTATATTTAGTTTAAGAACAAGCACTGTTAGTTAGTGAAAGGGAACTGATGCTTTAATGCTCACTTTCAAATGCTTTTAACCATGAAGCTGATTTATTGAAATGATATTAATGAATAATCTTCAATAAAAATATAATTTTTAAAAATGGTTTATTATTTCATTAGTTTTCAAGATTTGCAACTATTAATGTTTTCTTTATTATCAGCAAATAATTTTAAATCTTCAGGGATTTTCTAATTGCCTATTAGGTAGTTAAATAAGAAAGCTTTCAAGTATTGATATTGTAGGATTGTTTTCGAAAGTATATTCCATATACTTTAGAAAACAATAAATATATATATGTGTCCTCTACGTAAGAAGGTTAAGCCTTTTTTATTCCAGCCAAAATAGAAAAAATTACCTTAATCATTAAGATTTAATTTTTTCGCGAATCCTTAATTTAAAGGAAAAATTGCTGTACATTTACTTTTGCTAAAAAATAAAGCGTTATTTATCATGCAAATATGACAATATTCTGCGCGGATTGTAGCTGTGAAAATCTTTGATATGAGAGTTAAAATTAGCCTTACGTCATCTAAAGTAATGCAAAACGCATAAGTTAACTATTCAAGTAATCTGCCTCAACTTCGTGCAAACTCGCTAATTTTACCAAATTTTAATGCCCAAAACGTGTCAAAATGTGCAGAGAAAATTTTCATAATTATGTAATAAAAAATTATATAATTTAATAACAACAGATCTACAATGCTTAATTAACACTTAATTTTCAAAACACATTGTATATCTAAGAAAACTAGCGATGAAAGTTTTCCTAGCACAGCTGCTGTGTTTCAAAAGGGCAATGAAGCCAAATTACAGGTAATAGTTAAACGTCTACTAGATAGCAGACGTTAATTTTGTTAATTTCTTTTGCGTAAATGCAATTTTGCTGAAATTACATTTATCGGATATTCTACATTTATGAAATTACTAATTATTCTTAAAAATTTCCTTTCTGATATCCTTTTCTAACTATTAATCTATCAGTTTAAGCTGAAATCATGAAACCCTCCATCGTTGTCTTTTATTATGTTTGATGTAACGGCTCTAAAATTTGGATTAAATGTACTTCTTTTACAGTAAATATTTTAAAACCATTGATTTCCGTGCCACTTCCTGTAAATACAATTTCTGATTAAATTCCTTTTACGGTAATTATTTTAAAGCCATTGATTTCCGTGCTACTTCTTGCAAATACAATTCCTAACATTCAACCTTTAGAACAAGTATTATAATAGATTTCAAACATCATTATAGGAAAGATGCTCAGAAAAGTATAAACAGAATCAAATCTTATGAAAATGAAGCACTTAGAAGGAGATAATTAAGTCAGTATCTTTGCTAGGAGCCATGAATGTTATAGTCAAAACAGGGAGTCAGAATAAAATTAAAAATTGTTTTCGAATATATGGCTTTTATTCAGAAAAAGCCTCGTAGGAACTGCAAGCTATAGCTAATGTTTCAGACATCAGTGAAGGAAGTAATAAAGATTCTTAAAATTCTTAGAATTCTTATCAACTGACAACATGCGTAATACCTGACTATGATGTTACAGAAATGTTAAAATAACTGCAGAAACTGATAGTAAAAGTGATGCTACATCGACATTACGGAATCTAGAAAAGCACCGTAAATTCTAATAAAAACTCTAGAACCGAAAGTTAATGATAAAAAAAAAAGTTACCAGCAAAATTGAGAATACAATTGAAAAACTACTGCCCAACAATACGAAACCATCAGGGATTAAACAGTTGTTTTTGTACAAGTTAAAAATTTCATCAAGTACGTAAATTACAAAAATGCTTTATAAAAAATTTAAAAAATAAATTTCAAAATTGCCTATTTAGTTTAATTTTAGCATTAACTTTTAATTATTATTTTAGGACTAATTACTGGATTAGCTGTTAGTTATTATTTTACTAGACGGGCTTAAACCAGATATCACAGTTTGGACTAAACCCCTTAATAAACTCAAATATATTTGGAGCGAAAATGATTTTAATAAGGGGTGGATACAGTATTTGAAAAATTCAAAAAAATTAAGAACCTTTTAAGATTTGGATTAAAAAAAATTAGGGGTCTCCCCACCTCTAAATAATACTTTGGACATTCTACCTAAGACAACCTTGAAGATGCCAGAATTCTCCAGATACATACAGATGCTATTAAACTATAAATGAAATAAAGAAAATTTGCTTATTTATGCTAAGTTACTTTTGAATTTCTTCTATTGCTATTATAAATAAATGCAATAGATTCACAAATTTAAGCTACATGATATTCTAATTGCCTTCTCGTTGCAATTCATCATTGTTCCTATTTGAACGAAGAGGAAACGCAAACTTACAAATCAAATAAGGCAATCCCACCGCAAGCTTCTAATCTGTTTTACTTCCTCTCCATCAATGCTTATTTCTGTAATATTCTGTCGACGGGGCTCTATGTAAGTTACTGAAATCTAAGAAAAGTTAGAACTATCCTTCATATCTACAAGTAAATGCATAAATTGGTTAATCTCGAATAAAATTTCAGAATTTGCTCTACAATTATTCTTTTTCACGTTACAAATCATACTTTTCATTCAGTTTGTCACAAATGCAGTCCCTCAAGTTTATAACATTAAAACTAAAAGAATGTTGTTTTATAAACGACTTTATTGCATGCATTGTTCTTCTTTTGATTAATACTTAGATCAAATGTCACGCAGAAAATGGTAATTTTTACAATTTCAGACCATTATTTTTTGCTTATATCTTGTAGGGTTCAACTCTTTAAATCTTAAGTTCTTACTGAGAACCCCACGAACACTTTACAAGCGAATAATCACTTAAGTGGGAACAGAACAGGTGAGACTTGAGAAGGGTTTAAAACCCTTTATTATCCAGTATATTTACAATCAGTTCTGACTTGGAACTTTACAATAAAGCCACCACTCGGACTTGAACTTAAATACTAATAATTTGAACTAAAATTAACTTAACTAAAGTTCTTAAATAAATATAGCCGAAGCTATCAGAATCTAACTAGTTGGTCCTAAGTATTAATTGAATCGGCGAAGCCTAGCAAGGGCCTAGATATGGCCGAGCGTAGTAACAGCTAAGAGAGATGTGGCCAGAAGGCAAACGCACGCGCGCTAGTCAGGAAATCAGACTCTCTCTGTTGAAGTCGGTTAAGTCACGGCTTAAATAGTACTCATTCTCATTTGCATTCTCTGCGTTTCTGAATTTACATTCTGGCAGGAAATTGTAAGCTGAAATTAGAATAAGATAGGAAAGATACAAAACTTAAAATAACTGTTAGAAAACGCATAATAAACCTTACAATATTAACAAGAATATGCGGGAAGTATTAAGACTTGATGAGTTCAGTACATTTAACAGAAAAGTATTCAGTTAAAATATGAATAAATAAACAATACTCTTAGTTTTACGGGTTTGAAATCTGAAATATAAGGCTATACATTAGCAGTTAGCAGTACATGTGCTAAAATCGCTCAATATTAAACTTTATAAAATATTTATTTCTGCGTATAAATAACTGTCAATAAACTATTATCTACAACTGAAAACAACGCATCAGTTTTAGTTCACAAAAATTGATTTAAAGTACAAAGTCATCAAATTCGCTGAAACAACCTTGTATTTGGCGTACATTTACTAAAAACACTCAATCGATTTCGAGGGCAACTACAGGACCTGATGAGGAGCCCATATGATAATGCCCATACTTTTATTTTATACTATAAAAGCACTGAAACTATCAATAAACATATCAATTAAATGATACATGACTATATTTTTATACAGTACTAATAAATATACTCTATGTTGCTTTGCATCACAGTAGATTTGATTAGGTAAGTATTAATTATACTCGCAGATTATGAAAGGGTTTGAAACCATTAAGAACTCAAGGCAAACACGCGTTTGGATTCTGTTACAGTAAAACGGAAAATTCAGGTTCGAATATGACAGTGTGAATAATAGAGAAAACGTAATACATTCAGAATGTTATTTATTTAACTGAAAAAATTCATTATTTTGAGAAATAAGTTGCAGGATTACAGAGGCCTTGATTAATTTTAAAAGTTAGGAAACCTTTTAGCTTGGTTTGTGTAATATGACATTCGTGTGAAATTAGAACCATCGTCTTTCCAACATTCACTCCCATATTTTAGAGATCGGTCACAAGAGTATGCTTCGAAATATTTTAATTCTGAATCTTTTATTAAATCTCTGACTTTAGAGACGCACTCAAATGTCAAAGCATTAATTTAGAAACTTTTCCCATTCACATTTTCTATTAACACTGGCTTGAAATGCTGATTGTAACATTTGAAGTAATCTATAACTATTTCACAGTCCCAATAAATGTAATATCTGACATTCTAGAAGCACATATATAGTTGACTTCTTAAAAGGAAAAGTATTAATCACTATTTCACTGCACAAAACTTTTCCTCGTAATAAACTACTGTAAAAGTCCTTAAGAATAGACCTACAGTCACTGTAGTCTGCGAAGCAAATCACTGTTATAGAAAATTCCTAATTCAGTTAGAAATCACTAATTTAATTTATGTAAAATATTTAACAATTTATTCTTCCACAGAAGTACCTAATACAAGACTTCACTCTTAAATTTAGACTCGGAATAAAATAATTTGTTCCTTTGAATAATTTGCTCTTCTTAAGTTCAAATTCAGAATAAAATAATTTGCACCTTCCTTTATTTTTAAAATAGGAGAAAAGAGCGTAAGCAGAATTATTATATTTTTAGGAATTATTTTGAGAAACTCATTTTTAGTGATATTCTGATTTTCCTGGAAGTAATATCTAATAAAATTATATTTACCAATGTACTTATACGCTTAATAAAGAAATTTAAAAATGCGAGAAGTAATGTTCGAAAACTATGAAACTCAAAAAAAAGAAGAAAAAGAAAAAGAAAAAAAAAGAGGAATAAAACTAATTAAAGACAAGAATTAAGTCACTTAAATATGTATTAAAAGTTAAAAATAATAAAAGAAAAGAATAAATGATAAATGCTTTGAATAACATGTATTCATACTCATAACATGTTTTCAGAATTATTTTTCAGAAAAATAAAATTTTTCATAGATCTAAGATCGCTATTATAAAATTCCAAACTGGTGATAAATGGCTTTACACTTCACACTTTGTGGTGCAAATTTAATTTTTTAAGTTTAACATGCATACAATGTATTTGCACATAGCTTAAATATTTGCCATCATTTCCTGATCTTTAGCCCTTTTATTATAAATACATGATTATAAATGTCTCTAATCTATTTGGCAAAATTTATTTAAAATCCATATTTTAACTACATTTTCCAATTTTTTTCCACGACCAACATATATTATTCACGCCCAAATTTAGAAACATAAAAATAACCGTATATAACTGGTATACATAATGAACCGTGAATTATACGACATGTAAATAGTTTCGTAAAAATACGAAAAGTTTATTGAAAAAACACTGAAACATTATAGAGAAAATTTTGCTTAAAATACACATGATCACGAAGAGATCGGAATAATTTTTAGAACTCTGAACTTAATCTTGGAAAACTGCTACCAAAACATTACTAAATTTTATTTGATTTGAGGCATTAATAGGCTTTAAAAAAACCCTGACAGAAAAATTAAAATTCTTTTAAAGAGTAAGTTTGATACAACTTTTATTATACTGTAAGGATGTTTATTTTAAATATCTTTTCCTTTCTCAAAGATCAGAAACTGAAATATTAATAAAAAAGTATATAAATTAAATTTCCTAGATTATGAAGTCTATCAAAAAGGACACTGAATTTCTCTTTTAAAATTTTGCGACAACTTTTTCCCACGACATCGAAACCAATTTCAAGCTCCAAAACAAAAACATCTGGAACTCGATTTCGAATGCAGATGCTTTAATATGCTAATCACAAGTTATGAAACAAATAAAAGTCAGCAAAATTCTAATAAAAAAGAATCTAGAAAACTTAAAATTTGGGAAAAGAGAGAAAAAAAAAACTCACCTGTCACAGTCAACTCTTCGGCAGCTATCGTAACCAGAGGTGAACTTTCGAGGGTGGACGTTAACAAAGGGTAAAGACCCAAACAAAACAAAAAGAACAAACGAACTGTTAATAATTTTTTCATTACCCGCATGCGGAATGGAACAGGAACTCGGCGCCCATTGCTTGCCATGCGATTGCTACCGCATAACTGCCAGCGAAAGTGGATCTGGATAGGAAGTTAAGAGAGTTTTTTACTTTTTTGGGCCGAAAAGGAGCGATTTCGCGCCAAATCCAGCCAATTGGTGACGGTTTGGAAGGAGCGGAGCGTTTTTCGCGCGCTCGTCACTTCTATTGCGTTCCGGACGGCGCGCGCGCTGCTGACAACTGCTTACAGCGCGGTGACAGCCTATTAAGATTTCGCTCAAAATCAATTCAGATTTTCCAGATTTAGTTATAGATACCATGGGATGTGGCAAAGCACTTTAAAACTGGTGGCTTGCGATCATGATATTGTTGCTCAGTTTTATTATATATAACGTTTAGCTTCGTTTACTTAATTAAAAACTAACACTTTTCAAAGTAAAGCTTTTCTGTCTTACTCTCTGAAGTAGCGCTTCTAATTACTTATTATCTGCTGCTTCCATTAAAATCATTAAATTTGTTTGCCCAGTTATGCATATGGCTTAAAGCACATAAAAGCATTTGCCTAAGGGAAGATATGCCTTTGTGGAAAACTTTTCAAAACAAACTGGCTTATATTCAAATAACACATTGGGAAAACCATGAAAAGTTCTGTACAGCTAGCGCGTTCACAAGCATTTTAATTCTGACCAAATTACCAGCATTCAGCGCTCTTACCTCTCGGCCACTGGCGGGCTCTCAAAGGAGAAAGGGAACACAAAGAATTGAAAAATCTGTTAAAATAATTGTGTTTGTAAATATTCATGAATATATTTTTATAATTCTTCATATACGTGTTATTAGAAAGGTTCTTAACAATACTCCGCGTAGTAATTCCATGAGTAAAACTTGCAAAAGTATTTTAAACAAACATATAGCTGCTTTGAATGAGATTTTTTCATGAGTATTTCACGTGAATGGATATAGACATTTCTTTCAATAGTCTTCGTAACAGTTAGCAGAATAACATCTGAATGAGCTAAATCGTGTGCAGTTTTTGAGTATGCAAGTTGCAGATTTTTTACAATTCTCAAACTGGTACTTTTATTCGTTGCCAACTAAGTGGCAAAGTGGTTAGTGACTCTCATTGTCGCGCTGAAGGGCCTTGGTTCGAATTCCGGAGAAGGCATGGATGTAATTTATCCTTCCCTTCCTAGGAGGAAGGAAGTGGCCCACATGTTAGGTGCCTCCATAATAAAAAGACCACCGCTTCCGGCCTTGGTAGTGCCAACACCTATAAACGGCTAGAGCTCGCCATTGGCAAAAAAAAAAATTTTTTTTCGTTACTTATCCTTCTTTTCAGGTTCAAGGTTCTTGCCAACTTATTGGAGCCAATACGAATTTATTCTAATTTCGATTGAGAAGAGGAGGGTGAAACAACGAATCTCTTATTCGTCTTTCCTTATCACCAGCCTCTCGACGGGACTTTATGTTTGTTGGAATTTCAAGCGCCTCAGTATCCAAAGATATTATACTTTTATATACTTCTCCATGATTCGAATCCGTGACCACTAATATTGCAGCCGGCTCCACTAGCCATCCTACCAAATAAAGTGGTGGAAGAGAGCACAAATATTTTAGTCTAGAAGAAATGAAAATTTTATTCGAGAGTAAACAAAAATGTTTGTGGCGGTATAAAGTTTATTTATTTAATTTTATCGATGATACAAAACCCACAGTCGTTAATAAACAAATATCTGTATCTATTTATCTATATTATAGCCTATTATTTATCTATTTATCTGTACATATATTTATAAAAACCCTTGTTATATTTTTAAGATATGCAAGCAAAAGTTGAGTAAATCTATTTTAGGTAAAACGATAACACCGATAAGCTACAATATAATGAAGACTGTGGCAAATTTGAAAATAAGGAATAAACTAATGAAACACAACATTTTTTTAAATCCGGTTTCTACAGAGAAACTGCTACATTATTAGGTCTGATTTTACATTCAATAACGCTATTCTCTAATGAAACACATTACTCATATCTAGTTTAAAAATCATATTAAAAACAACTTTAAAACACTTACAGATTATTATAGTCAATAAGGCACAAAGAATAGAAAAAATAATATTTCAGCGATGCCTCTATTTTTCGATCAATGTAGGATGCTTGCCAGAAGAAGTATAGATTATTACACGGAGCTAAAATTAAAATACGTCGTAGTGACACATGAGGATATGTACATAATCTTTCTTACTTTCAAGACTTTACATATATGCACAAAGCGAACCTGAAAAATACGTGAATCATTTCGCCTGCTAAACTGAAAATATTCATTTAGAGATTCATGCAGAATTTTAATTCTCAGTTTCGAAGCTGTACAGTCATTCTGTGTCATGAACATGATAATAGATAAATTATAAAGTACTTGGGATAATAGATAATAGATAATTATAAAGTATTCTAATGCATGATAGATAAATTATTAAGTATTATAATGCATTTTCAGTTATAGTGATACAGAAGAAACAGCACAGGAATTTCAAAAATTAAGAGGACTCATCTCCGTCTCTACAATATATTCAGCGAATGAAGTAAGAAACTATTTCTAAAAAAAGCTAATGAAACTGAGAAGTATATTTTACTTAAATATCATTTATTAATCCATTTGTACTTTACGCCTAGCTTTAAATGCTTCGCTTCTATATGGCTACCTTCATCCAGAGCTACGTTTGGATTTTTCATCATCTGAGTCAAAGCGATAAATGCGTGCCTACATATGTAATACAAAATTAAATTTCAAATTTTATTTTAGACTAACTGTTTAGAACAAACCATTATAACTGCATCGGTTATGCCTACAGTAGTTTTAATATTTTTCTAGAAAAATTAATAACTTTTATTTAAAAATATCTATTTATAATTCACTCAAAACAACAGATTACATAGAAATCGAACAGTCGACATTAAAATACAGTGAGCTGATTTCTAGGCATTTTTATATATCACTGAATTTACCAATAACAAAATAAATAGTATTTCCCGACGACAATCCACGGAATTTTCAAATCTGATGAAGCGCGTGAGTGCAAAGGCGCAAAGTGGGACATTTCACAATCTCTTTCAGCCCCAGAACAGAGAGTACAAAGTGGCACGCATGCCCACAATATCTGCAGCAATAATTGGCAAACGTTATGTATGTGTGAATTACAACGGCATGTTCCTGGCAGGTATCATACATATCGTACCGCAGTGTTTCTTTGTTTGAAGAGTATGATACAGAACATAGCACATTAGACACTCATGTAGTATCTTTAACATGTAATATTTTGTAATAGTTAGTACATTGTGCAAAACACTAATCCTCATATTGTAGTACAAATACTAGTAAATAAAATGATACAGAAGTATCTAACAGTCGAACGGCTATGCATTGACAAACAAATATTTTTGTGGATCTTGTTCACCTTGTCTGAGCCACACAAATCCTTTAGAGTAATTGCTCCAAAAGAGAAACAACACCGAATAAGTGAAGCAAATTGTTTTGACCCTTTATAAAGTATTTCTCCTGCCTTCTTCGCATGCCCTCGTGGTGTAATAGTCAGCACGCTGGACACGTAACCGAGAGGGCCGTGGTTCGATTCGCGGCGAAGGCGTTGCTCATTTATCATCACTCTTGCTCCGAAATAACCTAATGACTCTACTCCTTGAGACCAATGGTCCCCTGAAATACAAAGCAGCATGAATTCTCTAACATGTGAACATCAAATTCATCAAGATACATAACGTAGAACTCGTTCATAGTAAAAAAGCTTCACGCAAATTTTAAGTTTGCTGTGTATTTCCTTATTGGCGTAGCATTTTTAATGTCACGTAGTGTAATATTATTAAGGTGGAAGTTTATACATGTTTATTGAAGCTGTATTCCCTTTTCAAGCGGAAATTTTTGGAAGAAAGATTTTTGATAACTGAAATGGAAACTTTCTATCCTTTTTCGTTCAAAAGCATCCAATGAAAACTTGTGGCTTTTCAAAAATTTTAAATGAATAAAATGTGTCATTCTTTTCAGTGAGGTGTTTCACTTTAAACGATTATTTGAATGTGAACCAAATTAGCTGATGCGACTGCCGTATGTGCAACGCAATGACTTCAAAACTATGGTAATCAACAATTACGACTAAAATTAGAATTATGGGCATAAATTCAATAAATAAGCTGAAACGTGAGATGGCTCTTTTAATTGGGAAATGTCCTCTTGAGGGATGGGCAATGCATCCTTGTTATCATAGAATTTGTAGAGTCATTAGGTTATTCAGAAGCAGGAGAGATGAAAAATGAGAAATACCTTCGCCGGGAATCGAACCACAGACCGCTCGGTTACGCATCGAGCGTGCTGGCCACTATACCACGAAGATATGCGAAGAAGGCGGGAGAAATACCATATAAATTCATCAAGGATTATCCGAAATGTAACGCATCGCTCTATGATATCTGATACTTGTTCAATAGTCGACAGATATGATGAAAGAAGGTCCATGAAAGCTCAGATTGATTAAAACATAAAAAAGGAAATCCGGCAAGAATGTAGCTGAGCTTGTTGAAAAATAACTCTTTTTTTGTGTTCTCAGGAAGCTTAGCAACACAGATGTCTTAATACGGTTTGAACCTACGCCACGGCTGTAGTAGCAATAAAAGATTATCGACGTTATGGCATTAAACAATGGCGACATTAATGGCTCCTAACACGTGAACTAAAGGTTCGCCCCGTATACTGCTTCGAGTTATTAACAAGATGTATCTGCCGACAGCCTCTCCCACATGCAAATATAATCATCACCGATGCCTAAACAGTATCATAATTCTTCCTTGGATTTGATTATTTGGGTTATAGGAAAGCTGGCGAGCTGGCGAGGGCTGTCTACCTAAAGACAGGGATACCTTCGTAAAAGACTTTTACTGGGGAGGGAGGACTGGATCATAGTCACGTCACATATGGGGAAAACCACGAAATTTCTCATGAAATTTCTCATCCATTCGTTGGGATTTGAGCCCTGATCAAGCTTCCAGTGATCAGCGGTCTTTACTGCTCGGTCATTGGTAGACACTAACTCATCCTTGAGGACGACTAACTTTAATCTTGTCGCCAGAAGATTTTTCGTCTACCTCTGCAGACTGTTGACTGAGCCTGGAAAAGAATTGTATCAAGTGATGTTGGGCAGACTTTATTCAAAATATAAATGACATGGATCAGGCAGAGGAACAAATAAGAATGGCGTTACAAAATTCAGATTTTACTAGAATGTTAAAATTCATGGCATTAATTATTATTCATGGCCGCATAGGACGATCGTGTCTTTCAGACGTCTTTTTGTATGATCTGGAATCTGTCCCCCGCACCTTCTGCTTGAAACGGAGGCCAGTTTCATCAACACTTGGAATCGACGCTACATTTACGATCTACAAGTGCCTCAGTTCATAGACCTGACATTTCTACTTCTGCCATTCATGTAACGTATGTTCTTTCAAATCTGAATGTCGGATGCAAAAATGTTAAAGATCCTCACAAATTACGGGTTGTCACCTCACTTATTTCTGTTACTAAAATAATGATCCCTAAGTTTGAATGACCATTTTTACTCCTGCCTCTAACGGTCAAAGTGCTGTGTGCAGAACTACAGGCCATTCTTTTTATATGATTTCCTATATGGCAAACAAACACCGTCAGATTGCATGTAAATTTTCAGCTATTAATGCAATTTCCAGTTGAGTCAGTTTTTCAACAGAGTGTAGTTTATATAACTGATAAAAACGTTTTGAATTAATAAAGGTACAAGTTTTGTTCAGTCTTTAACAATTCGAGTACTAGATAAAAAATATCCAGGCGTTTGCAATTTTTTCCTTGAACTGAATTATGGTGTTGGTATACAGTTCTAAGGAATTTAATCTAACCCACACAGTGCCTTCGTGGGGTAATTGGGACCATGTCCGGCTAGCATTCCGAGCAAGAGAATCTTTGATTTCTCCTACTTCTTGTCTTCAAAAGGATATAGAATATACGAAAGTTGCCTTCATCAAAGTGTGATGAATAATAATTTATCATCTGCATTTGGTGACAATATCTCCTCCTTTGCCAGTTACTCTTTAAGTAGAGAAGAATATAACCAATTTCCTCCTTCTTCACTGCATGCATTCGCAGTGCAATTGGTAGTACATCCGACTAACTCGGAAAGACTGTGGCTCGAACTCTGACGATGGCATAGCTGATTTTTCGTGTTCCTTGCTTCAAAAAGTCTAGTTGCCTTCTAAAAGTCTAATATCCACACAACTGGGAAAATAACGATCATATTAAATTCAGAATGGCAATAGCTTAGTGTCGACAACAGTAACCATTTCGAAATACGAAATAAAATTGCATGTACTTTAAGCTTCACAATATGTATGCTGAAACCGAATTCTACATACTTCATTAATAATTATGTTTTATGATATAAAATTCATATTTGAGTAGAATGTCCACTGGCACTCAACGTTCCACCTCTCCCTTACGAAGAAGCTCTTTGTCCTCCTTAGAAAAAGTGTGATAAAAACTGAAGTCTTCATTGTGTATATTAATTTGTCATAAAAGTTCTTACATATCATAAAATGTCAAATTTTTAATCAAAATGACAATAACCTAGCCAAATCCTGTGCTCTATATGAAATTTCTGAGGTCACATTAAAACTTCTTTTCGCCCTTAGACGAGCAACTTCACTAGGATATAACAATCTGGTATTAAATTTCCCTCTTGGTAGTATAGTCAGGGATATATTAAAAATATATAAATATGCAACAGCTAATCTTCAGAATTTCTAACAAACTTTAGAAAACTTTTCTGGTTTCCACATTTTCTTCTTAAACTCTTAATACGAACTTACCTTGACAAAAATAGCAGACAAGCTACTTGCCTTTTAATCAAAACAAATTTAATCCTGTCTAAATAGTCTGTATTAGGAAGCTCTAATGGGACTCATAACTAAAACCATTGAAAGAAAAAAGTGTTCAAAAACTTTTCTTCAAACATTTAGTTGATTATGGCTTCATTTTTTAGCTTTCATACTTTGCTCTATTTAGAAAAGAAGGAAAATAGTTTGGCATTCTTCTAATGAGACTCATTACATTTTTATTGCTTTTTTACTAATTCTTAATGAAGAAGAAGCAGTGTCATCCAAAGCTTCAATTCATATATTTAAGTAAGATATTCACTGAAGAAAATAGGCTAAACATCTATATTTAACATAAAATCTTTCAAAAATCCGATCTAATGATAAAAAGAATACTTGAAAGCTTTTATGAGATCTCATAAAAGGATAAAAATAGCCTAACAAGTAACTTTTGATGAAAATATGATCAAAATATTAAAAAAAACTGTAAATAAAAAGAAAGTAATGAGCTCCGTTTCCTGTGAAAAGTGCTGCAAGAAATAATGACCTTATTAGCGTAAAGATCCGAAGAATTAATTTATTCATTTCTTATTTATGTTTATGATCGAATCAAAATTAAAAAGCTTTACTGGTATTAATACACATAAAAGTGATATTCTTAACACTAATTACAAGTCAATCAAGTCAAACAATACAATTTTTGGTTTAAGATAGAAGCTGAAAGGAAAATTGATCCTAACTAGTAACTTCCGTATGTAATCTCTATATATAAAGAAGAAAGTCTGTTTGTTTGTCATCTAATAACTCAGTCACTACTATAGCTATCGTCACAAACTTTCTAAAATTCCTTCCTCGGTCCCGGAAAAGGTCGACGTCTACATTTTTTCGAAAAAAAGTACTTAAAAATAATAGGTATTAATTAAAAACTCGGAAAAACGATCATTTTCTCCCTCGTTTTTTTAGAGTGGCAACAGTCTCGCAAGTTGGAGAGGAAAATCTGCTTTATTTCGAAAGTTGTTGCCACTGCTCGCTTTCAAATTGTAGAATTCGTTAATAAAAAATTTCTAAGCTTTACGATGAAATAAAAATAACATTGCCAAACATTAAATACACTATTCCCTATTCCAAAAATTCGTGGGAAGCCATTTCGACTATTCCAGTCTTCGTATGACTTTAACCAGCCGAAATATTAATTAAAAACTCCGAAAGCGCTCACTTTCGCACTCAGTTTTTCCGAGTGGCAACAGTCTCGCGTGTTGAAGATAAAAATGCTTTATTTCGAAAAGTGTTGTTACTACTCGCTTCCAAATCGTAGAGTTAGTTAATCAAAAATTTGTAAGTTTTACAAAATTTATACATGCAAAGAAGAGCGTGTGTTTGTTTGTTCGTTCTCGTTATTGATTTCTGATCCATTATGATAAATTTTTTGCACATATAATCGACTAAAATTAAATATAGGTGAAATATTGGATGGAACTTGGGCTTTTACGACCATTTGATTAGAAAGATGAAAATCATTAAAAACTTTCCCTTGTTGCTGATATAATGAGAAAGAATTAGCTTATTTTTCTATGGACACTTTTTTGTGGGTTCCATATCGCATCCGACTGAAAAATGTATGACTATGAATCGCTTTTTTTTGCATTGTTATTAGAGAAGGATTACAAGTTGGACCCTAAAAGGAAATACAAAAACGCAAATTGTGATTGGCTTTAAATAATGCATATTCACATACTTATGTTTATTAGTCCAAAGGGGCTTTGTCCCTGAGGGACTATTGTTCTCGTTTTGCGATTTTGCGTCGAATCACTCTGAATGTCCGTTTCACTTTGCAAATTGTTGCCATCAACTATCATCGCCCTGTATTATATTTGAAGAAATTAAATAATGAAGAATCTGCATTAATCTGCATTAATCGCATTGCGATAAAACAACAGTACAGATTAAACAACAGGAAATCAAATTTTGAATGACGTAATTCTACTTGGAATATGGGCATCTAGAAGTCCAAATTTGAAATTTGGAATTTGTTTTATTATCGATTTCATATTTTGTAAAACGTTGATGAATTTTCGATTAACAAACTCAAGGATTTCAAAGCGAGCAATGGCAACGTTGTTTAGAAAAAAACATTTTTATCTCCAGCGCATGAGACTGTGTATCGGAAATTCTAAAGGTATGCTCAATTTAAAATTATTTTGCGATATTGCTCTTGAACTGAATTTTATGGTTTAAATGTTATGCGAAAAACATGATATTTAATCAATAAAGATAACGCGCAAAATGTTAAAAAAACACCCCTTTGAACGTAATTTAAAATCTGAAAGGTTTCAGATTTTAATTTTTTATTTATTTATTTATTTATTTATAATAAATTTTTATGTAATCAACATTTTTAATAAAATTCTCCCTATATCAGTTTAGCTGTTTATTCAGTTTATGGTACACGTCAACGTATTAGAATAGAACAGAAGAGGCAGAAAGAGTGCGGGCTCTGTCTTTAAAATAATTGTCTAAAATACAATTAGACAAGCTGTGTTGTCTCACTTTAAAGCGTATTATAACCATTAAATTATTGAAACATTTTATTCTTTTTAATTCCTCTACAGTGGGACAAAACGCTTGATAAATAAAATATAAATAAGGCCTTTATAAATAAAATAAGGATAAATGCTTATAAGCAACATATTACTTATAGACAAAATATGTAGTAAAAGATATATTTCTTAATATTAGTTCTTCTATTTTTTAAGGAATTTGTTTCTCTTTTCAATAGTATCTTATTTCAGTAATCAGTGCACTAGCGAACTGGAACAAAATTTTTAAAAACAATTAGTATTAAAACCGAAGATTAATGTTTCTATCAATATAAAAATACTAATATTGGATTACAATTATTATTATTCAATATTATTCTTATCTTTTAATACTTATACTTAATATATCCTTGCCTATTAATACTTATACAATTTTAATTGCTGTAGAAATATTTGAGTTTGGCTTGTTTCGAATCGAAGTACTTACTCTTATAAGTGACCATTTTATATACTGAATTTTTCAGTATTTCAGTATTCATTCTTATTTATAAATTTCATATTCTTTTGAAGTTCATTTAATACACCTATAACACCGTAAAACATTAAAACGAATGCGGCAGTGCTCATAGAAGCGTATCAGAGTATTTTCACATATACCTAGAAAATGATGAACTAATTGTCCATAATTTAGAAAAAAAAAATTAATATTTCTCTAAATATACCTAAAATGTAGTTAATTTTCTTGCGTAATTTTTAGATAATTTCTAATTAACGTAGATCCTTCTAAAAGTTAATTTTATATAGACTATATACAGATATATTTGATGACTAGATGTCTTTTTCGTTGCCAATTTTTTTTAATTTTTCCTTCATTTCTCTTGTTGTTTGTTAAATGGGATTCATCTCCAAATGGTATACACCAATAACATATTTTCTTTTAAATGTGAGTTATATTACTATAAGCGACCTTAATTCGTGTTTAGAAAGATAAATCAGCTAATGCCTGTTGTATTATTTCAATTAAACTTTTACAAAGACGTGGAAGCGAAATTTTAGATCAAACGCAACATTCACTCTTGTCCGAATATATATTGCCATTAAAATCACTATACATTATACGCTCATTCATCACAAATCCATCCGAAACTTTTTATTGTTATTATTTTTGTTCGATCAACTGAAAATTTAGCTGATATCGATAGAACGTCAGGAATTCTGGAGTTCATAGTTGGGCCTTTCTCGATAGGAAGAAAAATCTCTCTTTGCCCTTAAAAAAATCGAGATCATTTATTTAAATCCATGATCTTTGAAAGCGAGAGAAAGCGACGAGATGAGAAAATTGCGGATCGCATGGAATGTCTCTTCCCGTATTTTATTATCTGAGCCCTCGTACCATATGAACATCTGATACAAAAATAGAAAAATTTCTGTAATAAAAAAGACTGTTCTAAATGAATTTTCATTTTTAACAATTTCTGAAGGAAATGAATTAAGAATTTTTAAATGAAACACATGGGTCATGCATGCTACATTCCGGGGCAGAATAGTGTAATTTTCGCCACATGGGTACAAATCAAAGTTTAAATTCTAAACTCATAAGCGCTCTTGAGAATGTAGGCATGCAAGTGATAGATTCAACGTTTGGATGGTTTCATCTTCATGTAAGTAACTACAGTTATTCTGAATTATCTTTAAGCATTTTTTCTGAATAAATGCATTTATTTTTAATATTTTATCTCTCATGCCTAATTAAAATGTTACTTTTTTGTATCTAATTATTATGTAAAATTGCATTTTCTGGATTTAGATGTAAGGCACCGTGTCAGCAGCAAATGATATGTATATTATTAGAATTTTACCTTTTCTTTCCTAGCAACAATATTCATACGTTTTTCAACCCACAAGTCACTCAAAAGTTAAAATTCTAAGGCACACTGCGTATTTTTTATTGAACCAATTTTATTATAAAAAATGAATAATTGATATATTATTTTATCGCGTATTGTAAAACTTAATATTAATATTGGATTTTAAGATACTTTCTTTTAATACGTGTATTTCAACTTACAAAGACTATTATACGTTTTTCAACCCACAAGTCACTCAAAAGTTAAAATTCTAAGGCACACTGCGTATTTTTTATTGAACCAATTTTATTATAAAAAATGAATAATTGATATATTATTTTATCGCGTATTGTAAAACTTAATATTAATATTGGATTTTAAGATACTTTCTTTTAATACGTGTATTTCAACTTACAAAGACTATTAAAATACACTCATGTCCATAAAATAAGGATAATTCGGAGTCACGCGGAAATCGAACTCTAAAATAAATATATCACCTGTAAAATCACTACACATATCTTCAAGAATCATATGCATTTCAGGAAGTAACCAGATGTCACCGATGGTACGTCACAATGACGAGAGTGTAAGAGAGTGATATATAAGAAATACAGGCAAAGAAGTAAAATTGTTCGCAGGCGCTTTATAAGCATTTCATTGCAATAACCGAATAGTTATGATACAAAGGACGCTTTTGGATGATTTTTTACGTGCTAGAATTATCGGCTGTCTGGATCTTGTTACGACAATTTCAAGGCAGACCGTGTACAGACGCTTAGGGCAGATTGATCTATATGCTCGTAGACCTGTCAGATGCGTTCCACTTATTGCAACTCACTGTCGCCTGCGGTTAGCCTGGAGTAGAGAGGATGCATTGTGGACACCGCAACAGTGGGCTTGTGTGATGTTTTTCGACGAGTCCAGGTTTAGCTTGCAGTCTGATTCTCGCCGGACTTTCATATGGAGAGCTCCAGGTAGCCATTACCACCAAGAGAATATCATTGAACGACACCGTTACGGTGGTGAAGGAGTGCTCGTTTGGGGTGGAATTATTCTGGGTTCCATACTGGCCAGCATGTTCAAATTGGAACCATGACAAGCCAAATCTATGGGGACATCATTCTGGAACAACATGTACTTTGTTTCGGGGAGCCATGGGCGCACAATTTGTGTTTATGGATGACAACGCCCGTCCTCACCGTGCGAACATCGTAAGCGAATGCCTTCAACACGTGTGGAGACACTTCAACAGAGCACGTGTGGGACATGCTTGGCCGACGAGTTGCAGCCCGTCAACCTCCTCCTATATGTCTACTGGAACTTCGGAGAGCATTGCTTTTTGAGTGGTGTAATATCCCCCAAGATCAGATCGATAATTTGATACTCAGCATGCCTAAGCGTTGTACGGACTGTATTGCATCGTCTGGGAGACATACAATGTATTAACAATCCTACCAACCATGAATATTGGTTTTTTGTAAATAGGTGTTTTTTTGTAATTTGCTCCAGGGAGAAAAAATCGCTAATTGTTTTTAATAATATCAAACATATAGCATCTTTTTTTGCTCTTTACCTTTTGTTTAATAAATAAGCTTCAGGTTGTTGGTGGTGGCTTCAGGTTGGTGTTGTCGGTGGCTTCAGGTTGGTGTTGTCGGTGGCTTCAGGTTGCTTGTCTTACAATGCTTTGTTTTGAAAAAGCATTTTTAGGGGTATATCGTGAAAGCCACATGGAACTGAAAGCACCTGATATACAGAAGAGTTGTACTGTCGCATGAAGCTGCAAGGATTTAATAACTTTGTGGAAGGAGATATTAGGAAGCTTTATTTTCTGAGATAAGCAATAGAGGTGATATTTAGGTTATTGTTCCAAACGCTTCTTGGCATCTTTTATCACCTCAGGACAGCCATATACAACTGCGGAAATTGTCTTCCGAATTCTTTATACAAGTAAGTAAAAACGTCGGTGAAAAGTATTCTTTTGGTAAATGCAATACTCATTTCGGTAAATGAACTACCCAAAATTTTTATTTCCCTATTTTATTTGTTCATTTTGAAAATATTCAACCTACAACAGTCAAAATCTAGTGCCAGTAACTAATTTATGACATTCTAACAAATAATTACATGCAATATTCACTTGTTTCATTTGATCTTTACAAGCTCTTGAAACAAATTAACACAATGAATTCTCTTCTGAGTGAAGAAGAAATTGACTGAATGAAGTTTTTTAAGATTTTCTTCATGTCTGAAGTTAGTACAAATCAGTTTTCCTTAATTCTTCCAAGAAGGTGTTTCTCCTTATAAGTGAGATTCGTGAAAATAAGATAATTCAAATCAATGAACATTGCCATATTAGTTGACTAAATACTTGTTTCATTTATGTTTGTTACATTATTTAAATTTTGTTTAATTGATCGTTCTGAAACTTTCTGAAATCCATTCTGCAGATTGAAATCCATTACCATTTCTAACATATGATTTAAGAAAAATCAATCTTCAATTTCATTAACTCAGTATTTTTTAACATACAATATTTCCTATTTCACATGCAATGTAATTACTTTGTTTATAATTAACATTTAATAGCATAATGCATAATTACTAATAATTGCACTGTCGTATATAGCTCTGTCGGTACCTGATATTCATAGCATTTGGTTATATAAAGCTCGAAAAGAAATTATAAATACATCGCTGTTATTTCAGATTTTTTCTGAATAGTTAATATCTAGAGGAATTAGTTATTAAAGAAATATAATTTTATTAAAAATAGTCAATTATAAATAATAAATAAATGACGTTTAATTTATTTATTTTTTAGAAATTCAAGTTAATGCAAATTCAAAAAAAAAACTATAAATGTACTTCAAAAAAACAACTAAAGTCGTATGCAAAATTTTGATTTGAATAATTAATTCGCTAGAGAAAAATAAGGCATTAGTTGTATCATTTACTGTGTCTTGAACGTATGCTGATAATAGCTTTAAGCCTCAGAATGAAGAACAGAGAAATTCTTTATTATATTTTGATCAAAAGAAATTTGGTAACAAAATTCAACAGCGAAACGCTTTTAAAACAGATTTATGGATATTTTATATTATTGAATAGTAAGTGTATACATATACTGCATTACCATCAATGAGCGGATGCCCACTGAAATTTTAGTATTGCTCCTTCGTTATTAACACGTAAAATCTATAAAAGGACCGTGATCTCATAGTAGTCGTGTACACCAATTATACTTCTCAAAATGAATGCAAGACATAATTTGAGTGAAGCTCATTATAACATGATTATCGGTGCCTACCTATTTTTTCATTATATTTGTGAGATTTCTAGAAATTTCTACTACCGTAGATAAAAGTGAGTGATGTATTAATAAAATTTAAAAAATGATAAAGTTACGAATTTCGAACAGCAGCTTGGAAAAAACTGGTCCTAAGAGCACTGAAAAAAATGGGCAGTTCAGGATCGCCATTGCTTAGGATATGTGTTCAGGTCAAATAGGTAATCCTGATTATAAATTGCCATGTCGTGCTTTATGCCAGCACTTGCTTCATCGTCGCGTGATGTCTGCATTTGGATTGTGGGGTGACCTGCAATAAACAGCCAATAACCTCTGGATGAAAGGGCTGTACGACGACTAAGGCTGTGTACATTGAAGAATTACATTATATCCTCTGGAGATTTGAGAGATTAATGTGAATATGGCTAAAGGAATTTACCAGAATGTGTTATCGCCATGGCTTGGTGAATAAGGAATTCTCTTGTGGATCCATATTTCTTGTTTTTACCTCGATTTATCAGATTTGCGCTTAGAGCCGGGAATATCCAAAGTAACAAAGTAGTACTCCTGAATTCCTTTCCTTCACTGTAGCAAAACTTTACAAGTGACCAGTTTCTCTTTCAGCATGATAATAATAATCTCTTTCAGCATGATAATGCACCACTTCATAAAGCACAGATCATAACTGGGTGGTTGAGAATGAAAGAACGATTCAATTGAATGGCCGAAATTTCCGCTCTCAACACATTTGAGCATATTTTGGATAGTCGGTAGTAACATCTGGGAGCCAGACCAAACTGACCGAAAACCAGCACGGAGAGTTTTCCATATTACAGAGAAAAAAAGCAAAATAACTGCAGGTATTTACAAGGGGCTGGTATAATATATTTTTTGAAGGATGGTTAGATTCTGTGAATACGCGAATGGGCAACCTACATTTTAGTTACATCATTTAAGGTTCATATAAATATATTCCAATCAGTACCCGATCATTATTGGTAATATAGTATATATATAACATATTCGTGCTATATTCGACATGTCTTATGTTCTTTTATAAATCTCTAGGTTATTCTGTTCGTCTTTGACATTTTGAAATTGTTAAAATCTTCAAGAGATTTCCCAGTATATGTATTGAAAAAATATTGGCCAGGACTAGTGAACAAAATGGCTGAACACTGGTACTTTGGTACTTCGATCCAATGTTAAGTGACTAGAGTTCTTCTCGATTTTTCCTATGAGTAAAGTGAACAGCAGCCAGTCACCTACAGAAGATCTTTTACGAAAGCTTTCTGCCCCTTAGCAATCTTTGATTGCTTTCAATAGTCGATTAAACCAGCAAAAAACTCCCACACAGTTAAAATCGATGCTGTTCAAAGGTCAGCTTTATATCAAGATACATTTTGTAATTTTTGAATAAACTATAAATAGGTTTGCTATCTTGTAAGCATTTCAAATTTCACATTTAAAAAATATAATGAAATAACTTTTCTTTCTGTTGACTCTTTCTGTTCTAATTAAATAATATGCCTATAAATATTAATACGTTCTGAATTTTTCTATTACTTTAATTTTTTACTCCGCAGGATAAGGAATCCAAACGATGAGATTCATATTCTTCCTAAATATTTCAGGCTGTACATTTAGTACTCAGTAAACAGTGATCAGTTTGCTAAATACTTTATGAGGCGTAATAACTCACATGAATGTGAGGAAAAGTGACGTTTCGGATCCCAAACATTCACAGATTAACATCTTTCGACAGCTCTGCTTCCTAAGAATACCCGTAGAATTCTACAGTTTAAACGCTAGTCACGTATAGCTACTGAATTGCACTTTTTTTTTCTTTCCAGTGACTCAGATATTATTTACAGCAAATATACTTCTCTTACTATTATAGGATATTTCTTCAACTGAACTAAAGTTTTCAGTGATAAATTTTTAGTTTGATGGTATATGAGAGGAGTTTTTCGAATTGCACACACACATATCGTCTGTACCATTCTTTTTTTTAACATCTAAATTGGATCCTGGATAAGTTATTGTTGTGCACAGTCCCATATTAATGATTGCATTAGCTTTGGAATGTGTTATTTTTAAGCCTAAATAATATCCTCCTATCTAAAATAAAAATGTGGCAAAACTTTAAATAACAGTTGAGCAGAAATAATGTATCAAATTATTTGGGATTATTAACCATCCAGATTGTACGTTGATACAAAACTTCAAAACATGCATTTCATATCTGTTTTTTTCACTGTTATATTTCTGCTTGTATCTACCTCTTCTTTCTTCCATTTTAAAAGTCACATATTGAACGAAGGTGTAGTTTCTCAATTTCAAAATAAACATTTATTTACAAAGGATACCCATTTCGTAGGATTGTGTTTTAGTGATTATGCGGTATTTCTTCGTAAAATAAATGCTGTACTATCCTCCTTATTTATTTTTGTAATACTAGAGTATTTATAAATGGGCAGGGAAATATTCCTAACACGAATACCTATGGTTTCAGAAGATTTTGGATTTCTGTAAATGCAACCGCCTCAAATAATATGACTAACGATGACGCTCAATATCATTACATTATGCTCTCAAGAAGGGTTATTGGGGGGGATCGACATGAGAGTTCGTATTTTGTTAGCAAACAACGTAACCTGCATTACTCAAAAGTTCAAAATAATGAAAATTAGGTATAAAAAACTTCTGTTCCAATTGCTTAATTGCTAATAATGCCATTCATTTTTTCCTTCAAACATTTTATATCTGGTCTTGTTTTATACTGTGATTTTATATCATGCGAATAAAATATTTTAATAATCACATTCAACACAAGTAGTAGGAAAAGCGTTTTCATCAAAACATGAGATTTACTTAATTCCTATAATGTACTATTACTTGTAAAGCTAATAAATATTTTTCAGAACGAATATTAAGTGTACTGATGCATTTATTTTTCAACTACTCTTAAATTTTGTTTTTCATGGTCAGTTTTTCTATTTAATGTTTCTTTGTATTACTGCAGATTTACAAATTAATCTGCTCTTTTGAGGCAGTGAAAAACATGCTTTTTTGCAAAAAATAATTTTTACAAAATACTTAGCATAACACATAATTTCTAAACTGTTTGCAGTTTTAAGAGTTTTTTAGAATTACCTGTTTCTTGAAAAATATACATTCATATTCCCTCCACCTACCTGAAACATCAGCTAATCTAGAAATGTATTCGACGGCAATGAATCTTTATGTGATCAACGAGAAGACAAAGATGAAGAAGTGATTAAACTATACAGCAATCAATCCATCTGTTGAGCAAACATATAACCAAATCAAATAAATGTTAGTGCGATGTACAGTCACTTGTGAAGGCAAAGGATGATGATATTCGTGCTGGTAGGGGTTCGTATAAATATCGAATATTGGTTTGTGGAATTCGATGTCAGAGATTCTGCAGTTCTTCAGCAAGTAAAAGTTTTCAAGATGGCTGTATCCGGCATAACAGCATATCCAGGTAGGCGCGACTAGGAAAAAATCTGGATATCTAGCTCATCAATGAGATTTGCCATTTTAAGAACATTTAGACGTATATTTCGAACGAACGGATATTATCTAGCTGAAGGATTATCCTCGATAGAAGCTACAGCATTGACAATTCAGCAGTTTCCAATCCTCGTTCAGTACTTTGTGCCATCGACGTTATCTTTAAGCCTCTGACCGGCGAGGGTTTTCGCTAAGCACAAATTTCCGAAAACTACTATGAGAAGAAATTATTTTCTTGATTTTAATGTAAAAATTATCCTGGTATTTTATACTTGGATTTACGTGCTTTTAATATATTGTCTTAGTTTCTTTGAGATATTTTAATATGCACGTTCTTAGCGATATCACAAAAAATATTCTAGGCCATATATATACCGCCGTGTCGCAGTGGATCCCAACAATGGGTTCTAAAGCAGTTACAAATTTTGTGACAGGTTTTATGACAATTCTCGTAAATGCAATCAGATGGTAGCAAAGGATTTCTGAACGGCAAGCAGCGAAACTGCTAGTATAATTATGGCAGGATCGTTATCACACGATCGTTAAGAGAACCTATCAGCCTAGGCTTTCCATTACATTATAAAGTTTCGTGTTCTTTGGTGGCATCAAATGTGTGAAACTTTCAAGACTACACATGAATTATCACTATGTCTTGTAATAGAACTCAAATAAAGGTTAACAGAAGGCATCACTCGTGTTTACAGCAGTTAGCATTGATGGCTGAAATCAAAATTAATGAATTTGCCTTAACTAAGTAATGGTAAGTTAGCCTAACGGCTACACAAGTAGAGTAACGCGCAAGTTGGCTCTAATCTAAAATCCACTGGACAGGCCTAATAACAAGAGTAAAGCAAAGCCACAGAATACAATTCTCAAGAGAATCAAATCAACAGCAGGACCTTCAGCAGACAGAACGCGCTTGAGTACATGCGAGGTGGAAATTTACATTCTGGCAGAAAAATGGGAAACGAGAAGGACAGAACAGAAAATTAACATATAAAAACTTGGTTAGTATAAAACTAAAAGTATGCTCTACAACCTTCATGACGGTTAAGGACGCTTTTCTGCAGTCACTGGTAATAACTTCGTCTTAGTGTTTCATTCTTGTGATCGGCGATTCGAGATTAGCCCACTTCCCTAAAGGTATCAATGCATTTCTATGGAATTCACAGGAATGTTTTTACTATTATCAGCTGGAGCTTCGGAGCATTAGCGTATACTAATGAAGTACTTCGTAAGCACTCAGAACTAACAAAACAGCCAAGTAATGTATTTTATATTTGTTCTGGTTGTCTGTTTTTATACCCTTTTTTCATATCTTTTCTTCATACCCATACATTTCTTGTGTTCATTGGCGATGAATCTGTCATTTATAAGTTTGGCTCAGAAATGTTGGAGTTCGAGATTTTGAGACGGCATCTCTTACCCTGCTGAAGTTTTTGTCGCAAACTTTAATTTATATTTTTTTCTAATACATCTTTATAAAGAAGTGAGCAAACGCAAATGAACGTTCGATGTTTATGAGCTTTTTTGTCTCTGAGGTATATTTTATGGCTGTTTAAAGTATTAAGCTCATAAAAAATAAGCTAAATAGAAGGATTATTATATTAGTTAATGCTGACTGACATTCAGAATGACAGCTAAAAAATTGGTTCTTGTAAACAAACAAACATTACAGGAAGGAAATGTTATCTGCGTATTGTGGAAAGTATTCTATAAGGAAATTGCACAGAGGAATAGTTTGTTTAAGATTTGTTGTTTTCATTTCAAGTTTTAGCAAGGAAACGTCTCATAAAAAGCATAAGCTTTCTTACACAGAAGTGAGGAAAATTATAATAAAGAAAGTAATTCAACAGATTAAAGAGTCCGTATATATTACTTATTAATTTTGCCTTTAAAATCACATGTTTCATCAGATTAACTAAGGTTAAACAGCAATATGTTTTCTGGCATATTTGCTAATGTAAATTTTAATATGTTTTTGAATTCAATGCATATTTATTTTTCTTTCTTATTTGTTTACGTGAAGCTCATTCATTAAAGTTGAAATTTATATATAGCTTAAATAATCTTAATATTTCGAAAGCTTAAACATATCTATCAAGGACAGACTTTCAGGTAAGTGTATCATGATTCAGCATCGAAAACGGTAATGATTTACTAATGCCTTACTTTCTTTACCTTCTCGGTACTCGACAGAACTTTAACACCTCTTGCTTTTAACTTTTTTAAGACAAAGTTTTTACTATATTCTAGGTATCAACCTAGGTCAGTGGTTTCATTCAGTACATTAATATTTATAATTTGTTTCAAAATGGCTTAGGTTGGCTTTGACATCATAATTCATTTACAGCTTTGCTGTCATAAGCTCATAGAATTGAATTCTGCATTCACATGTCAGATTGGTAATCACATTTTGCTTAAGTACTCTTCTCACCATTATGTCATGTAAACAATCCTACAATTCCCTAACTTTTAAAAAGAACTATGGGAAAAAATTGTGCTGTTTCACCCTTTTATTTAACAGTTAACTGTAGAAACCCTTTTACACTGATAAGCGAATAGTCGCTTAAGTGTGTGAACAGACACGTAAAACTCAAAAAGGGCTAATTATCCTTTATTTCTTAAAATAAGGATAACCACAGTCGTCTCCTATCTCAGAGCGTACAACAAAGCCTCCACTTGGGCTTGAACTCGAGTAATAAGAATTAAAGCTTAACGAATGCTTAGCTAAAAAAACATAGCCGAAGCTATGAGGATTCTAAGTAGTTGGCCCCTAAATCTCAATTAAGTAGGCGAAGCTATCAAGGACCTGAAGTACGGCCGAGCGTAGTAATAGCTTTAGAGAGAGTCGTAGCCCAAAGCCAAACCCGCGCTAATCAGAAACTCTGGCTCTCTAACGAAGTCAGTGAAACATCGACTTAAATACCACTCTTACTCATTTGCATTAAATGCATTTCTGAAAATACATTCTGGTAGGAAAAGTAAGCTGGAGCTAGAAAAGATAGGAAAGATGCATAAAATAACTGTTATAAAATTAGGATAAACTTTACAAAATTATAATGAAAATTTACATGCGCTAAAGAATAGAAATTGTAAAGCCTAAAAGAAGAACCTATTCTTTTAAAACAAGGAAAGAAATAGTTTTAAAGAGATTTCTTGCTATGAGTTATGAAATGACCGCTAATTATATATCACGTCAATATTTATCACAGGAAAAAAAGAAACACATTGACTCAATCTACGTTGCTTTTCATGTTCAAAGATTGCAACTTAGATGCGATTCTCTGATTTACAAGCGTAATCTTTAATTATAGAGAGTTACACTCTTTGACAAAAAAAAAAACGAAGCACCAAGAAGGAGTTATCCGAATGGAACGAAAATCGGTAGAAGTGATGTACATGTACAGAAAAACAAATGATTACAGTTTGAGAAAATTGGATGATTTATTGAAGTGATAGAGCTTCACACAGTGAAAAAGTCAGCAATGCGTTTGTCCACCACTGGCCCTTATGCAAACAGTTATTCGGCTTGGCATCGATGCGGATGACCTCCTGAGGGATATTGTGCCAAATTCTTTCCAACTGGCGCGTTAAATAGTCAACATCCCGAGCTGGTTGGAGGGCCCTGCCCATAATGCTCCAAACGTTCTCAATAGGAGAGAGATTCGGCGGCCTTGCTGGCCAAGGTAATGTTCGGCAAGCCCTACGACAAGCAGTAAAAACATGTGCAGTGTGGCGGAAAGCATTATCTTGCTGAAAGGTAAACCCATGGTGGCGTGACATGAAGGGCAACACAACGGGCCTTAGAACATCGTCGACGTACCGCTGTGCTGTAAGGTTGGTCCAAAGGGGTCCTACTATGAAATGAAATGGCACCCCAGACTATTACTCCTGGTTGTCGGCCTGTTTGCCGGAAGACATTCAGGTTGGTATCACACCGCTGTCCGGGGCGTCTCCATACTCGCCTTCGCCGGTCATCGGGGCTCAGTTCAAAGCGGGACTCATCACTGAAGACTATTCTACTCCAGTCAGTGACATTCCAGTGCAAATGAGCCCGACACCACTGCAAACGGGCATGGCGTTGTATAGAGGTCAATGGTAATCGGCGCAAGGGGCGCCGTGACCTCAGCCCCCTTTTTGTGAGTCGTCTATGATGGTCCTTGCGGTCACTGAAGCACTAGTTGCACGTACGATCGATGATAATGGTGCATCTGGGGCATTGAGTGCCGCTCTGACGATTGCTCGGTCTTCACATTCTGTCGTTTCTCTAGGCCTACCGCTTCCTTCTTGAAGCTGTGTGCGGCCATGGTCCACCCATTCGTGCCAACATCGTCTAATAATGCCATCGCTCCTGCTCAAATGTCGAGCTACACGACCTCTCTCAAATTCTGACATCTGCGTATATCGTTCGCGCACCTGTATGCGAGGCATAGTTACTGTCTATCAGAGTATACGGAATGAAATTCGTCAAGAATTTATGACCTGGAATCGTAATTTCTTCTCTTAAATATCCTACCAGTTGTGCAGATCAGATGCGCTGTAGCGACAACCGTTCATTCATTGGCAGCCAAAATGTAAAATTTTGCATTTTCCGTCGAAACCTGTATGCATATCAATTTGTGTTCAATTTGCTTTATATCTTCTCGGTGTGTTCGTGGTGCGTCCTTTTTTTTTTTTTTTTTTTTTGGTCTAAGCGTGTATATTTCTTTTCCTCCCCCAAAAACTATTCGATTTTGCTTAATTGTCCTACTTGCAAACTAACCTTTTTCTAATACAGTTGAAAAGGTTCTTGTGCAATATAACAGTCCTTTTCTAATATCTATGTTTTAGGAACTCTTGTAACATAAACTTCTCGCAAATCAAGCAAAAAAAATATGCAAGTACTGCAAGCAGATAGATTTAATTTGAATTAAAGCATTTTAATATTTCTAATACCGAATTTATTTTGAGCCTGTTTAACATGGTGCTAATTACTTTTAGACTATGTTAATCATTCTAATTATCTAATATCTAAAATTTGTAAGTGCTTTAACTTATTCACGTATTCCCGCTCTCCTCTTTGTACTAATTTTAGCGGCTGAAACTCAGGAGAGGGAAAATTACGAAATGCGTATCGTTTCTGCAGGAAACACTTGAAATAAAAACTTTACACGTTAAAAGACGCATATAAATATATGCACTAACATTACTTTGTTCTAATTTTCAATGAAATTATTAATTTCAGTAATATTCCTTATACTTATCCAATGTACTTTCCTGTTTGTGTATACATTTTACGTTTTACCGTAGATAAGGAATTTCTAAATGACATACTGAAAAATGTAAGGGAGAGAATGCGCAAAGAAGGAGAAATAAGCAAACAAGTGCGATACTACTATTAATTAATGTGAGCTTTTTAAAGTACTCCAAGATCACTAGAAGAAACTGTTTGAAATCATTTTAAACGCTGCCTTTGAAAAACAAACGTTATTGTACAATATTTTCAAAGTAAATAGAGCTAAAATTTGACATATATATAACATATGTTACCGGCAAAGTTTGAAATCCGGTATTCTATAGAATGCCTAGACATTGTATATAATTCCTAAAGCTAGCCGGCAATATATGAAACGATTCATATTTCCCACATTTCTAGGCATTCTACAGAATGCCAAATGACAAACCGGCAAAGTATGAAATACACTTCTGATTTGTTTCGAAAAACCAAACCTTCTTACCAGAAGTCAGTAAATGACGTAAAAAAGCCAGAATGACTACTCAGAAGGAACCACGGGAGTACTAGCTGCTGAATTGCTAGGATCTGATGATTGCGGGAAATGAAAATCCATTCATTTACTCTGTTAAAGAAAGCGTCAGTACTATACAGTATTGCTTCACGGACGCCGAGTTATTTTCCGTTCGAGTACTGCACATGGAGGACATGAAAGAATGGTGAAAGAATTTTCAACCAACTGCAAAAACGTTACGTGTAATGATATTGAACTCTGCAACTATCCTTTTTAAGTCCAGCCAGAAAAAAACAAAAAGATTTTCAAAAAGGCATTGACGTGAAACTTATGATTATTTCTAAATTTTCGTTTTCAGGAAGATTTTATTGTTCCCAGTCTCAGCCAGATATATAAACTGTATCAAGATCATCTCACTATTTTATTTTACATATTTCGAATAGCAGTTTTTTAATGGCACTTTTTCATTAATTTTTCAAAATAATATTTTCATTTTTGAGGAATGAACGTCTTTTAAATAATAGCCTTATCATAACCTTTTTTCATACTTTGCCTAAAGAGCATTTGCCATTCTGTAGAATGCCTAGGGAAAGTATGTAATAGTTTTCATATTTCATACTTTGCCTAAAACCGTCCGGCATTGTATACAATGACTAAGCATTCTATACAATGCTGGGGTTTCATACTTTGCTGGTAACTTATAAACCCCTAAAAATGTATTATTCCAGTGTAATTATGTGTTTTTTCTATGAAACAAATACAGAGAAGTGTTTAAAAAATTTAAAATAGCATTATAAAAAATTGAAATAATCGACGTTGGTTCATTTTGTTCAGTAAGTTCTAATGAATTATCTCATCAGGGTAAACTTTGAGGATAGATCTAGAGCATTTAATAAAAGTACCAAAAATCATACGAGCAGCAGAGGGAAACATGAGAATCGCGGGTGTCTCGCAGTGAGAACCCACTCCAATAACGCCTTTTTCAAATTCAGAAGAAGTCACAGCAAGTACTCCTGCAAGCCCGTGGTTTCTCTATTATCCCTACTGCTGAGATCTCTAATGGAGCTCCCTTTATGACAACAACAAGGAATAGAAGCGTTATTGTGGGGGGAAAATGTTTTATCGGGAGAAAAATGTATTTACCGCTACAGAATCCCTAGAACTGAAGCAAACAATAACTGAAGCTCGGTTCGTTCAGCTAATTGAAAGATTGAAATTTGTGATATCTAAATGAGATGCGCAGTGAATTGGGATAAGTTCTTTCGACATGAATAACCTAGGTTCAATTATTTCCATCAGTATTTTGCACGCATTTTTCTTCAGCTTTCGTCGTAATATACTTACTGGCATATTAAATTAATAATGAGATCTCTTGCTACCAAATGCGGAATTTGCATTTTATAAATTGAGTATGCATATTGCCCTCTGTAGGAAAACGGAATATGTTCGTATTTCGCTCCAAAGGTCTGTTTAATGTCGTTTATACTGCTTCACTGTTTGTAAACTACTAAACGATTTTGCGCCTAATGCCCAATATAGGGCGTTTAAAACCTTTCCATTAACTAAAATCAGGCTGCAAACTTTGGTAAAACTTATTAGTTATAGTGCATCAATTAGCTTGAGTATTGAGAAAGCAAAATAAAAAATTTAAGTAATTAAGATACGCTTTCCTTTTCTTTTAAATCATTTAGTGTTTTAAGAATTACCGATTAAATTTAAAAAATAATGTGTTGTTTTGTTTTGCTGAATGACAACAATCTGAGGATTGGGTATGCTTGAACGCGAATGCAAAATACATCAAAGACCTTATATTTTCCACAGTGGTACCATCCGTCAAGGACAGTTGATGGTATATGCATGGTAACGTATCGTCAAGAAGTTTGAAAAGACTCCGTTAAGGATGTTTCTGGCATCAATATTCCAAAATTTGCCAATATTTTTCATTCATATTTCTATGCTGTTGAATAAGCTTGTGCCAGGGATCAACTATAAATCTTAAGGGAGGAAAGTTTTAGAGATAAAGCTTTGTCAGCTGTCAGCTTTGTCGCAGTTGTACTTTCTTTCACCCAGCTTAGCCGTTTTACTAGCCGCAGCTAAATCGCGCGGTTAAAAATTTGAGCCAACGATTAATTAAGCCATTCATATTGTAGTCGCTGGCTACGAACATATTTAAATTTGTGAATTCAAGTTTATGTTATCTACTACCCGCAAGTGGCGGAGTTCAAAATTGTTCACACAAAATTTACATTATGTTATATTCAAGTATTAATAAAAAGGTTATTTAAAACCTACTTAGCACTATGTCATATTTTTACAGATGGAAGAAGGATTCGCTTGTCAGTCTAAATAGGGTTAAGGAGCTTTAAGTTATATTTACATAAAATAGTACTCTACAAATACAAGTTCCAGTGCTAATAAAAATTTGAAAATTAATGGATGCTGAATTTCGATGATTTCTAAGCACTGTAAGCAAAAATGCAATCTAGTTCAAATGCAAATTAATTCTCAACGATAACGCATAAAATATTAAAGCAACCTGTTTTCAAAATTCCTCTTGATGCTCATTTATACATTCTCGCGTTTTTCATTCTGTATGCTTTACAAACTTACGAATCTTTTGATGTACTCGAGGTACATAAATCTCTTTTAGGACAAAATCGTATAAAGTACTGTGGCAGAATACGAAAGTAATATTTATCGTACAATAAGCAAGTAGGATTTATTATTTTACTCTAACACAAGGCTAATGATTAGTGGAACTCGTGAGTAAAATATTAATCTTATTCATTTACTTTTGAAAGTTAGCAGAATTAATCAACGGACTTGCTATTGGTATACTTGGAAAATATTCAGCAGGGTAATTTTTTCAAAGGTCTTTTTTTTTTGCATTCTGTGCGTCCTTTAGAATATCTATATTAATAAAATTTAAACCTGTACGTACATAGAGGAAGTTGAGATTGAGAAATGAGTTTGTAGATATACACTGGTGTGCAAAAATTAAGGACGAAGTCGAAAAATTAGCATATCAGCTGAACGAAGAGGCAGAGCGGACAGAAAGACCAATCAGGAGATTAAGTAAGGTGATGTACGGTAGCACATGCGCAGATATGCAGGTAGACGTAATCGGGGAGTGTCTGAGTAGTATAAAGCATGTTGTCGGTGTAAGATCAGTATTTCTGGCAAAGAGATTGCACGCCGTATAGCAGTTAAAATCACACCGAGTTGCTGCCTCAGCGAGAAATGGCGAATAATCAATCTGTTAGACGACATCTGGATGCTTTTACCCGAGGTCGAATCATTGGGAAGTTGGAGGAAGGCCGCAGTGTGACAAGTGTGGCTGCAGAGTTCGGAATTGCTCACAGCATCGTTTCACGACTTTGGAGACAATTTCAAACTACAGGAACAGCTATCCGGGGGTTTAGTAGTGGTCGTCCACGAGGAACCACACCCGCAGATGACCGGTATATTGCCTTACAGGCCAGAAGAAACAGGCGGCAGACAGCGGGAGAAATCGCTAGACACACGACACAGGCGACTGGACGACCGATATCGCGTTTTACCGTGGCCAGAAGACTGCACGGTGGTGGTCTGTTTGCACGACGCCCTGTACGGTGTGTACCTCTAACGCCTGCCCATCGGAGAAGGCGTTCTCTGTGGTGCCGGGAACACCGGAATTGGAGAGACAATGAATGGGGACGAGTACTCTTTACAGATGAGAGCAGATTTAGTCTGAGTTGCGATTCTAGACACATACACATCTGGACAGAGCGGGGAACACGCAATAACCCCTTCAACATCATCAAAAGGGACTGTTTTGGAGGTCGCGGAGTTCTCGTTCGAGCAGACATAATGCTTGGTAGCCGGACCGACCTTCATATCTCCCAAGGAGGTTCGTCACCTGGGACTGCTATTGTAACGAGGTTCTTCTTCCTTACATGCGTCTTTTCACAAGGGCTATGGGTCCTCAGTTCCTCTTCATGGACGACAACGCTCCACCTCATCGCACAGTTACTGTCGAAGAGCTGTTGGAGAGTGAAGATATTGAACACATGGATTGGTCGGCAAGGTCTCTGGATCTAAATCCCGTCAAGCATGTACGGAACTTACTAGGGAGACCCGTGGCAGCACGTAACTTATCGCCAGTAACGATTCCGAAACTGCGATTGGTGCTACAAGAGGAACGAGCAGCAGTGTCTCAACAGCTCATTAACAACCACATATCCAGTATGCACAAATGATGTGAAACCTGCCTAGCAGTCAGGGGAGATCATATCCCCTATTAAAGACCGGATGTTTGTTGCTGGACACCCATCACAGGGATGTTTCGGCCTTCAGTCGCATTGCGCTCCATGCTACTTTTTCAATAAAGCTTCTTTTTATCCGTCTGATTTCTCTTTTAGTAAGTGTTGCTTACATTACTCATGTCCTTACGTATTGGGGATCTTACGGAATTACATATGGTGATTTGGAAAGCATTTGTACAAAGTTATATTGAAAAAACCGTCTCGTCCTTAATTTTTGCACACCAGTGTATGAATGCTTAGATTGTACAATGCGGGCGGGGGGAATTGGGACAGTTCTATATCTCCCTTTCTACTGGGCCGATTGAAGAAATTCAAATTGCGTTTTCCGTGTCTCCAAAGCGCGACTTAGGATATGTATTAGATTTGTATATAGTATCATTCTAACATAGGTATTTTGACACAAAATGGGACTTTTTCTGAAATAACATACCAATTTTTTCATAATATTCCAATTCTGCGACTCAAAATATGCCTAAATATTGAATTTTGTTAAATTTGGTGCGAAATTTACGGAGAAATTGAAAATTTTAACGTCGCTCCTTTTTTTCAGTTTGAGAGAAACATAATTCACTTGGCGAACTTCTTAATATATGGTAACCTATTTTCCTCTAACTTCCATTGTGCAGAAGCAGAAAAAAGCGTGGCCTTCGAGAAACAGGCCTGTTTCTCGAAGGCCACGAAAAAAGTCACACAGTTCCTACTTTCAAATAATTTTAACAAAGTTCGTAAACCACATTTTCGTTATTATCGCTTTCAACAAATATGCCAAATTTCAAAACGGCCAATATATAAGGTATATCTTCGGAAATTTGAATAAAAAGCTCTAATTTTTAGCAAATACACATTCTTTAAGATGATTGTAAACGTCTTATAGGTTATATATCAATTTTTTTCGAAAAATTTATAAAAATATTTAAAAATACAAATTTAAAAAATAAACCATAAAAGGTGGGCGAATTTTATTTGTAATGAACCTAAATTTCGAACTGTGTAGGCAGGAATCAAATAAGTTTCATAAAAAAAGAGATTTGAATAAATACGTATCAAATTAATTTAACATTGAGGAGCTAAAATTTTGAGAGCTAATTTTTTAAAAACTACTCTTGCGATTTTTACAATATTTGGCAGTTTGGCATAATTGGAGTCATAGAATCGAAATATGGAAAACATTGGCATGTCATTTTAGAAAAAAGTCCGATTTTATGTCAAAATACCTATATTTGAACAATGCTATATATAAATCTAATGCATATCTTAAGTCGCGCTTTCGAGACATAAAACACGCAATTTGAATTTCATCAGTCGGTGCAGTAGAACGGGAGTTATAGAACTCTCGCTTTTTGTTTCGGCCACCAGAGTCGTCTGCTTGTCTGTGAGATCATTTCTCAACGCGCAGTTCCCATGCGCAGCTCGCATTTTTGTTTTTGCATTCTTGCAAACGCTAACTGTAAGTTTCACGCTTTACTTTTTTTACTGTGTTGTGTTCTAAAGTTGAAATCGCAAGAATAAAAGCTAACAGTCTACTAGCATTGATGTATTCTTATGTTTATTAATTTAAATTTAAGATATCACTACGCAACACTTTTTTTTTCTTTTGCGCAGTGTACGTAGAACAAAAGAATTTTCGGCACTTGTGAACGAAATTTTTGTATTTCATTTAAAAACAATGCTAGTATGCAAAAGAAAGTAACTACTCTAGCTTGCATTGTTTTCAAGTAATAATAGATTAATTATTTCACGAAAACTGCTAATTCATTGGCAAATCTGGCATTACAATAAAAATAATATTTTTATATTTTTATATTAGATGAGAGAATCTTCACTTTAGAATGTTTGATTAGCGTATAAAAATAGCTTTTATTAATTTATTCCTCCTTTTGATTTTTAAATAGCATAAACCTAAAGCATTTTATTCAACCAATCGATGTTTTATTTGTAAAATATCAGGTATTTTTAGCTTCAATGCACCTTCTTTTATGAAAAGTTGAGTGAAATGTTCGACAGCTTATAATTATTCTGAAAACATGCAATGAAAAACGGTGAAAGTTTATTTCTCTCTGCAGTTGTTCTAAGTATTTTGCCTCAAATCGTAACTTCACTGCCGGAGTAACAGCAGCGATTAGTGCAGGCACATGCGATAATTAATGCGAGATTCTGCCTGTTTGGTATTTAAACGAGAATACTCCAAGTAAAACGAATGAGAGCAGTGTATTAAATGGAGAGTGTTATCTGAAAGAAAAGGAGATTTATAATGTTTTAAATAAGCAGATAAAGGGAAATCTCAACTTTTGCTTTTAAATTAAGCTTTAATTACACTTGTAACACATGTGATTTTTTTACTCTTCTTTTTGAGGTTTTGATTACCTAGGCCAAAAATAAAACAACTGGCGTAATTTTAAAAAGGTAAATTTGAGAACACTTCCCGATGTATCTCTATAATAAATCTATTTCAGTTTTATCTTTTTTTTCTTAGAAAAGTTTTTCGAAAGATTCCCATTTCATTGCACTTTACTTTTTGCTTTGATATAAATTTGTTTTCTAGACCTAATATAAATATTTTCATAAAAATAGTAAATTTACTGATAGCCATCAAATAATAAGATAAAACTTTGGTCAGTAAAATGTAGTTATTAGCCCGAGTTTTAAAACGCGAGACAAGTTGATCAGTCTTAGCGAAAAAAGGTGTAATTTTAGTTTTAAGAAGTTAATCATATTGAAATACTAGTTCTTTTATTTCCTTGTACACTGCGCAGAAAAAAAGGGGGCAGTTCTATATCTCCCGTTCTAATGGGCCAATTGACGAAATTCAAATTGCGTTTTCCATGTCTCGAAAGCGCGACTAGGGCATGTATTAGATTTACATATAGCAGCATTGTTCTAATCGTCTTATATATATCTTATATATAGCATTATTCTAATTCAGAAAGAGCCCGAGTTTGACCCAAAATCGGGCTCTTTCTGAAATGACATGCCACATTCTTTTTCCATATTTTGATTCTACGACTCAAATTATGTCAAACTGCCAAGTGTTGTAAAAATCGCACGAGTAGTTTTAAAAGATTAGCTCTCAAAATTTTAGCTCCTCAATTTGGTACGTATTTATTAATATCTCTTTTTTTATTACACTTACTTGATTCCTTTTTTAGGTCGAAATTTAGATTCACTCCAAAAAAATTCACCCATTTTTTATGATTTATTTTTAAAATTTGTATTTTTAAATAATTTTTATAAATTTTTGGAAAAACATTTGACTTATAACCCATAAAAGTTTTACCATCAACTTAAAGTAGATGTATTTCTAAGTATAACTTCAGAAAATTAGAGCATTTTACTCAAAATTTTAGAAGATATACGTGAATTTATACGTTGGCGCGTTTTGAAATTTGGCATATTTGTTGAAAGCGATAATAACATCTAATGTGGTTTACGCACTTTGCTAAAATTATTTGATTTGTGACTTTTTTCCCGCTCATGCACAATGTAAAAAGGTATAAACGATGCGATTTTTTTCCGCTCCTGCACAATGGAAGGAATAGGAAAGTAGGTTGCCATGTATTAAAAAGTTCGCCAAGTGAATTATTCTTGGCGCGAACTGAAAAAAATTCGGCAAGGTAAATTTTTGAATTTCTCCGTAAATTTCGCACCAAATTTTACAAAATTTACTATTTAGGCATAATTTGAGTCGTGAAATCGAAATATGGAAAACATTTGGTGTGTTATTTCAAAAAAAGACCCATTTTGTGTCAAAATAACATTTTTTAATGTTAGAACAATATTACATATAAATCTAATACATATTCTAAGTCGCGCTTTCGAGACATGAAAAACGTCGACAATCGGCCTAGTAGAAAGGGAGATATAGAACTGTCTTTTTTTTTCCCGCAGTGTACATAGTATTCTCTTAAATTGACGTCCTTACAAAATCCCATGATATATGTACGAGAATGTAAGATGGAAATATTCTGTAAAAAGTGGTTATAATACACTCACGTTTGTGAAAATTGCAACACCAAGAAGGAATCGTCATAATTGAATGCAATTTAATACACAGTTGAGTGGTAGTGGTACAAATAAATGATTAAATGTTCAAAGCAAACAAACAAGAACAAGAGATCAGAATCAGTATTTTGTGTGGCCACCACGCGCCGCAATAAGTGCTGCTACACGACGTGGCATGGAGTCAAACAAAGTTTGAATGTCTGACTGAGGAAGAGCATTCCATATCGTTTGTACGCGTACCCAAAGTTCGTCTGCAGACGCAACAGGACGAGGATCACGAGCAAGACGCCGACCAATGACATCCCACACATGTTCAATTGGCGACATATCCGGGAAACACGCAGGCCAAGGAAGAAGCTGTACCTGCTGCGCTGCAAAGAAGGATTTAACAATCCGAGCAGTATGAGGGCGGGCATTGTCCTGTTGAAATACAGCGCCTGGCAAGCTTTGAAGGAAGGGAACAGCTTCGGGCTGTAGAACTTCACGGATATACCGGTTGCTGTTCAGATTGCCCACAATTCGTAGCAATTGAGATCGTCTATGATATGCTATGGCGCCCCAGACCATAACTCCGGGTGTTCGTCCACTGTGGCGTTCGATAATGCACTCCGGAAGGTGGCGTTCACCGGCATAGCGTCTGACACGAATGCGGCCATCATGGTACCACAAATTAAAGCGGGATTCGTCAGAAAACACGACATGCTGCCAATCAGCACGCCAGTCTCTATGCTGATTGGCCCATTGTAGCCGCAGGCGGCGATGGTCGTGCGTTAGGGGGATCCTGTATAAAGGAGTCCGTGCGCGCAGTCCACACTGCAGCAGACGTCTACGAATTGATGAAGCACACAATGAAACACCTGTAGCTATTGACCACAGTGCTGCCAATTGTCTAGAGGAAGCTGTACGGTCCGTCCGCGCCATGCGGACCAGGTGTCTATCATCGCGAGCTGACGTCACATTTCGGGGTCCACTCCCGGATTTCCGAGTTGTCCGACACTCGTCCGTCCACTGCTTCCAAACGCGCATCACTGTGCTGCTGTTACGCTGCACACGAGAGGCTACTGCACGATACGACAATCCAGCTTCACGAAGGCCGATGATTCTCCCTCGTTCAAACTCTGTAAGTTGTTCAAATCTCGCTCTCTTTCGTCGACGAGGCATAAGTACAGATTGAGTTAACGTTTACCACTAGCAGATAACCACCGATAACCATACACGCCTCGCTACAGCCGTCTATTTATTCGGATCCATCAGCCGTTCAGAGGGCGCTGCTCAGCATACGCATGCGCTACGGATTTGCAATTCTAATCATTTGCATATCATGCGCTACTTTGCATTTCCTGAAAATTTCAGCTCACTCGCGTAAGTCCTTCATGGTGTTGCAATTTTCACAAACGTGAGTGTATTTACATTTTATAAATTGAGTATGCATGTTGCAGTCTATAGGAAAACGAAATATGTTCGCATTTCGCTCCAAAGGCCTGTTTAATGTAGTTTATACATCTTCATTGTTTAAAAACAGTAGGTTAGACCGTATATAAACAGGCTAATGTCTGACTATAATAAACAGGCTAAAACAATAGATTAGACTGTTTATAAGCAGGCTAATGTTTTACAGAAAAATTTGCTATTGCTTCACAAAATGCTAAACAAAGCATGACCAGCTAGAGTTTGAGAACGATTGGATTTATAATACACCTCTGCTATATTTGTTTGTACTATAATAATAAATGAAAAAAGGTCTGAGTGCTATGTTACTTTATAAATTATAAAACTTTCAAAGTGAAGCAGCACTTTTCCAATTTCCATTATATAAAACTCTGCGTATACACAGCTCCATATTTACAGCATGTTAACAAACTCATGCTATAGATAAGGGGCCATTTTTGTAACCTAAGGCTCTGCGCTTTGCTCATTTCTCAAATCAATCTTCGTTTTATATGGTTGCAAATTTTTTGAGAATTTAAGGATTGAGCTTAATCCAAACGCCATTAAATATCAGCAATAGAATTTTAAGAGAAAATTTCTATAGCATACTGCAATGTTATGCAGAAATGAATATGAATTTTGTATCTTCCAGTCTGTATATTGATGTTTTAGTCAACTGTTTTCCATTTCCGCCATTAGGTGTACGTTCGCGACAACTCTCTTTTCTTATGCGTATGGGGAATATAATGCATAATTGTTTAAAAGTAAATGCAAAGTATATGTATTTCTACAAAATTTCAAAATATCAACACTTTTTTGTAATTTTCAATGGTTACTGTGAATTCTCACGTGGCAAAACTGGTGCTTGATTTTCTCAATTATTAAGCCATCGGCCATGTATTTCTCTTTCATCCTAATTTAACTGTCGCAACAAATCGATGTAATTAGATAAAGTTTTCAGAATACGCTCTCTGTATACTTTCAGTAAAATTAAGAAAAACCGCATTCACGTGGCATTATTTCTGCAATTCATTTCCTTTAATTATTCATATTATTCTCTTTGATATTTAGCTCATTTTTAATTAAATTTAAAAATAATAGCTTTTACTGAATAGGCGCCAGTGGAATTTTAATTCCCATTTAATTTTATCATCCAGTGGTTGATTAACTTACTAACTAATTAGCCAGAGATAACAACGAGAGAGTTAATATGCTTGTGTTATAAGAGCTTTCTAAGGAAAAAAAAGTTTAGAGCCTTTTTGCCAGGTTCTGCACTATGGGACGACAACGTGGAATACATGTCACATGCTAGTTAAAAGCAAAACATTATATCTTCTACTAAAATTCTCTTGACATACAATTGTATTCTGGCTGATGATTTGGTATATAGTTATGATCAAAAGGCTAGCCTATTATAAAAAGCACTTCGACAGCAAAACAAATACACCTTTCAATGAGTTTTTTAAAAGTAATAAATTTGCTACAAAATGTAAGAGAAAAACTTAATAACACGTATTATTAGTCCAAAGTGGCTTTGTCCCTGAAGGACTATTGTTTTCGTTTTGCGATTTTGCGTTGATTCATTATAAACGGCTGTATCACTTTTCAAGTTGTTGCCACCAAATGGTATCGCCCTGTATTATATTTAAAGAAATTAAATAATGAAGAATCTGCATAAATGTCTATATTTCTCCAAATGTGATAAAACAACGGTACCTAGATCCATCCAATTTTTAACAACGTACGTTTCCACCCGAATATGCGCATCTAGAAGCCCGAATTTGGAATTTGTTTTATTATGTATTTCATATTTTATAAAACTTTAACGAATTTTTGACTAACAATCTCAACGATTTAAAAGCGAGCAACGGCAACACTCTACGGGGGAAAAAACTTTTTATCAAAAGCACGCGGAACTGTGTATGGGAAATTCTAAAGATATACTCATTTTAAAATTATTTTGCGATATTGCTGTTGAATTGAATTTTATGTTTTAAGTGCGAAGAACATGATATTTAATAAATAAAGGTAACACACAAAACGTTAAATAAACGCCCCTTTGGTCGTAATTTAAAATCTGAAACGTTTCAGATTTTTTTTTTAATTTTATTATTTTACTTTAGTAAAAAGTAATGTTTTATTTTAATTTTAGTCGTATTGAAATAATTAATATCTTTTAATTTATGCAACCAAAAACAATTCTGTTTGTTAGTTTTAATACAATAAAAGCAAACTTATAATTAATTTTAAGCCCAATGTAAATAAAAAATTCATTCCATTGCCTTATATTAATTGATACATTAAAATAGACATATAAAAGATCATTTGTTTTATGTGGATGAAAAAATATTTTTTGTATGTTTTGTTTTACAGAAAATAAAATATTTTATTTTATTTCAAATTTTCTGTTAAAATAAAATTCCTACTTTTCCACTGCAGGGAAAGTAAATCAATTATCCAGATTTTCTAATACCGTTATGTGTACCACTTAGTCCGAATATCTGAATTGGGCTGAATATGCAAGTGTAGTATCTTGGGAAAATAATAGTATCGTCAGGTTCATTTCAAATAACAGTTTGAAGGCTATGAGAATTATAAATGAAGGTTGCAAGCTCCTAAATAGAAGTTTTTCTAATGTTTTAGCTCTCTCGTCTTGGACGGTGTAATGTTTAGCGAGGGCCGAGTGCTAGTGCAAATCATGGGTATGGATTTGGTTTCTTCTCAAGGCTTAGATCACTGCGTGTATAATATCAGTCTAGATGTGTGATCCATCTACCTCCTGTGGGTAAAGCTGTCAGTAAATCATCAGACTAAATCATCAGCTACTTCCCAATGAATGCTTAAGAAACAAGTGTTTGGCCATTGATAACAATATATTCTGTTTGTTTAGTGTAAGTTTTCAGCAAGCTGCTCTTTGATTTCAACTTTTTTTTAAGTTATATTTATATATATGTTTGAACCAAGCATATTTCAAAAGGGTTATTATGAGCATATTTCAAAAGGGTTATCATCACAAATAAAATAAATACATGCATGTAGTTATTTTATTTGTGATGATACTAATTGCCCCCGAATAAAGACTTTTATGAAAAATTTAAGAAGCATTTTAATATATAGCAAGCTCGCTAAAGGCGTTAGCTCTTAAATTCGAATATGCAGTAACAATTTTTATGACATTCCTCGTTCCTCCAAATGTCAGTCAGAACTCTTGCAAATGAACGGAGCATAAAAATTTTTATTGCAGAAAATATACGGTAAAGTTACTACTAAAAAGCAAAATTTAGTTAAATGCAAATCTGACTTGTTACCATAATTTTTTTATTACGCAATAAATTTTGCTTACTTGTTTTTAAAACTTTTATTTTCAGACTTCAAGAAATTTCTCAAGATATCACAGACAATTGAAATCATTAGTTAGTTACGTCTAACAGAAGCCTGGTAAATAATTCCTAAGGAACATATTGTAGGCAATAAGCACTGTTTGCGACTTAGTAAATGGCAATTTAAATTAACGGGTTCCCACGTGCGGTTATTGGTATTACAACACTATGTCTAAACGCAGTGGACCTTTCAGAACTGTTGCTGTCCGGCTTCTGTGGAGCACACGTTTAATATAATTTGGACATTCATATGTCTAAACTTTGAATGTTTCGAAGTAATAATTCATTTCGCTCTAGTTATTGCAGAACTCTCTGAATTAATAATTTAATGAATTTAAAGGGGTTCCTATATTTCTAAATGAGCATTGGTGTACTGTATGAAATTTAAAGAGCTTGAAATGTAATGTGATGCACGAACTTATGATTATATTGAAATATTGTAATGTCAGAGAACGAATTAAATTATTGATAAACGTTGAGATTACTTCGTAAATATCATTCTGTAAATTCATATTGTTCATTCTGGAAATATCTAATAATTATTCTGTAATTAAAAACGTTATTACAAAAGCCATAAGTCAGTAAGAGTAGAATAAGCTTGTTCTCTTTTGGAAAAGTCAGATTTTAATTTTCACGTGAAACAGTAATTCCAGAGGAGTAAATAACTCCTTTTAGTTGCGAAAATCAGTTCTGATAATGAAACTGACTTTCCTGGATGGAGTCCCATTTAAAGCCTAAGATTTGCCAATGTAAATCCTTAAGGTATAGGTTGCTAAGTAAATATTAAATATTTCATGCTAAGAGTGAAATCTATAAGAAAATAGTAAGCGTACTATATCTCTTAAAATAAGAAGCTCATTAAGTATTATTCTAGGTTCTCATTTTATTAAAATGTAATTTATACTCGTATAATAAGCATTTATAATTGTAATATGCATTTACTGTTGCTTTAATCCATTAAACAGAATAAAATTGCTCATAATTCTTAAATTTGTGACAATTAGTCAAGAATTAATAAAACTTTATTTTGTTAACAAGATGAGTCAAAACTTCTATCAGAAAATTTAATATACCGTTTAAACAACTTCGAATAGAAATTGCTTCACTGCTATAATTATCGGTGCCATTAATGCAATTTACAATATAAAAGTACCTTTGTGTAACAAACACAGCTCAATTTTACCATCATTTATTCTACTCTTACCATAGTTATACATCATTTTACATTTTTCTTTTATTTCCGTATGAGTAACAAACATAATAAATAGCTCTTACACATATTTGCAAAAAGAAATGACCCCTCAGTTTTGCTCTAGGAGTAAAAACTGCTCTATAACTTAGCTGGAATGTTAACTACAGTACAATGTACAGCGCAAAAAAAAAAAAAGAGGGGGCAGTTCTATATCTCCCGTTCTACTGGGCCGATTGACGAAATTCAAATTGCGATTTTCATGTCCCGAAAGCACGACTTAGGATATATATTGCATTTATATATAGCATCATCTAATATAGGTATTTTGACACAAAATCGGACTTTTTCTGAAATAACACAGTAATATTTTTCCATACTTCGATTCTACGACTCAAATTATACCTAAATATTAAATTTTGTAAAATTTGGTGCGAAATTCAATATTTAACTTGGCGAATTTTTTTCAGTTTGAGCCAAGAATAACTCACTTGGCAAACTTTTTAATACATGGCAACCTATTTTCCTATCCCTTCCATCGTCCAGGGAGCGGGATAAAAGTCACATTGTTTCTACCTTTTTACATTGTGGATGAGCGGAAAAAAAAGTCACATCATTCTTACTTTCAAATAATTTTAACAAAATGCGTAAACCCTATTTCCACTATTATCGCTTTCACCAAATATGCCTAATTTCCAAACACGCCAATATATAAATTCACGTATATCTTCGGAAAGTTTGAATAAAAAGCTGTAATTTTTTGTAGGCATGCTTAGAAATACACCTACTTTAAGATGCTTGTAAAATATTTATAGGTTATAATTCAAAATTTTTTTCGAAAAATTTATAAAAATTATTTAAAAATAGAAATTTTAAAAATAAATCGTAAAAAAAATGGGTAAATTTTATTTAGAATGAACCTAAATTTCGAACTGTGTAGGAAGGAATTAAATACGTTTCATGAAAAAGAGGTATTAATAAATACATACCAAATTGAATTAACATCGAGGAGCTAAAATTTTGATAGCAATTTTTTAAAAACTACTCGTGCGATGTTTACAAAATTTGGTAGTTTGGCATAATTTGAGTCGTAGAATCGAAATATGGAAAAATATTGGTATGTTATTCCAGAAAAAGTCCGATTTTCGTGTCAAAATACCTATATTAGAACAAAGCTGTATATAAATCTAATATATATCCTAAATCGCGCTTTCGAGACGTGAAAAACGCAATTTGAGTTTCGTCAATCGGCCCGGTAGAACAGGGGATATAGAACTGTCCCGTTTTTTTCTGTCACATCTGTATGAATACCTTAAATCGTAACAAATTGTATAACTTCATACTTGCTCTGTAGGACAATTACATTGATCAATTCTCGAGTATTTTAGTTTAATTCTAGTTTTAATTAATGGTGGATGTCGATTAGTGCTTGTCATTGCCATTTGAAACGCATTCCTTCTATGATAACTTGAAGAATAAGTTTTAACTGGTATAGCAATACTCAGGATGTTGTCAGAATTCATTAATTACGTTTGAACATAACCACAGCCCTTTGTGGTTTCAATACAAGTCTGATATGTGATATATCTGTATGTGATAGTCTGATTCAGATATATCTGAATGTGAAACTGACACTCAGCAACTCACTTGCGGGTTGTCATAGCTTTGATGTAAAATGATTTCGTGACAGTTCTAGCACGCAAGTGAATGCACCTGGTTGTCGGCCAAGGCAATTATTAGTAGCTCCAAGTTGCTAGAGGGAAAAAATGAGTTAGAATTTTGTTTGGGTCTTAATTTGATTATTCACTCGGAAATTGTCAAACGCTTTCTTTTTCAAGATAACGCTAAATCTGTAGAACAACTAAAAAGTATTTCTCGAATATTAACCTGAACCTGGAGTTTAATTTTATTATTTCGAGTAAAAACGAATTCAGCTGCGAAACGGTAGGAAGTCATAGGCACAATACATAAGGATTCAAGTATAAAGATTGCAAAATAATAAGAAGATTTTCTAAAACCAAAGAATATTCTCAAATGGCGCAAGTTTGCTGTGTGATGTTTCATTATTTATAGTGGTATATTTGCCTTAATAATGAATTCACATTGTCATCCACAACCAAACCTTAACAAAGGCAGATTTCTTCAGCTTTTTTTTTCTGAAACAGATGAAATATTTTCAAAATACACTAAAGAATGTCGCGGCTATGTTTTGCTATTCCTTCTGAAGAAATAACGTGGTCTGTGTTTTAAAGGATTGGCAGCTTACTCAATAATCATCTGATATGTTTCATTCCTTCTCCCAGCACTTCGTTCCTACTTTCAAATAATAATCGACAGTAAGCACTGTTTCAATGGAGTTATATTCTCCATTGAAACAGTGCTTACTGTCGAATTATCAGACTTAACAGTGCTGACTGCCTCATTATTGGATCGAATTCGCCGGCTGTCACAGCATAAAAATTCATAGGAGGAAATCCTCTGTTTCCTCATAAGTTAGTTTCTTGAATTTTTTTAAAATGTTACACAAAAAATTAACATCTTGCTTTATTTGCATTGAAGATGCCAATAAAGGAGCTTTTATCCATCTCGATGCAGATAACGAATCTGTACACATTTGGAACTATTTCCAATAGATATTTATATTCTAATGTACTTTTTTATTCTATAACGTATACTTTAAGCAAAGGAAAAATATAAAAAAAGATAATTAATATTGCGTTTCCTTAAAATAAAAACAAAGTTAATTCAATTGAAAGCAAGCAGTTTTAGTTAGATTACAAACTTTAAATAGGATACTTCATGAAATAAAAATAAAAAACAATAGCTTATCGGAGAACAATTTATAATTATTACATTAATAATAATATTGTAAGGTTTATCCTAAGTTTATTAACAGTTATTTTAAATTTTGTAGCTTTATTCTCTTATTCTAATTTCAGCTTACAATTTCCTGCCAGAATGTAAATTCAGAAACGCAGTTAATGCAAATGAGAAAGAGTACTATTTAAGTCGTGACTTCACCAACTTTAGGAGAGAGAGTCTGATTCCCTAACTAGCGTGCGTTTGCCATCTGGCTACGTCTCTCTTAGCTGTTACTACGCTCGGCCATACCTTAGGCCCTTGCTTGGCTTCGCCGATTTAATTAATACTTAGGAGCCAACTAGTTAGATCTCTGATAGCTTCGGCTATACCTTTTAAATAGCTTAGTTAAGCTAGTTTTAGTTTAAATTATTATTATTTTAAGTTCTAGTCTGAGTGGCGGCTTTGTATAAGTTCCAAGTCGGAACTGATTGTAAATATACTGAAAAATAAAGGGTTATAAACCCTCTTTAAGTCTTACGTGTTCTTTTCACACACTTAAGCGATTATTCGCTTATTAGTGTTCGTGGTGTTCTAAGTTAGAACTTTAGATTTAAATAGTAAAACCCCACGATATTCAATTTGAATATTAATCTTTTGCTTCTTATAAAATTCGTGGTTTGGTACATCTAAGTAAGGATAATAAAGCTGGAAAAGTTCTGCTATTTTGCCTGCCATTGTTATAACACGATTGAAAGAAATAAAAAGATTTCCAAAAAACAATGCTTTCATTAAACATTAGATTTGAAAAACATATACATAGGCTGTTCGCACATTTTTAGACGACTTTGCTTTGCTATAAGAAAAAATTCCCTGCTTGGAATTTTTTTTTTTAAATTGCAACTATATTTTTGAAAGTGTAAGTTATCGTCTGCTATTTGACAATTTCGTTTTCATGCAAGATTAGCGCTTCTAAATAAGCAATGGACGGAAGGCTTTGTTTGAGCTGTTTCCGAAGAAAATTATTAGTATTTAGTTATTAAAAATGCTGTAAAAGCCATGACTTTTCGGTATCTAAAGCAACGATAGATAACATTTTCAGTAAGAAAGCGGGAAAAAACGTCAAAGTTTGGCTTCAATGAGAAAAATTGTTCAAAATACATATTCAAGGAAAACACGGAATGTTTAGAATGTTACAAAGTTAAGAACTTTAATGTTAAAAGGAAATCTTCGAAGTCAAAGGACAGTTACATATTCATTAAAGCGTTCAGTGTCAACCGTAAACAAAGTGATTAATGCTGACTTGAATCTTAAAAAAGCGAATGTGCATCGTCTTTTTCCACGACATATCGCCCAAAGCAGAACACACCGCATAATTCTGTATGAGAAACAATTACTCGGTGAAAAATGCCAAAATGTTGCCACAATAGATGAATCTTGGGTATATTTAAGTGACCTAAATAAAAAGAGGTCCATTTATTATCACCAAAGAGAAGAAAAAAATCTTAGAACGTGGTTCAAATAATAGACAGAACGTTTTCCAAAGGGATTTATGATTGTTGCTAGTTTTTGATATAACGACAGATAAAAAAATTAAGAGAGTGCAGAAAACTATTCAGATCAAATCCGCATATTATCAGGAATATATTTCATACCCAATTTTCAAACACGAAATAAGTTCTGTTTACTCACAGTGCCATCAGTCATCAGAACTGTATTAAGACAAAGAAGCACCCGCACGTCAATCTCTAGTGTAAATTTCCAGGAAAAAAGTAGAACAAGAAACATGCATCAAGACTCACTCATATCCTTACTAAATCTCCTGATGTATCAACCACGGGTTTTTGCGCATTTGGACTTTTAAAAAGCAGATTGTCCAAACGTCGACTTACAACGTTCCTTGGGCTTCGGAAAGCTGCACAAGAGGAATGAGATAAAGTACTTTTTCAGTTACTAATAATAGCTTTATCGTCTTTAAAAATCTTTGGTGTATATAGATAGTGACGAATAAGGGTTATCAAATGTAATGTTGAAAACACAAATATTTTAGATAAAATGTTTCTGTACATGCAGTGAAAAATCGTCTAAAAAATGTTTCAAACAGCCTCTTTATTGCAAGTTAGGTGTATAATTTTTTCAATTACTGTTTTTCAACATATATTTTAGTTCCTCGAATTGAATGCTTATGTAATGGGTAAATATATCATTATAAGTACTACAAAAATCTTTACGTCTTAGCTATGCACTTGCTTATACGCATCGGGGTAATTAATTAATATTTAGATAAGGCCGCAGAAAGAATAGGGACAACCGTTGCAGCTCCATCTAGCGGGTCAAAGCATAGTGCCTGCTGTGTTCAGATACTCATTAATCCTATGTAAGTCAGATATTTCTTATAATTCAGATAACGTTAAGCTTACAACACCTAATTTGTTATAAGCATGGTTCTTGCCAAACTGAAAAACTCCTTCTGAAGACTTATGCAGAAATAATAACAAATTGGTAGAAACTCATTTAAGCATGGCTACGAAATTTTCAGTATGAGTAAGTATGAGTTATTACACATCGTGTTAGATTTATTATAGTATTTGAATAGAACATGTGGCAACGATTAAGTAATTCTCTAGATGATATACATAATTTTTGTGCATTCTGAGTTATAAAATGAATGAGCTGTAATGCTGTTAAGTGAAGCTAGCGCCAGTGTGTCGCTATGGTAAACAAATATAGGGAATTTTAAAGAGTGATTTTATTCTATTGTGGTTTATGCGCTATCGATGAAGTAGATTTAATTCAAACCAATAAGTTTAAATGAAATGCAAAATGCGTATAGTTTAATATTCCGTACAAGGAAGTCATATGATGTACACACCAGATTTTTTGATAAAATGAAAATGCTACATTCAAACGTCATCTAAGATCATCAGGTATAAATACGAAATATTATTCGAGGACCCCTTGTATTTATCTACTGCGAAAACAAATGTCAAAACTATTCAAACAAGATTCTTGTTTTAAAAGTAATAAGCTATCTGGCCTCTTTTATCTTTGCGGTTGATAAATAGAACTGGAATGACGTAATGGGTGTGACACCCAGAATCATAGGCGCGTCCAAAATATTGAGATAAGTGTTGAATGATTGCATTAATTACCTGTTAACTATCTGGAAATGAAGTTGTCACACCCTTATGGTGTAAAAAGGGAAAACATATTTTTTAAAAACAGTTAGGAGTTTATACCCCTCTGAATTATTAAATGACCTCCCATCGAACTGAGAGAACACTTGTAGAAAGTACAAATTTCTTTTGAAGCTGGAAGTAGCTTTCGAGGACCGAGTAGCCTGAGAGTTGCAAGTGCAGTTCTGCGGATTTAATTTATGGCTTTTCTGTCTTCCTGACAAACCCACTATAGGTTGATGAATTAACCATTTCCCTTATTTAATTGATGACGTACTTTAATTATCATTTTCCTTTTATCAAATATTTGTGTTACATTAGTAAATTACATTGGTAGAAATTAGCTCGTGAATTTTCGAGGTAAGAGAAGAGAATATATAGAAATTTATTGTTAGATATATATTCTCTTGAAGGCGTACAAGATATTTCTTAAACAGTAGATTTAGTACTTTAGTATATAATCACAATGTTTTTGTTTGCTTTCATAACTTTGCTATTTATTTGTTAAGTACATATACTTCTTATACCAATAAACTAGTTTATCTTTCTATTGTTTATTCTAATTGTCTGCGAGTAAATTCTTCTTCAATATATGTCATTAAAAATTTTTTCCATTCGTAAGTTCTTCCTAGAATTATCAAAATAGTTACCTGAAAGTTGACGACTTTTGCTTTCTCATCTGAAGTAGCGTAAAAGCTTTGTTTTATTTATTTTTTTTTATTTTTCAAAATGTTGCAAACGGCTGTGAGAATCCAAGATTCAGTATGAAATTCTCTTGCGGAGATACTAATAATGCTATCAATTAGGAGCATTTAATTGCCTTAGTAGAGATTTGCTTCTAAAGATGAACAATTACATTCCCCCGTTCAAATGATTCTCAGAAAAGTCGTATCACGTGAATAAAACTTGAAATAAATTAATATGGCGGGTACAGGACATTCGCGCACTCTCTGCAGAGGAAATGTAAGAAGCATCCTCCACGACAACATAACTGGTGTTATAAAGCAAATAGAATTAAAGCATCTTTTGATTACTCAGAATTTCAACAGTTTGATGCTGTATTTTAAGGAAAGAATACCTGAGCAAAGAAAATTGGATTTTCTTGATCAGAGACACTTTCCTATCATTCACAGCCACCTTATTTGCCAGGTTCCTCCTTGCTTGACTCCGCCGTATTTTCTTTCCAAAATAGGTCTACGGAAGATTTTTAGAATATTCAAGCCATCGCAAACGACGTGGTGGGCTGTTCATGGTAGGTGAATAAAAAGCTGCTTTACCAATGCTGCCAGAAAGAGTAGAAAATCCTGAGCAATGTTTGTGTGTGTGTGTGATGGCGTATGTGTTTTGCTGCAGTTACTTGAACTAAGCAATATTCTTTTACAATTTAAGGTATTTCCGCTGACATTTTGAACATAGGAGAGTATATTAACAATTACAATTCTAAAATGCTGCCCTAAACAATAAATGCAATTTTTTCTTTAAAATATATTTGTTCACTTTCTTAAAAGTTTATTAAGATATCTGCAATTCTTTTTCATTATTTTAAAAACGCAAGCACTCAGTAACCTTTATAGTATTATTTTTAATAAAAGGCGTTCCTTCAAATCCCTTTTGAAGATGATAAATAAAATATATACTAATTAAGCTTCAGGAGGGGAAACTAAAATAAAATAAATGCCTCTAAATAATCCAGGGAAACGCCAACTTGCTTTCAAGGCTTGAAGAGAAAGAACTGAATGATTGTTTTAACTAGATATCAGAATGACAGCATTAGTTATTAAATAACCCTAGTTTCTGCACCTCATAAAAAATCTGAGAAACTTTAAGCGTAAAAATGATGAATAAAATTAAAAATGTTCAAACATTTTATAAATAGACATATATCCCTTTGAAAGAATCAGAGAAGACATATATCTTCCGAAAAGAGGGTGAAAATACATTGCGGTCATTTAACTTCGAAAGTTCTGCTGATATTAAAAGAAAGTATGTAAAACTATGAAACACTTGTTAATTAACTTATCGGTTGAGACAAACTACTGGATGGATTTCAATAAAGAAGTCATTCATTTTTCCTCTGCATTAAAAACCCGTAATGTAAAAATGGTATAGTATACGAGGTAAAAATAGTACCTCAAATGTTTATGTTGAAATCTTACTGAACTAAGAAGAGTGACGTATAGATTTATAAATGCCTTTTATTAATTACACTAATGATATAAATGTTTATGAGAAATGCCGAAATATACACTATTTATCATGTATAGGTTATATGAAAACAGTATTGAAACATTCTCCATCGGAGATAAATGCCATATGAGTTTTAAAATGTGTGTTAGTATTAGTTACAATAACATTACAAATGATTAAACCGAAATAAATATTGAAACATTTTGAATAGAAGATGAATTATATATAAATTTAGAAACATCTTATATTAATTATGTTAATATTACAAATGTTTATAAAACGACTTATTTATCGAAACAACTTGCTTGAGCAATTTTCTTAAACTAAACCCATTTTACTTAATTCCTTTAATTAGTTAATATTAAAGACTGCTTTTTTTTTACTTAGCATATTATATTAGACTTGTATTGTATGTAATAGACTCGTGCTTAGTATTGTTATAAAAAGCCTTTCAGAATTTTTACACTGTTGGAATGTTAAACATGTTATGATTTACCCTTATAAATAACTTACTGATGGTGTTTTAAGAGCAGTGAAATCCCTGCCTGTAACCCTATACAAATATCCAAGTTACTATTTCTTGCAAATAAAAAGCACCAAACAGTTTTTGGTTATATATTATTCTCAAGGGTTTATTTAGCTATACTGATGAGCAAAAAAGCTGTTGCTATTTTAAAATAATAAGCCGTATTCTTGTCAGTAAAATCATGATTATCTCAATAAAGAGGTCTATAAAGCTAAATACAGATCCAAAGAGAAAATATAAATTTGAGCAATGCTGAAGAAATTTATGGAACATTTTCTCCTTTAGAAACGCATTCGGAATAAGTGTTATGCCAAAATACATCGTTGAGTTACCTTTTTTAAGAGTTCTCATTTGATACATCTTTTTTAATCCTTTAAATCAGTATATGCATATGCCTTTGTTTCTGATTAATACGAGAGATTTCACTAATCAATAAGATCATATTCTGAATAAAGCATTAGGAATAAACTAAATGTTACAAAAGTGAAAATATAATAATATAATAAAATATAATTTTATTTATTTTATAATAAATTAAATGTTACAAAAGTGAAAGCCATCTTTATAAAAAAAACTCTAGTGCCTTATTTCAGTTTAAGAAATGGATATCTTTCTTTCTCCCAAAGGATGTATTAATCGAAACCATAATCTAGAGACCATAATCAATATAGAGAGACTTCATCTTGCTCCCTTGAACTTTTCACGAATCTCAAGTGAGGTGTTGCAGTATTATCAGCTACAACTAAGTTTCCTGCATGTCAGAAAGAAGGAGCTTTTATTACATCAAGCAAAAACAATGTCTAAAGTTAACAGTTATGTATTGTTTATTTTTTTTTTATTTTATTAATGAGCAAGACTTAGCAGAAAATGCAGATGCAAGAGTTTCGTTAAAAGATGATTCCACGTCTAATATTAGATATAAATCTTCGATCATAAGTTTATAAGCCTAGTTCTGTGTTGGATATAGATTCTATCGTGTTCTATACCTTCGATCTTATTTTTGTGCTAGATAAAAGTCTTCTAACATAAATTTCCCGCTTTTTTCAACGTATTAAGAATAACCGTAGTATACGTCTACGCAATAAAGTTTCATGCCACGTTTCCTAACATTCAGGGACGACGAGGGTGTTGGTTTTCACAATTAATATTTCCCAAAATTTGGGGAATTGTACTTTCGTGGCTTCATACACTGTCAAGATCTTTAAGAGAAAAGAAGTGTCATATTTTGGATATATTTTCTAGCTCAAAAGAGGCAATGTAGTTGGAATGCAGCAGGTGTGAACATACCTTGCGTGCTATTAGTGTTAGAGATATTTCATGAAAATATGTGGTAAAACTTTAATGAACTTCCGCTAAGTGACTTCCGGAGAACTCCGATATAAAGTATGTGTTTTCAGGATCCAGCATAATCTTCCCTTTCCTGCAACATATGCATCAGCACACGCGATTTTTCTGTTACGCTACGAGTTAAATAAATTGGAAATGCAGATCTGATGATATCATAAATCAATAAGCAACTTATTTTCCCAAATGTTTCAAGAAAATCATTTTCCAAAGCACTAAACGCTGGCTAAATTGCAGTACATAATAGTTACATTGTTTTATCTTAATCGATATATTGTTGCGTGCGTACGGGTTCGTTATGGATTGAACGCACGAGTCGTAAAAAAATTTAACAAAAATTTATTCTTTCCACAAGAAATAAATCAAAATTCTGAAATATTTCTTCAGAGATATTCGCACAATATCACAATATCTCAAACGTTTAGCAAAAACTCAGTTCAAAACAGATAAAATAATTCTATCTGACAGCGAAATCGCTGCAATCAATAACAGCATTAAGTAAACAAACAGCAGTTCGCTTTTTATAGCTACAACTACAGCAACAACTACTGAGATGAGGCGTTTCGACTCGACTTTTATAAG
>KK118249.1:371877-436173 GCA_000611955.2 Stegodyphus mimosarum | reverse complement strand
TTTACGTAGCTTTCTCTTCAAAAATCGTCTGCGTTGCACGGGAAATATAAAGCAATTTTAAATGCAGTTCTAAATAAATAGCCAAATAAAAATTCGTAACAATATTTTTAATTTAATTAGTATGAATATTCTGTCATTTCTGATTTTGTATTCAAGGAGAGAAAATTCTGATATTCACACTTATTTTTAGTAAATACGTACTAATTTGGTCTGCTTTGTAATCTAATTGAATGGAAAAACGTTTAACTTTTTTCTCAACTATTGTTTTAGTGACAGATTTTGTTATCCTCGGCCACAAATATGTTTAATTTCTAGTCAAGTACCACTGCAAAATATTACTGACAAATCTCTGATGCTAAATGCAGCCGTATTTTTCATCTTACCTCTTTGAAAACAATTTTTAAACATTCGGCGAAATAGTTACATCGTGTAAAATCCTTTCATATTTTCAGTTTCAGTCGAAATGAAGCTGGAGTGTTGCCAATATATCCTTATTTCATAAATTTCCGTGGAAAAACGAAATTAAGTTAATGTGTCAGGAAGTTCTGCTATCATAAAATCTCAATAACTATTGAACAGCGAAACCAAATTGCATGAATTCGTATATTAATGTAATACAATGAATGTATTATTATTAGTAGGCTGAGTAATTGAGCACAGGAGAAAAACCAACAGACATGTGAGGCGGCTGTCTTAAAAGCTAACGACTACAGAGCGGATTGAAAGATCAGTGGTAATCCTAACGCGACATTACCAAATGTCTCATTCTATCACTTGAAAGAGTTGGACTGAAGTTAGTGAAAATTTAATTCAAATGATTGGAGTAACAGAAAACAATAGAACTTCTATAGAGGAGGTTTCTTTCAAAAATACGATGTCGCACATGATAAAGCTGATGTAAAATGGCTTTAAAAGCGGACAGAAATTAAAAATTTTTATTAAATGAGTAATAATTAATTTTGAATATAATTAATAATAAATGTGTTTTAATGAGTTTTCTTCGTAATTCATCAAGTCATAGATATATTTTTCTCTCATGAATAACATTCGCGAATTAAAAATGGGAATTCATTGTTCTGAATCTATGCATAATTATGCTGTTGTTGTCGCTTATGCTCACTTTTCTGACGTAGTCAGCCCACGAAAATCCTCGTGGCAATGAGCGCTAGAATACGCCTGCCGTTGGCAACAGCCTTGAGTACCTTTCATGTGACAGTGCGATTTAGCTCAGTTCCGCCCCCCCCCCAATTTTGACGCAGAGTACCGCAGGGTACGTGTCCAGGGGTCCCACCCCTCTCCCCTTCTACCAAACCACACGCAAGGACTTTCAGTTCGCCGCATATTTGGAGAGCCACCATGCCGCACCGACACTATGCATTTACAAACATCCATGCCTTCTCCGGGATTCGAGCCCGGGCCCTTCGACACGGCAGTCAGCGCTAACCACTATACCGTTTGGGCGGCTTATGCATACTTATTCAAACCCACATTAATGAAATACAGATTAGGCGTGATTTTCTTTCTGGGCTAAGTACTTTTTGTAGTCTTCTAAAATTCTTAAACGAGCGGTATAATTATGCCATTATGACGACTAAGGAAATATATTTCTTAAAATCGAATTCTGAATTTACAGATTTCCGCAGTGCGACACTTTTGAATTTTTTCGTACAGCATCATAAAATCTTCCCAAAATTGTTCAAAATGCGATGCCATGGTTACTTGTACAAAAACGTTTATATTTTCTTAGTAACTAAACAAATGCAAATTAAGTAAACTTAGAAAACCGTACGAGAAGGTTTCTATGAAAAAGCAATTTACTTAATAAACACTTATTCCCTTAATAATAATAATGAATAAAAATAAATTTAATAAGGGTAATAAATAAAAGATGTTTCTTTTTTTTTTATATAATAACTCAGTAGAATATTCAAACACCTTCCTTTAGCGGAAACACAGATTTTTGGTAATTTGCTATTGAAAAAAAAATTACATTTTGGGAATCGTTATAGAATTAACATATCAGGGACATGAATAAAAACTGATTAGTTCATATTTGCGTAGAGAAACAGCTAGAACGTAAGATTAAAAAAAATCTCAAAATTTATTATCGTAGTTAAAAGTAATGTTACTGAAAACTGCTTTTATGATCGAAATCTTAACACCCATATGTATTTATTTATATATGTGTGAATTGGATAATAACGCAAAATAGAAATTATGCAAATTGTTTTGATGGAGAGTGTACAAGGACAGGAATCTGCATTAATAAGCAATTTTATAGTCTGTAATGTAAGGAAAATTTTTAAAATAGGGCTACCAAAAAAAAAAGCTTTAGTGACTGATATTATTATTATTCATAAAATTCTTAAATCATTTGCGACATTAGCTGTACACTCTTTTTTAGCTCAGAAGATATACCTTTTGTGTTGCTCAGGATGCAAAACTTTAATAATTCATTTTTAAAGTTTCTCGTCATTATCAGGTACTAAGTACTGAATCATAGTGTTATGTTTTGTTTAATTAACTACTTTGTTATTTCTTTAATTAACTACTTTTCGTTGTAAAGTTTCTCTTATTTTGCATAACACATTTATTTTAAGTTTGATACCTTTACTGAACTTCTCAACTTCCCCTCACGTTTTCTCGCCAGGATAGAAATTTAAAGTGAAGTGAAGTGCGTATTTAAACGGGAGAATCTCTTGAGTTTATTCAGAGCGTATTTTCGCTAGCCAGAGCACGTTTCGATGTTGTTTCGCTGTTACGCTAGTAAGCCTCTTGGCCGATTCGGATTATCATTACGCCTGTTAGGTTTTCGTGAGTCAGCCTGCTAAAGTGAGTCAACACGACTACGCGAGAGACGTAAATGGCACAACGAAACGCTTGTCGCCGGCGAAAAGTCGTCCAAACGAGGACTCGACCGAAGTCAGCGTTTAACCAATAGAATTATTGAAGAAAACAAATCATATGACACTCATAGAAAGATGCAACTTTAAAGCGTTTCATCTTCTGTTTCGTAGCTTCATCAGAACAATATCACACTCGATTCATTTTATGGTGAAATTTTGTGTATTAAGCAATTTAACAACTCGCATAGTAATATTATACAGTTATTATACTCACACAATTAGTTTTATGCAAATTAAGATTTATAAAATTGTTTTGGTTTTTAAGCTTTATAAAATTGTAAAAATTTTAATTTATAAAACAGTATATAAAGAGAATTTAATGACCTGAAACACCATCCACCATATGATAAAATAAACTTCATGTTTTTTAATCTTTCCCCTCCCCCTCCCTTGGCTTGCTTGTTTATGTGTGGCATGGGAGTACGTGTAAGGGAATCTGTGTAATAAGTAAAGTATTCTGTAATTTGATTATTCTGAATATATTATTACACAAATAAATTAGAAGAAAAAAAGTTTGTTCAATAAAATTTCTAAAGATATTCTGTTTTTAAATATTTTAGTACAATGAAACGTTAGCCCAAATGCTCTCAAAACGTGTATGTGGCTATAAATGAAAAAAATCGCCCGTTTGGGAGTAATATAAACTTTCAGGTTTTTTTCTTTTGTTTTTCTTTTTATGATTTCTTATTTTTATTTATTTTGAATTTAGAATAAGATTCAAATATTGGGCAGTTTATGCAACATTATGTGGAGAATAAAATATGCAACGAGGTAAAAATAAAGAAATAATTTTTACAAGAGATGCATATACACTGAATTAGGGATAGCAAGGGCTATGCCAATTGTGTAGCGCTGCGCATCATTTATGAGCAAGTGAGGGCGCTGTGGTAACTGAATATATAGCGCGTACTGTGGTTGTTCTGAACTAGTTATTGGAACTGCCGATATGGGTAAACTGCCTGATTTAGACGCCTTCAATCGAGGATAAATCGTAGGTGCGCGACGCATGGGCCATTCATTTTCCGAAATCGACAGACAGCTAGGATTTTCAAGGTCGATAGTGTCAAGAGTATACCAAGAATACATGGATGGTGAACAAAAAACTAGCAATCGGGCAAATTGCAAAGGACAATTTTTCCTTGGCAGTGCGTGATGAGAGTCGACTCAGACGTATTGTACGTAGCCAGTGAAACCAAACATTACCTCAAACTACCACCTAGTTGAATGACTGTGCCAGTCGTACAGTCAGTAAACGGACTGTGCAACGCTCGCGTCACCGTATGGGTTTCGGGAGCCGTCGACCTACGAGAGACCATTACTCAATGCTCGCCATTAGGCTGCACGTCTTGCCTGGGCAAGAGTGCACAGAGACTGGAGTGTAGAGGACTGGAAACGAGTAGCATGGAGTGATGAATCTCGATTCCGATTACTTAACGCCGACGGTAGGCTGAGAATATGGCGTCAGGCTCATGAAGCCATGGATCCTGCATGCCAGGTTGGAACTGTATAAGCGCATGGTGGCTCAATCATGGTCTGGGGTGTTTTTTCGTGGCACTGTTTGGGATCTTTGCTGCGTATACCAACCTCCCTCAATACAATTCGGTACGTAGAGTTGCTGGGTGATCACCTCCATGAGTTTATGCTGCTGTGTTATCCGCATGGTAATAGAGTTTCCGCACGGTAGTGGAACAAGACAACTATACCTCTCACAAGTCCTGGTTGTCTACTGGCTGCTTGCATGGGCATTCCTCTGACTTTTCTGTCATAAACTGGCCACCTAGAAGCCCAGACTTAAATCCTATTGAACATCTTTGGGATGTTTTGGAACAAGGTGTGAAAGGGCAAACACAGCACCGACGAACCTTACTGAATTATGGACAGCTTTAGCCAATATTTGTCAAGCCATTCCCGTGGAACGTTTCCAGAAACTTGTTGAATCTATGCCTCTTCGTGTGGCAGCCGTTATCAAGGCCAGAGGAAGCCCAACTCGTTACTGGGTAGTTATCCCTGATTCAGTGGCACATCAGTGTATATCATAACATAATGGGTTAATGATTCCTATTTAGAGTGCGCATTTTTAAACTAAATTGAAAACAATAATAATAATAGATAAAATAAAAAATTAAAACAATAATAATAAATAGATAAAATAAGAATAAAATTATTTATGATTAAATATAACAAACACACTTAAAAATGAGCAAAGTTAGCTTAAATTTACAAGGGTAGGGGTACAATTACAAGGGTACAATCTCGCAACCTTTCCCGTTGCACTCCAGCGCGTTGACCACTCAGCTATATATAGCAGCTTGTATGAAAAATAGAGTAGAAGTCACGACAAAGGTAATTTAATTAATATTCAATAAATGTGTACCGTATGCCTCAAGTCGTAGTCCTCGAAAATTTCGTAATTTTATTTTATTGAATACTCTTTCACAGTCAACTGCTTTGTTTTAAAAGTTTTTATATTGTTGAAGTTAGAATTTGGTGTATTTAATATTGAGATACATATAGAGCTTCTTGTTACACATGAAATAACCAACATCTGTAATAATTAAGGAGAATTTTGTAAGGCAGAAAATTTGATTTCGTAGAAAGTGCAATTTATTTAGGTTCCAGTTATTTACGGTGTTACATACAGGTGAAGCATATGGATATACTGGTCGGACAGGTGAAGCAGATTGCTTTATAAATATACAGTTTTTCCTCCTTAATGAGAATTTGAAATTTACACCAATCTATATGGTTTTAGAAAGTTGAGGATGCTCTAAACAATGCTGAAGATTTTATTAATGTGGATAGTTACGATTTTTTTCAATAAAACTGAATGCTATGTGATTCCGACCTCCGAAACCATATCGAAAAGTGTAAACAAGTTTTTTTTCCGACTATGGCACGTGATAAGAACTCAGTCAGTTATTGGCTGTTCGTTCAAGTCACGGGCGAAAAAACTGAACATGAGCGAATTTAGTTTTGCATCCTCTGCGTAATGCGAATTTACGCCGGCGAAAAAAAAAAATTACGGCAACTGCGTTGCGAGTGTACTCGTGTGGACGGGCCTTTAGGCTAACTCACGTGCTATCCAGCACAACTTATCTTAGATTTTGACTTGAATTATATGCTACGTTTTTAGTTTCACCGCAAGTTTGACGATGCCATTGCAACGCACAAAGATCGTGGCCTTTTTTTAAACTATTTTGAATTTTATAAAGGGTTACTTTCACCTTTCTTCTGCGCAGGTATTTACAGGTACAGGTATTATTCGCCAGGTTCTTTGTAGGAACTAATTTAGTTTATGTGGGAAAACAGAGAACCCTACATCCTGACTGAATTCGATTTCAAAATTCTTATAAAATATGATTGTTTATAATTGCTGAGGGCCCTTCCTTAGTTTGCAAAACTAAAATGTAAGGAGCTTATTAAATATGCATATAAACTACTTCTTTCTTCAGATTTTAATTATATACTGACAGCACTGAATTTAATACAATACAGGCGATTTTCTAATTTAGTCTCAGTCTAGAAATCGAAAAAGTAGTCAGAATATTTTTCTGGAAATCTTACAATAAAAAAAGCCTTTAACGAAGGCAATGCATTCCTTTTTCTTTGCCATCAACAGGAAAAGAAAACTAAAAGGACTTAACTTCAGCAAGCGTTTTTTTTTTTTTTTTTTTTTTAAATTAAAATTTTTCTCTTTATCATTTAAAATTTTTTTTTTTTTTTTTTTTTTTTCAAAATTAAATTTATGCATATTACGGTAATTAAAATGGAAATTTTAATTATTGTAATATGCGTAAATAAACTTAATGGGCTCATTGTATAACACAAAATGAAGAAAGAACAAAACATAAAGTTAATACAAAGAGTTATATGAATGAATAACCTGGCATACTTATATTCAAATACTACTAAAGGTGTTTAATCAGATTCAATAAATAATAAAATAAGGAATTTTAAAGTAAATTTGGATGGTGAAGCTTAAAGTGAATAAAAAATATTACTGGGCAGAAAACTCATCAAATTTATTTTAATGAAGCTACTTTCACGGACTTAAAGCTGATGTATCAATTAATAATGCAAGAGTGCTCTTCAAATGTTAAAAATTCAAAAAGAATTAAAACAGGCAATAAAGAACAAAGATAATTTCGATTTAGTGTAAGTACCGGAGATCCACTTCTAAATCATTCTTTTTCAAACAATGGCCCACATGGCCCAAAGCTGGAACAGTTTGAAATGCATGTCGTTTTCTAATTATGAAATCTTATGTTCAATTATTGTTTAATAAGCTTTCATACACAATTCATTCAGTTTTGTGAAAACCAATCTCAAAATGCAGTGTGCCGCAGTGCATCGTACTTTGTTTGCGTCGTATTGTACAAAATATTCTTATTAAAGTCTAAATATTTTATATTAAAATATTGTATCCTAAACTAATTTTCCCTAGTGTCAGAATTAATTATCTTATATTGCCATAATTCGTATGTATGCTTCTCTCACGTTTAATTACTTTATAAACATAAATGCTAAAAATAAAAACTAAATTATACACGGAAAGAAAGATAACTGTGTTGTAGAATTTCATTTTCCTTCCCTATTCGACATAAATCTTAAAGACTCCCTCATGGTGTGACAAGGGCAATAAAATGATTTTATTATGAAGATTTTGTTATAAATGGCAGCTTCAGAATGATTCACTAAATAAATTTATTTTAAAGGGTGCTTAAAATGTTTTAGTATTGATCATATTCACTGCGAGTAAACTTTCTTATCACACTTGTTCGGCTTTTATGTTTTCCATTTAGCTTATGGACTTCCCTGTTTTATTCCGATGAATTTTTTTCTCCTGTCATGTACGATTATTATAATTTTTATTTATTTATTTATTTTTGGTTTTAGAGCATTTTGGCATTGTTTTAAGCTATACATTTTAAGTTATGAAGATCTGAGGATAATTTCAATTTGCTAATAGTGTTATGTAATACATACTTATTTAATTCAGTATCTGTAACTGAAGTATAACTATCTTAATTGTAATGATTATCATAATTCTGTTATCAGACTTAAAAGTTATTAATTTGATTTTTATTTAGTTGATCTTAAATTTTTGCCTTGTTGAAAAGTAATTGTTGTCATTTAATTTGGCAGTTTTGGTTAACTCTGAATTTAAGTAGCTTGAGTAAATACTTTTTTCTCTCTTTTTCCTTAAGGTAGTTTGGTTAACGATTTAATTTTTGTTCTTTAACACTTAATCTTAACTCGGTTTTTGTAGTGTTTGGTTAACGCTTAATCTTAACTTGTTTTGTTTAGTGTTTAACTACGGCTCAAATTATACCTAAATATTAAATTTTGTAAAATTTGGTGCGAAATTTATCGAGAAATTCAATATTTAACTTGGCGAAATTTTTTCAGTTTGAGCCAAGAATAATTCACTTGGCAAACCTTTTAATACATGGCAACCTATTTTCTTATCCCTTCCATCGTCCAGGGAGCGGGAAAAAAGTCACATCGTTCTTACTTTCAAATAATTTTAGCAAAGTGCGTAAAACACATTTCCGCTATTATCGCTTACAACAAATATGCCAAATTTCAAAACGCGCCAATATATAAATTCACGTATATCTTCGGAAAGTTTGAATAAAAAGCTGTAATTTTTTGCAGGTATGCTTAGAAATACACCTACTTTAAGATGCTTGTAAAACATTTATAGGTTATAATTCAAAATTGTTTTCGAAAAATTTACAAAAATTATTTAAAAATATAAATTTTAGAACTAAATCATAAAAAATGGATAAGTTTTATTTGGAATGAACCTAAATTTCGAAATGTGTAGGAAGGAATTAAACAATTTTCATAAAATAAAGAAATATTAATAAATACATACCAAATTGAATTAACATCGAGGAGCTAAAATTTTGAGAGCCAATTCTTTAAAAACTACTCGTGCGATGTTTACAAAATTTGGTAGTTTGGCATAATTTGAGTCGTAGAATCGAAATATGGAAAAAGATTGGTATGTTATTTTAGAAAAAGTCCGATTTTGTGTCAAAATACCTATATTAGAACAAAGCTATATATAAATCTAATATATATTCTAAGTCGCGCTTTAGAGACATAAAAAACGCAATTTGAATCTCGTCAATCGGCCCAGTAGAACGGGAGATATAGAGCTGTCCTTTTTATTTTATTTTATTTTTTTCTTTTTCTTTTTCTTTTTTTTTTCGCAGTATACCTGAGATTCCCCTTTTACAGTATTTGGAATAAGAGTTTTCCTTAAAAGAAATTTGAAGTTAGTTAATTTTGGGGAAGAACATAAGTTGCTTGCAGCGATTGGAAACTAGCGATGACAAGTATGAAGATAAAATTTTAAATCTTAAATTGTTTGTAAGAATGAGACAAGTGTAATGAGAATTAATGAAAGCTCTTAATTAAAGCTTTACTGTTACAATAAAGTAAACTAAAATAAACCTTGCTCATAAACAACATCATAAAGCTTTGCAAAAACTAGATAATTTAACTAGAGTGGTACTCCTGCAGTTTTTCTTTTCACAAAGTGCATCAGTCGTAAAGCTAGAACCATTATTCATCACCTGTCTAAAGAAAAGGGGACCTCACTAAATATAAAAATGATAGCCCTTTAGAACTTTCATGCCTCATTTGTTAGAAAGAAGTATTTTTTAAAATTTAGGTTGTAAGAATTGTTCTCAGAGTTTCAATAACTTACCAATAGCCTCAAATCTCTAATTTCAATCCTGGATAGGTTCCTACCAGATTTAAGAGTAGTCTTTTTGCAGCTAGTTTTCTCTAGCTGATATAACTTTCAGAATTTAGACATGTTGAGTTCCAGTGGGTAAAACTGCGATATTTTACACTTTTATCTCAGCAGATAGAACAACGAGCTTTATTATCCCGTTAGATATATTTATGAGCTGCATAATATGCCCCTTGAGAGAGAATTGTTGAGCTTTTTTGATCTGATTATGGCTTATGACTGGGCAGAAAGTATGTCGTGCATATTATATTGCTGGAGTACTTTGTTATTAAAGTCTGCAATCCAACATTGTGAATTTCAGAGAGGTTTATCGTACTGACGTCTGTGGTATGATAGTTAGGGCTTTTTTTATGATAGTTTTTATGATTGGGTGCACTCCTTCGAATTAGAACTATAGAAACAATTGATTAAAGAACGTATATTTACTTGCAATCTGATGATTCTGCGACTTCAGTAAATAAAAATTAAATTGGCATTAACTTTTCATATATGATGAAAGCAGAGATAAAATGAGCAATATTTTGGGTCAGCCTGATAAATAAAATATTAAACATATTTTCTCAGGACTATGTTGCGCTGTCTTTTTTAATAATTGAAATCTCAAGTATTAGCGAAGTTTTTAGGTTATACCTCAAGCATAATATCAGTATCTAAGCTCATGGTTAACGATAGAATCTCAGGTATTTACCAAGAGTTTAGATGATATCACATCAGTAACATAGAATCAGTCACATAAAAAGTTGGCTTTTTCTTTTTTTTTTCTTTCTGTTGTTTCGAAAACGGAAATATACGTCTTCTTTAAAGCACGACTGGCCCTCTTTGTGTTAAATGAATATTATATAATATTTAAAACTAATATTTTGGTAGGATACTCAGTCGACGAATCTCAGACAGCAATGATACACTGCTACACATTGAAAATGCAACACCAACAAGGAGTGGTCAGAAAGTGATGAAATTTGAAAAAAAGACAGAGACAGCAAGCAGCAATAAGTGATCTTTATTTCAAAATGATAGTCAGAATACAGAGCGAGAACGGCGTCGGCTCAGTAGGATGTAGGACCACAGCGGACAGCGATGCACGAAGAAACACGTCTAGGCATAGAGTCAATAAGAGTGTGGATGGTGTCCTGACGGATGGCTTTCCATTCCCTTTCAACCATTTGCCACAGTTCGTCTTCTGAACCAGGCAGGTGCAGTCTGCAAACGGTGTCCAATCACATCCCTTACATGTTCGACTGGTGACAGATCAGGAGAGTACGGTGGCCAGGGAAGTATCTGTATACCTTGCAGAGCATGTTGGCAGATGCGAGCACTGTGTGGTCGGGCGTTATCCTGCTGATATTGCATTAGGCAGCCCATGAGGGTAGGGGATTGCCACCGGCCGCTGTACATTATGCAAGTATCGTTGGGCCGTCATAGTGCCCTGAATACGAACTAGACGTGACCTGGAATCGTAGGCAATAGCACCCCAAACCATTATGCCACGTTGTTGCGCGGTGTGGCTTTCCACAGTTACTGCCGGATTAGATCTGTCTCCACGTCGACGCCACAGACGTATGCGGCGACTGTCACCGGATAAACATAAGCGCGACTCATCTGAGAACACGACGTTTCGCCATTCTGTCATCCACATCGCTCCAGTCCGGCACCATTCTAAACTTTGGCGTCTATGCTGTGGGCTCAATGGCAGTCTTCTTAACGGACGCCGTGGGTGCAGGCCACGTTCAACCAATCGACGGGAAATGGTTCTCGTCGACACGGGAACATCCATTGTATGTTGCACATGCTGCAGAATCGCGGTACAAGTGATTTGAGGGACCACCACAGCTTGTCGGCGGATGCGTCGATCGACGACTGCTGACGTCACTCTGGCTGCACCTGCACATGCACCCCTCCTTCTTCTCACATTCCCTTGTTCCAACCATGTTCGCCATAACCGATGCACCGTGCTCACACCCATGTGGGTATCAGCTGCGATTTGAGGTAAGGACCAACTCGCTCTTCTCAGTCCGATCACCAGACCCCTCGTAAAATCGTCTATCTGCTGGAAGTGCCTTCGTTGACGGCGGCCTGGCATTCTCTCCTGTTACACGTATCCTCCGGGACAAAAATCAACTTTCTTCGCTAATTCGTCTGGCAGAAATAACGACACGAATATTGCCCATTCTGCACGTTCCTTCCCTTATATCTTACTTCACGTGCGTCGGAGAGCTGCACATTTCGCATCATTCGCATAACACAGTGACGTGCGTCTACTCTAAAATTTGCATAAATTTCTGACCACTCCTTCTTGGTGTTGCATTTTCAATGTCGAGCAGTGTATTAAAAATAGCGAATGAAGGAAAGCAACGATTCGTTTTCATTGATTAGTGGAAGCGTACTTTTCTGCTTAAGTTCGACCCTTGATCACAATGTAGCAAAGCAAGTTTGCTTCATTTATATTTATTATGATCTGAATGAGAGATAAATAAAATGGGGTTTTATAGGACATCTAAAATAATAACATGCGAGTTTTGATCTTATTACAATTATTTCATTTTAATAAAAAATGCTCTCTGGATAATAATAAATCTCTGAATAAAAAATGCTCTCTCTTACTCTTATGGATAATATTCTGTTATCTGCGCATTCGATACTGTTTATTTATGACCATATTTTACTATTCAAACTATAAAACGGAACTTTTACGGCTTACCTGATGAAAAGATTATCTATAATAATGCGTTACGCATATTCGTGACTCTATGGCAGTTTTGATTCTGGTATTATTGTTACAAGTTCCAAACAGGTAAGCAGACGAAAATATTTCCTTTGCGAAGTAATATAATAAATAAAAAATAAATGTCGAAATAATATGTTTTATCAATTTCAATTATTTTCATATGGAGAAGCATCCTAAAATTCATTTCTTTTCAAATTTGTATGTTAATAACAGCTTCGGAAATATTTGTCAAAAAGTCTAGTTTGCAACACTGAGAATGCTAAAATTTAGTACCTTTTTGAATAGTTAGGAACTTGTACTGTTTTTACCTAATAATGAAGTTGTTTCGGTAATTCAGTCGAAAGACATTAGTGGTCTTTGCTCGTATTTTTTCTTAATATTTTCATCATGCGAAACGATTTCTGCCAAAAATTTCCATATCTTTGGTATTTCAAAAATAATTGCGATTCAAATCGATTATGATTACCTATATTAAACGCAATTAGTTAAAACATTAAACAGTCGACTTAGTTTATGTGGATAAAATTACTTATGTAATATTAATCAATTACTGAATACATTTATGCATACTTATGCGTAGATTCCTGCATCCGGACTGTACATAAAGAGTAAGAAATATAATTCAAATAAAGGAGGGGGTAACCCAAAATTCAGACATACTGAGTATATAAAAATTTCTAAATCTAAAATTTGTGGTTTCATCCAATGCATAAGTTTTCGTGCAATATTTGGATATATGTAGTGGCCTGTATGTATGTTGCCTATATGGATTCATCCGTACATAAAAAGGGATACGCGGCATAAGGTAAAATAATTGAAAAGGGGGGCGGTTATCGAGAACAGTTTCAAGTACAAGATGTCGATACATTATTCTAACTAGATAATTTATAATTAGATCTGATATACAGGTATTAGTGCATTATTTTAGCAGGCAGAAAAATAGAAGAACGTTATATTTTCTTCAAATTTGTTTTCATTCTTTATATGCACAAACAGTTTTTTTTTTTTTTTCTTATTCTGAATGTTATAAAGACATTATCTAGATTAGCATATTGTTGCGAAATGCGGTGAGATAGCTAAATGACGGGCTTAGGTTTGCCAGAAAACGACAGGCAAAGGCAGCGATTTTGGCTCGAAATCGCCATTTGGCAACAAAATTGGAGATATGTCATAGACGGAGCTAGCTTCATATTCTAGAACGCATATTCTCGAAGGTATATTAAAGCTATATATACCCTGCCTGTATGGGGAGAGTAGTGTCTTGAGTTCAGAGAGTAGCTTGAGACGAGTCGAGAGCTGTACTTTAGTGAAGCTGTCTTCATCGTTATAACCTGAAGGCTGTATTGCTGATTGTTTCAGCGTGTTTGTCGTAGCTTTTTGACGAGTGTAAACGTGTTATTGGAACTGTCCTGTGTAACAGTGCTTATTGCCGAATAAATTGTATTTTGATTCTATATTAAGTGTTATTATTGTGGTACACGCAATGCTCACATCGTGTCCCCGCATGTGTGATTCTAGTGCTCGCAAGGGCACCACAATCGCACATGCGAGGAATGTTTTAATTCTATGAATCTTTGTTGTGAAAACCCAAGTGCACTTAATTAAAAAATTATCGTTGTTAGTGTTATTTGCTGTTATCACATGAACAATAATGATAAAAATCATTATTGACGAAAATTATGGCATTGTTTTGATACTATCAAAAAACAAATTTTATTTTAAAGAAACATTGGATAGTATAGTTTGAAGCGAAAATCGATCACGGAATACTCGTCGAGCGGGCTGACCACTACACAACGAAGGCATGCCAAGAAGGCGGGAGAAATAGCTGATATACTCCCCCAATTAAAGGCCAACTGGGGATTAGGGAACCCAATCGCCAAATCCTGGTGGTGAAGAATCATTATCCACCACCTTTTTAGTTCGGGCGCCAGTGTAGAGACATTACGATTTTTTTTTTTGAAGCAGGAGTCATGAAAAATGAACAATGCCCTCGCCGGGAATCTAACTACGGACCTCTCGAATACGCGCCGAGCGTGCTGACCACTACAACACAAAGGCATGCCAAGAAGGCGGGAGAAATACCTTATAAACTTAGAGGCTACTTTATCATCTGAAGATACTATTTGAATATTTTTCAAGTTAGAATTATATTCATAATAGAATATTAAATTGGATCTCTGAGTTAATTGACAGAAATATTTATAACGAAACTGAGGAAATGTATTCTACACCTTTGCCGTCTTATCCGAACTCAGGAAGTTAAATGAAAAGTCCCGTTATAATATTATTTAAAGAGCATATTCTTAGGAAACGGATCTTGGATGAGACTCAAATTCTTTATTTACATGATTTTAATACTTCTGGATTCGGTCATATCATTATAATAGTCGATAAATTTGTTCAAAACATTTTCAAGTACATTAATTTTTTAGGAGATACATTTCTTTCAAATAATTTTCGTTATTTGAAATAGTTCAAGTTTGTTACGTGGTATGGGTGAAATATAGAAATCGTAAAATATGATTTGTCATTTTCAGTGAAAATAATGAAGGCTCCTAAACTTAAAAAGAAATTTCGGCTAAACAGTTTTTCTAAATGTTCTTCCAAAACAAATTTCATGCAGTCTTAAAATGCGAAATGCGAGAATCTGTGCTAAGCAATCGGGGAGGGAGGGAATTCCAATATTGTTAGAATCATTGAAATTATTAGAATCATATATCAGAAACTACTGCTCTGTTTTCTTTCTTATGCTTCTTTCAGTATCGGGAACAATATAAAATGCCCACTATAAAATTAAAGTACAAATCTCCATTTATTAGAAGAACTTTAACTGGAATCCAAGGAAAGTGTATTTTCGTATATTCACTATTTCATTAGGAAAAACTATGGTATATTGATATATTATACTCAGGCGCGTGTAATTAATCTTCCGGAGAAGTTCCGTATTCAGGTCTTAATTCCCTCAGTCCCGGAAAACTTTTTTAAAACCTCTGTTTTGCTGCATTTCTCTCTTGAAGTCTGTTAATAAAAAAAGTTCATTTTACAGGCTAAGGGCCAAAATGCCATGCTTGTTTACGTTTAATGCAAAGGTATATGTTTCTAAGTTGGAGCGAACTCAGAATTTTAAACGCTATAATTTATGTCTACATTTATCTTCTGCAATGAGGAAGAAATTACAAGTTTTCTTTTCACCAGCATTAACTCAAGCTTCGTGTACATGTAACTTCGAAAGATTATTAAAATCCAAGCTAAACGTGCTGGAGATACATTTTTTTAATTTTTCACTTTAATATAATGAGAAGGGGCAAAAATCAAAATATATATTTATTTTCAAAATTAAATGTTCAAAATATGAATAAATAGTCAGTTTCATTTCTTATGTGGTAGTATTACTTAACATGAGCAAAATAAAGTTCAGCAAAGAACAGACTTCAACGGCAAAGTTGTTTCTAATGCGCTTCACTAGTCAGCGATAGCAAAACAAATACTTAATCTTTATATCAATTAAAATATTTTAAAATATGAATTTTTGAACAACCGTCCAGACGGTATAGTGGTTAGGGGAGCCGACTGCGATACCAAAGGGCCTGGGTTCGAATAGCGGAGAAGGCATGGCTGTAACTGTCCGTCCCTCCATAGGAGGCAAAGGTGGCCCACCTATTAGGTGCCTCCACAATTAAGTGGCCACCAATTCTGGCCTTAATAGTGGCCAAGCCGAAGTCACCTGAGGGCCCGCCATTGGGAAAAAAATGAATCTTTGAACAAATATTGAATAAGGAATTGGTTAAGGAATCATTTCAGATTAGAAACGGTTGTTAAATTTGCAATTCGTAATCACAACTTGAATCTTTAGAAATGAATAATTGCAATTAATACATTTTGGTAATACTTAATTTTTTATAAAATTTAATCTTCACTAAAATTAGTGAGTTTTAAAAAATTTTAAGAATGATTATAAGGATTTAAATTAATTGAGTTTTACGAAATATAAGATATATCTATATATCACTTAACTTTTGAGACTATATGAAGAAGATAAAAAGATGGAAAAGATACATCTGTCATTTAAAAAGAAGGTGCAGCTTATACAAATAGGTATAAAATTCACTTTCAAGACATAACTGAAAATTTTCATGTGTTCAAACACTCTGATGTATTCATATATATTATCATTTTGCAAACGACTAATATTTTAATTAGTAAGTATTATAAGATCTGAATATTTAAATCAGTTCTGTTAAGTGTTTAGTATTTGAAATAAAATTAGAATTTTGAACGAATTCAGTGAGAAATATAAAATACTTTCATCGAGAGAAAATAATTTTTTCAGAGGCGTCATAAAACAATAAAAGCAATTTTGAAAAAGAAATCACAAAAAAGATAAAAGAAAAATTTATAACCATTTTATTTATGCATTAAGTTTAATTTTAAAATGTGAAGGTCATGTTGAATTAATTGGTCACAAACATGTTGAATGTCGGGAATTATTCTCTCAAATTCTAATTATTAAAGTCAAAAATTTGAAAAGCTGGTTAACGGGGTTTGGTAATGCATAAGCAGCATGCCTAACCTTGGGAAAAAGATCCTGAATTACTCATACTCTGTAATGAGTAATTCAGGATCTGGATAATGTAGAGGGAACTATAAGGTATAACAAAATATTCTTATTACAAAATCGACGGAATGGAAGCGTGAAAGCTTGGGATTTGTCAAGAGCATATTTTCTCCCTCCTTTCATCATGCCTTCGTGGTGTAACGGTTAGCACATTCGACGCGTATTCGAGAGGCCCAGGTTTTGAGACCTCTCGAGGGCATCCCACATTTTTCATGATTTTTGATTCAAAATGATCTAATGACTGCGCCCGAACTAAAAGGTGGTGGAGGATGATTCTTCACTACCAAGATTTGGTGACTAGGTCCCCCAATCCCCAGTCGCCCTTTAAAAGGGGGAGTAGATAAGGTATTTTCTCCCTCCTATCAGCATGCTTTCGCGGTGTAACGGTTAGGACACTCGACGCGTATCGAGAGATTCAAGTTAGAGTCCCGGCAAGAGCATTGCTCATCTTTCACGTCTCCAGCTTCAGAAAAACCTAATGACTCTACAAGCATTGTTTCTTATATCCTTTCCCCTAAAGGTCAATAGCAATTAAAATTGTAATATTTTTATTCTTTCCATATGCAATATTACTTTTTGTAGCTTGCAGTTCAAAAAGTAATGCTAAGTCTTGTAACATGTTTCAGGTCCTGATAATGCCGCAAATTTATCTATTTGTTTCACCTTGAAGGGTCATTAGACTTTTTCTGGGTGTTAACATCGAAAATTAAATCCTGCTTTCACCTTCGTATCTTAAACGGGCTCGCTAACTATCATATTATTACGACACATGAAAGATTTAATTCCATACAATCTGCACATCTCGAAATATCACCAAGCAAAAGCTGTATCAAAATATTATGATTTAAGGTGCAATCTAATTTTATTGCATAATATAAATTGTACTTATCCTTTACAATAATTGCAGTAAGCGGATTTAATTGTTTCACACGTAATCAATCAATATTTTTTATAAATTCTTAATAAACCTTCTTCCTTTCGAGACGCGAAATGAAAATAAAAGGTTAACCTTTGATGTCAATGAACCGCTAATACTTTGTTAAACATATTTTTCTTAATGAATTAGAAAAAAACTTCTTCGGAAACAGGAAACAAAAACTGCTTTCTTTCGTAAAAGTATTTAAGCCTTTGAAAAAAACTAATAATAATGAATTTTTAACCTTACGAAAACTCTCAGGGTAGAATTTATTCTGACTAACGGCTATTTAAATGTGGTTTAATTTTTTTAAATAAAAGCAATTATTACAGAATATTTTTAAAACAGCTGCTTAATTTTTAAAGGCAATTATTAATGAATAGTTTAAGGTCTTTTAAAAATTTGTTAATTCTTGTAAATAGTGTGTATGAAAAAATAATGTTTAAATATGCAAGATGGTTCAAATCTATATGTCAAAAATGTAAAGGCAGGTAGAGGGGACCTGAATAAGCAGATTTCGTATAGGATTGTGTATGCGGTAATGCCGCATTAAAGCGCTAGCACGTAAAGCAGTATGAATCACAGGAAACTGAAAAGAGAAGTAAAGAAAAAGAAAAAAATATTAACAGTTTACAATAGGTGCTTGACAGAGCAGCCACCAACAGTGATGCAAGATTCACAGGAGCGGCGCATGGATCGGCGTACATTAGAAAAGAAACCAGGAATGTCGAGCACATGTCCAGCAGCAACAGACCGGGCAGCAAGATCTTCTGCAGATGTGATGGGACTCCCGAGTACAAGAGACCTTTAATATGACCCCAAAAGACGAAATCTAATCAGGTTAAAACAGGAGAATGCAGTGGCCAGGGAACTGGCCCTCCCCGTCCTGCTCCCCGTCAATGCTGGCCGTAGACAACGTCCAGGTGATTCTTCAGGTTCCTGCTAAAGGGAGCTGGAGCTCCATCTTGTTGGAACCACATTCGTCTGCGAACAGCTGGAGGAACGTCGACCAAAGGTTCAGGTACGTAAAATCGCTCCCTATACATTCTTTGAGCAGCTGATTCATTCCCTTGTGCAGCCCCATACATGAAATGCATGAGGGCAGGCACAACATTGGTGTAACGATGGATGCTGCTCGAGATCCGTGAGGAAAAGGAAGAATCCTCCAACTCCAACTACCTTTGATATGCCGCGATTGTCCTGCAAGTAATATACGACGTGTTCCGGCTGTCTTGAAGTGGTGTTTCACTGTGGGCTTGGAGATAGACTGTTACTTAAGCTGAGTCCAAGACGAACTGCCAAAAGTGTAGAAGGGGAAGTGACCATGGTCACGTGAGCAATTGGTGACATCAGATGGGTTGGGTCCTTATTTATTAAAATTAGATGAAAGACATAATATTTCATGAATAATTAAGTAAAATAATTAATCTTCGACGGAGGTAATCATCATCTGTTATGTCATGCAACTGCAGAGCTGCTTAACTTTGCAAGTTTGAAATAAACACAAAAATTAAGTACGAAAATCCTGATTGTCTGTAAGGAGGAATGCAGCATAAGGTTGCAGATTACGATCTTCATTTAAAATTTCATAATGGAATAATTGAAATGCATCATGTGGCTGCAATCCAGTGCATTTTGGAAGAATTTCTTGTTGGTCTTGTGCAGATACTTGGATAGCGGTTCGATATTTAGATCGTCATGAAATTCTTTTATTTCTGACAGATGTGTTAGCATTAGTTATAATTCTGAGAAATTTGTTTTGCAGAGTTTGTAGGTTCTTTATGTCATTTTTTGAAGCCATTGCCCCAAGCAGAAGAAGCATATGATATGATAGCTCTTACAGTGAACAGATAACTCGGACGTTTTTTGGCAAGATCTAAATTTGAATATTTACCAATGAGCAGGTAGAGAATTGCATAACTTTAGTAGATTTACTTGTGATGTGCTGGATATGATGGGTCCAAGTGAGTTTGCTATTTAAAATGACATCCAAACAGCAAGCTTGTTTCACGATGAGGTCGGGTTTGCCAAAAAGAGTAAAATTTTTCTTAATATGAATATTTTTATTTTTCCTTTTAATAATAAGGAGTTGAGACTTGGAAACATTAATGAGAACCTTTCAGTTGGCACACCAGGTTTCAATAGCAGGAATATGTTCTTGCAGTTTTCGTATGGCAAAATTAATATTAGCAGATTTCACAGCCAGCGCCGTGTCATCAGCATAACAGGCAAGCATATTATTATTAATGCAACTCAGTTTGGGAAAGTCAGTTACATAAAATAAGTACAAAATAAGACCCATTTACGAAAATGAAGAATCCAGTTAGCGCAGCGCTTTTATACGTCGTACTCATCAGCGCTCTCTACTGATTCAACGCGGCATGACCGCACACGAATTCCTATACGAAATCTGCTTATTTAGATTCCCTCTACCTATCTTTACGTTTTTGGCATATTTTTGAACCACCCTGTATATTAAAAATTCTCATCATTTTTGCCAAGAAATATTTCATCGTATGTTCTGGAAAAACAATGAGAAAATATGGAAGTGTAAATTGTTTAATAAATGTATAATAATGAGGAATAACGAAATTCATTGTCGGATTTCTCTTGCTGAAATTAGTCACTATATTAGGACTGTATCAGAAATTTTTGCTTTTATTTTGGTACTCAATTATCTGAATATTAACAGTCGGTATATTTGTTTGCTACTTTTAAATGAGATACGTTCCATTGTTTGGTGTACCCTTTTCATTCTAATGGATGGATATTTGCTTGTTAAGTTTTATTTGGGAATAACCGAATCCATCAGTCATTTAGCCATCTTATCACCGAAAACGTTGTCTATGGTGCACCACAAAGGAGTTGGATGTTAACCTGCAAAAAAGGGAAGAAGAAGCCAATACACTTAATAACTAAGCCTTACGTCCTTGCTTTCAAACTAAGAAATGCCTCTATTTGCACTGCACCGTCCAGTGCTACTTCCGTGTTTAAATTACTGGTAACAAAATATCACTTTCGCTCTTAAATTTGTATTTTTTCTCAGTGCCAGGCATTACTAAACATTTTGAAATTTGTCTAATGCAAACGTGGTTACTAAACTAAATATGAGAGGTCATGCTGATAGTTAAATCTTTGATTACTCAGTTCAGGTTTTAAACTGTTTACCTAAATTGACCAACTATGGCGAGTAGTTAGTCATCTGTGGAGTTATTATACAAATTCGACTTTTATGTAAATTTTTCTGGAGTGTTGCAAACTTCAAAAATCCTAGACATACATTTGGTATCCTATTCAAAGTAGACGATATGAAGTGGTCGACAAAATTGCTTAGTACTCTCTTTAACAGCATACATTTTTCAGTGTGTTATATTGCAGTGTATTTCTGTTTCAAACGAATGTTGCAAGTATTTCTGCTATAAAGTACCTTTATCTGTACTTTGAACAAAATAGAAACAATATTTTTCCCATAGAAAATTTTTATCTGTAAGAGAAGAATGCTTTATATATGATTTTCTTTTTATAAGAGCAATTCTCATTTAAGCATGTATTGCTCAAATATTATGAAATTTTCTATAGTTAAATTTTTACCAATTTAAAATGCAACCTCTGCAATTGAGTTTGTTATTATTGGAGTGAATCTGTACTTGTTACTGAATGCCTGAAAGTAATAAAATTTTTTTGAACAGATCTCTTCATTATCTGCGTAAAACCTTTACTACTCTTAAATATTGTGTAGTAGTTTCAATGCGTGTCCCCAAACTATCCACAGCTTCATCAAATAACATGAGCTTCTCAGAAATATGGTCTCAAATGTTTATTGTATTAATTATTTCAATTTTCCGAAACGTTTCGTTTTCGGAAATTATTTGCAACCCTGTGTCTTTTTCCTCTATCGTAGTCTATATGTTGATGTCACTCACTTTCTTATTTAACGTATATTATGTACAGAAGGTACGGATGTAGTTTTAATGTTGTAAGGTTTATCCTATGTTTATTAACAGTTATTTTAAGTTTTGTATCTTTCATATCTTATTCTAATTTCAGCTTACAATTTCCTGCCAAAATGTAAATTCAGAAACGTAGTAAATGCAAATGAGAAAGAGTACTATTTAAGTCGATACTTCACCGACTTCTGGAGAGAGTGTCTGATTCCCTGACTAGCGCGCATTTACCTTTGGCTAATTTCTCTCTTAGTTACTACGCTCGGCCATACCTTAGGCCCTTGCTTTTCTTCGCCGATTTAATTAATACTTAGGGGCCAACTAGTTAGATTTCTGATAGCTTCTGCTATACTTTTCAGATAGCTTAGTTGAGCTAGTTTAGTTTAATTTAAATTTATTATTATTTAAGTTCAAGCCCGAGTGAAGGCTTTGTGTAAAGTTCCAAATAGGAACTGATTGTAAATGTTTCTGAAAAATAAAGGGTTGTGAACCCTTCTTCAGTCTAATGTGCCGCGTCATAATCTTTCTCACTCAAAGTCTTCTCTCCTATTCACCTAAACGTCATCTCTAAAATACTTCTGTTTGCTGACGAAGTGCGTTTTAACCTTTTCGCTTGACAATACGCTTAACTATATACAAATGATCTCGTGACGTAATGATTTGGGATTACGTATTGTTACTGTTAGAGCAGCTGTTAATGTTGTTTTAGTAGTGGTGGCCATGATGGTGGCAATGATGTCGATGTTGTTGTGGCTCTTTTATAAATATTCATCTAATTAAATTATTATTGAGTTAAGAGGTAAACATGTTGCGCTCTTTGAAAGTTCTACAGAGTTTGTCAAGGCGTGATCTTGCGTTTGATACAGCGACATGGAACAGAAGAATGTTATGGTGTTAAAGAGGGCTGCACAATTTCTCACAATAAGCTTTTTCAGTGGGAGCTTTTTCAGGGGGGCGGTATTTTTCTTCCACTATATACCAAAACGAGATCCATTTTATTCTCGAAACAAATAAGTTAAAAACCTGTTCTTTTAAGGGTTGTAACACATTTGAACGTCTTGCTATTAACCCGTCGAAGTATTCTTTGGTTGTTAATAGTCTGATGTTACGTGTAAACAATCCACAACTGAAACTATAAATGATACGACAAGCCTCTGATTAAAGCCGTATCATCTTGTTTAATAATAGAAAATAAACATAAAACCAAATAAAATAATACACCGATGGCAATTAATTAATGTTATGATATAAAAGGAAATAGAACAAAATTAAAACCTAACTAAGATGGCAATCTAATGAATACAGACGCGTGGTATGATGAGGAGATTCATGAAATTGATACATAAAATCTCAATGCATAAATAATATTTAAAATATATCAAACTACTTCGAAAAATTTTAAACTAAGTCACTTTCTTTTAAGAACTTAAATGCACTAAAATTAAAATTTTGTTTCATTAAACTGTCAAACCTTGATTGAGAACTATTAAAAAGCTTCATACAAAGTCGGTTAAAATAAGAGCATTCAACTTTAATACGTAATAGCGTTACCATTTGAGCAGATAGGTTCACTGTCAGCTTTTGGAAGATAACTATGAGTAAAACGAGAGTGATCAATTCTAAGCCCAGTTAAAAGGATATCCTTCTTCCGTTTTCTAGTACATTGCCAATTTCCTGTCTTAGCTAACAGAATAAGCACTAACAGAATCAGCGTATGTGATAAATTGCGTATGAGCGTAACTTAGATGGGAATTTAGGCACACAATATATAGCATCTGAAGTGAGGTCTGAGCAAGAGTCATGCAATCATCTACTCTCTAAGTGGTTCACAATAATAAAAAAGTAGTAACATGAGCAACTGTTTAGATCCATTTGCAAACAGAAGTATGCAAAATCGTATATTTATGTCTGTGATCGAGGAAACCTGCCTATATACGAACGTAAAGATGCTTAAAAATATTAAGAAGCCACATTTTTGCATTCTCCTAAGGAGAGATTTCAAAATGTTTTACTCGTACTTTCTAGGTATTTTTCAACCAGAGTGGGAGCACGTAGGGAGAAATGAGGTAGGAAGAATGGCCGAGCATCAAACAACAACTTACACATGTCATCAATCAAAGTAACTTTATTAATATGATCAAGGCGTAATAATATATTGAAATAATGCAAAGGATGAAATTTTCATGCTTTAATTGAAGTGATGGTTTATAACAGTCAACCTAACGACTCTACACTGGAGACATTCGAAACTCTCCAGAGGATATTAGCAGAACCTGATGATGAATAGGATCTAGTTTGTGCAAAATTGAAAATTGTGCTGAATCATAAACACCTGCCATTGGAATCAATTACCCTTGAAGAAAACACTCAAGCTGGAATGGACGCTTTTTTCAAAAGTACATAAGGTATTTTCTCCCTCCTTTCCGCATGCCTTCTTGGTGTAACTGGAAGCATACTCGACGCGTATTCGAGAGGTCCAGGGTTCGAGTCTTCGAGAGAGTATGGTATATTTTCACGTCTCCTGCTTCAAAATAATCTAATTAATCTACAATGGCGCCCGGTCGATAATTCATCACCAACAGGATTTGGCGAATGGATCCCCTAATCCCCAGTCGCACTTTAAAAGGGAGAGTATATAAGATATTTTCTCCCTCCTTTCCACATGCCTTCGTGGTGTAATTGGAAGCATATTCGACGTGTATTCGAGAGATCCAGGTTTCGAGTACCGCAAGAGTACTGCACATTTTTCACTTCTCCTGTTTAATAAAAAAAACGTAATAACTCTACCAGTGTATGCATGCGGTCATCTGCTTTGAAAACATAAATCCGTGTTTATTTTATAATTTGTTAATTCTGTTAAGGAGTATCCTCAATTGTCTCCCTACGAATCGCATTTCTACACCTTCACAGCTTATGAGGAGGTCTTCAACACACACATCTTGAAATCGCAGGAAAAATAAAGCTTATTTTAAATAGAGCTTATTATTTGTTCTTTTAAAATAGAGCTTATTTTACGGCTAAAACATGTAACAGTAACACAGCCTTGAGGCAAATCTTGACATAGAACGTTCGAAAGCAGACAGCCAATTCTTATTTGGAAAATGTCCAGCCTTCAAAATAAATATTCTGCATAGATTTTGGCAGATTATCGAGCAAGTCACAAGCGGAAAGATTCCGCAAAATTCCGTATTTCCTTGTCTTGTTCTAACCTTTTTCTACAGCGAAAAGAGATGATGATTACTCATTTAAAGCATTTACAGGTGGAAGTTAACGAGCGTATTAAAGATGGTCGTTTTTCCATTACAGAAACAACTAACGACTTAACGTTGTATTATTCTAAATGACAGATTAGGCGAAAATTTACCATTCTTTCAAATAGCTTGCAAGAGCAACTCATCAGTGCGATGGATCTATATTTTGAGTCTTTTTTTCGGCTTAACCGATAGAAATTTCAACAGCTTCCTTCCATATATTGGGAAATGCACGCTTCCGACATTCCAGTTGTAAAGAGTGACTTTAGTTCATCCACGGGTAAAATCATAACTGTGTGGCTCTGAATTGCAAGAACTGAATGCAATTGGAATATTCTCTGAACGACGCTTCAGAGAAAAAAACACTTGGGAGTAACTGGTGTCACTGGAGACGGCAAGAAAAGTCTTACCAAATGTGTTCGCAATTTCTTCTGATGTGCTAATCACCTGGCAATATTTTTCGAGGATGGAAAGTGAGTGGTCTCTTTATGATACACATACTTTTTTAACTCTTTCTTTTTAACTCTTTAGTCTTTTTTTGGCGCAGACGATGTTGTTTCAGACACATAGGATATCCAAGAGTCCATCTGATGGCATCCATCTGATACCATAGCATGCTTCTCGCATTTGCCTTGTTTTTTGAAAGGCAACCATATTTGCTTAAGTATCCAGAAAAGTTTTCCGAGGATTTCCTGTGTCCTTATTGAGCCTCTTTGCGAGTTGCTTCTGCCATGGTTTGGGATATTTTTATAGCTTTTAGACTACATTAGAATAAAATATTTAGCTGCTTGCATTATAACTTCTGTTACGGCTTCCACTGCTACACGCACATCGTACACCATGGCTTCAGTGAAATCTAAATAGATGGGAAAAAGGTCTCAATCTACTTACTTCAGTATGAAACTTGGAGGTCTACAAATACGCACTATCTCTTTTTCTGTAAAAAATAAAAAATATGAAAATAATTACTGTTACATTGATCAAGCTTAAATCTGCAAACTGGAAGCAGAGATGGTGAACAGATGACAAGGTCAGTGTTTAAAAAGTCCTGGTAGAAGTTGGTAGGTGGGTAGAAGTAAGTTGCTGTTGGGTATTAAGGACGCAAAGAGAATGGACATGGAGGACTGTGGCCGCTGAATTCACCTAGGAGGATAAAGGGTTCAGGCAACTGCTCTATTAAAGAATCCAGATCCTCTTATTCAGTGTATTCGCTGAGAAGTTGATGTATCGAACATGTTGAAACCAGCTTTCAAATATTAACCTGTACTGCAACAGCCTGAGGCAAAGGGAGAGAAAAAGAATGCTTGACTGATTGTCAAGCGAGATGAGATGACCTACACTACTACTGACACGGTCATTAAAAAGCTTATCCGTCTTAACAAAATAATATCTTCTAAGCTTAAGCTGTTGATCAGGTTTCAAAATTGTTTCTTGTGTTTCAAAGCAAACAGGATGATGGTTACCAATTAGGTCTTTTGCATGTGCAAAATTTTTTTAATCCACCACTGCTCCTTTTTTATATTTCGGAGAAGATGTTTAGGAAACCAGATTCTCGGTTTTGTTCCCACATCCGTGTCTGCATCGTCTGAACACGTGGTCTTAATGCGCTTGTACTCATTGGATGATATTCTTGCTTTTTTGCTCGTTTTCCTTTTTTGCTCATTTTCCTGTTTTTGTATCGATTATCACATTTTTCTGTGGTGCTGGTTCTTTACCAGTACTGAATATGGTAACAGCTTTTTGAATTCTGATGAAGTATTTTTTCCCTGAATGCAGACAATGATTTGGGTCGCGACTTTTTTAGCAGATTTCACAGCATTACCACAGGATATTTTTCGACTCGTTTGAGCATCGGAAACAGTCTCTTTGCATATGTAATTTGTATAATTACTTTAATAGTCTGCAATTCGTTCTTGGTTTTCCATGTGGAGCAAGAACGAGAGGAAGCTGCGTTTTCCCCTTTTCACACATTTCGACGCGGTGTTGCAAGTGTAACTATCGGGACTCTCGATAGAGCATGGAGCATATATAAGGTTTACGCGGCATATTTGAATGACCAAAACGAAGGCATTGGAAACAATGCGGCACCTTACCCTTTATGCTATCATAAACTTTGGTAGATCTCACTAAGAAACCTGGCGACTTCACACACAGGCGTAAAAAATACCAGCATAGAAGAAGTGTAAAATAACCCTTTATTATCCATCAAACTTTGAACTCCTCGTGCTTACAATAACACCGACGACTTGCGGTGAAACTTAAGTATAATTTCACAATAAATTCAAAGACAAGGAGTAGTGCTGGACTAACAATTTAATTTAAGACTAACTAGGCTGACTCAAGAACCTACCTGGCTATATACTTATTAAATGGCCAAAAAGGCGTATCAGCGTAACACGAAGGACAAACTAGTAACGTGCTCTGGCTAGCGAAATCACGCTCTGAATAAATTACAAGATTCGTTTGTTTAAATAGCCTTTTCACCTGACTTTAAAATTTGCATCCTGGCGAGGAAATTCGATGAGAAAACGAGAGGTTCAAAAAGTGTTTTCTTAGAACCAAAACGTTCAAATGACAGTTACAGAAATTATTGCTGGTTATAAACCGAGCTAGTTTGTAGAAAACTTTATTTTAATCTGATAAACGTAATAACTTAGTATTTTTATGTAGCTAATGTAGAGAAGCATGGGTATTTAGCGTGATTTGACACGTTAATGAGACAATTTCCCTTAGAAAACTCTCCATGAAGTCGTTTTCTCTTTGGAGGGTAGCCGTTGTGTGCTTTTTTTTATGTACAGACTAGCCGCTGCGCGGCCAGCCTTCGTCTGGCTTTTAAGTGTACCGGAAAAATGCCTAAAGAGAACACCAAACATTAAATTTGAAAACTGCACAGAATTTTACTCTGCATAAGAATTTTATCGAAAAAGCAACAAAGAACAACGTTAAAAAAATTCAGTTAAAAATGCATTACATATAAAAAGCATACAATGAAATAAGCAATATCCCTTAATACAAATATTAATCATCCTAATAAATAAATTAACCAACTTCCTGCTGCCTTCTCTAGACAAACGTCCAGTATCCAAGAGAAACATTAAATTTAAAAACAGCACAGAATTATCGCCCTCATTTTTCCGTGCTGATATCAGCAACAATGGCTGCGTGCCTTTGTTGTTCATATAATGAGAGAAAATTATCAATTTGATACTATTTCATCTTGTCTAGATGCATCTTGTGTACCAGATTTCATAGGCCTGGGTCTATTAGCTTACGCGCAGTACGAATGAAAGACACGTACACACACAGAAAGACTCGCCCTTTTAAATATAGATCTATAAATTAATTAAACAATTTACCTTTGCAAAAAGAAACAATCTTTTCAATTTCAAACAATCAATTTCTTAGACTGTTCAATAGAGTAAAATCTCGCTTTGCTATAGCCCATTATGTCTTAAAAGGACGCGATTTCGTCAGACAACACAAAATTTTAAAAAAAAAAAAAAAATCTAATTCGAATTTCGAAAAACTCGCTTCGAGGTGCACTGGCTCATGCAAAAAAATCATGCAAAACGTTTCAATATCTTACAAACAGTGAAATAAGCAAAAAATAACATGAAAGAAACTCAAAAAACAAAACATTTCGCGCAGAATTTTACTCTGCAGAACAACTTTATCAAAAAAGAAATCAATAAAAATGTATTATATATATAAAAAATGACAATGAAATATGCAGTATCCCTTAATACAAATATTACTTATCCTAATAAATAAATTAACCAACTTCCCTTTGCAAAATCTTAAGAACTCAAATGGTATAAACAGATTAAGAACTTAAACAGATTAAAAAATATCATGCAAAACTTTTTTATAATTAAAATTATATATAATTAAAACATAATATTACAATGAAATAAGCAATATCCCTTGATACAAATGTTAATTATCCTAATAAAGTAATTAAACAATTTACCGTTGCAAAAAGAAACAACTTTTTAATTTCTTAAACTTTTCAGTCTCTTAAAAACAGTAACATAAGAAATACGATGAAAAATTGTTGCCAAACCGAAATTTTTAAAAGAATGAAACTATTCAAAATGATGCAATTTCATCAAAAATCTATCAACAACAATAAGAAAGGAAAATTGTTGCCAAAACTACATTTTAAAATATCTGAGATGTGAGAAGTGTATTCGGAAGCTTCATTTAAAAAATTTTAAAAAAATACAAAATATTATTATTTTTCCAAAATTCTTTTTTTAAAAGGAGTCGAAAGGATTAAAGTTCAACGTGTCCAAAAATCAAAGGAAAATAAACAGCACATTTTTTAAAATAAGTTTTTTTAAAAAAAATTCCGCCGAAAAGGTGTTAAGCTCACCTTCCTAAATAAATTCGTATTTAATCGATTTATTGAAATACGAAATTTATTTTAAGTTCGTAAAATAGCTAAGTGTCTACGCTTCACGACGATGTAAAAATGAAATGTATGGAGTGAAATCTCGCTTTCCTGTAGCCCATTATGTCTCAAAATGATGCCATTTGGTCACAAAACATAAAATAAAAAATATTCTAATTCGAATTTCGAAAAAATCGCTTCGAGGTGCACTGGCTCTTGTGTAGATACACCTATGTACCAAATTTCGTGGCCCTGGGTCTATTAGCTTACTCGCAACACGAACGAAAGACACACCCACACACACACACACACACACAGACTCTTTGTTTTATTATATGTAGAGATAAACTAACAAACAAAACGCGAACATGAGTTTCCTGAGAATATGAAGAACTATTTGATCCGAAAATTTTGGCAACACAATATAGGACTTTCAAATAATATCATTCAACAAAGGTTCAGCCCCCTAATAATTTCCCTCTCGTAAGAGTTTGGCTAATAATCTTAGCGTAGTTGTTCTAAATGATCTCAAGATTTAATTTTCCAGTTTCGAGATAGAACAACTTAACGGACAAAAATATGCAAGGCTATTTTCCTGACAGTAAGGGTTTAATCCTATTCTGTTTTACAATGCGTGTTGTAAATTTAAAAAAATATAAATAAATATAAATGTTTTGTCTGCTTCCAACAGATTATGTATAAGAGAAATATTAAAGCCATTAAGAATCCAAGTTAAGACGATAAGAACTGGCATCGCCAGTACCCTAAAGCAAGTCCTGTGGTTGCACTCTGAGCTGGTGAGTTGTCCTTTTGTTGATAAGTATTTTACGTAATTAGTTCGTGAAATTCACTGTGCTAGGATAGGCCTTAACTTGAGAATTGAATTATAGTTTGAATTTACGTGCTCTCTGTTATCCCAGCGAGAAGCGGAAGTAGTTTTAGTGTTAAGTTTGTTTTGTATTCAAGTTTACAATAAAATTTTAGTTGTTTTATTTTCTTCTTCTCTTGCGTTCATTCAGTATTCCGAAACTGTAATAGAAGCCACGAGGAAAACTTTTGCATCGGTCTTAAAGGTTAAACTAGTTTTATTTTAAGGAAAAGTGAGTTTAACCTCCTATACGTTCTCGATCTTATGTGTGAACTGATTGATTTGGAAACTTAATGAATTTCTCAGGCGTTTCGCTATCATTACTGGTGTAGATAACTATTAATTTTTCCCGCATTGCTAAGTAAGTTCCAACGTTATTGTCTATATGCAAATTGAAGACGTTCTAATTATCTTTCAGCTTTAAATGCCTCGTAAGAGTTTGGCTATTGATAAATGTTAAACTTACGAGGATTCATTTAATTTTATTTTAAAGCAACTTTCCTTTTATTCTCATTTTCAAGCCACGCTTTCTTGCCAGAATGTTAACGAGTTAGCACTTGTATATTCAAATGAGGTAGAAAGAAGTAGTATTTAAAGAAAAGTTTTGGAAGGTGTTTTCAGATCGTGTTATGCTTGTCTGAAGACAGCCTTGTTTTCTTTGATTTACTAACGATTATATTTCTGCGGCATTAAGTCCTTCTAGCCATTAGAATTATTTACGCCGACTTTTATGAGTCAGAGCCTGCCTGCGCGTTAAGTGAAAGGTCGTTAGGCTAATTTAATTCTACTTTATTTTACGTTACCTGTTACCTTTTGAGTTAAGCCAAAAGTTTTGGCTTCTGTAAGCACGAGTCGGTGGCATTTGTGAAATTTATATTGAATTAATAAAGGGTTCTTCGCACCTTTCTGTGTACTTTGTTGTACTCTGGACTTAAAGATACTTCTTTACAGGCTATCTCTTATAAGTTTTTATTTGCAAAGAATGCAAGACGCTATAAACTGCTGTTTTATATTTAGCTGTGCGATTACTTATCAAATCTGATAATTAAAACAACAGGCTAAATACCAATCAGAAAACTAACTAGTAAGAAGTATCATTTAGGGCTAAACTTTACAGGTTCAGAAGAAATTTCTAAATTGATTTCATTTAATCAGATAGAACCCTGCGCTAATCAAATTTATTTAAATACTTGGTGAAAAGCAACTAAAGGAGATTTTTAGAAGATGAAGAGAAAATAATCATTCTTTTTTGTAAAAGAGGGTATTATTATTCTTTCAAAAGTTCGTCTGAGTTGTACAGCGTAAAATATTCCTGAGCACTTGAATTTGTATCTTAGTTCAGTCAGGATTATTAATGTCATAAGTAGCCAGATGTGGATTTTTTCCGAGATTAATCTCTAAAACCGTTTTTTTTTAAATCTGTAAAGGAAAATAAAAAATAAGAACTTTAAAAAGTTTTTGAAACTTCAAGCTCTTTCTTGTCTTTTGATTCCTCCATCCGCCTATACAATCTACCAGTCACGGAAATTCTTGATTTAAAAGAAAGAACAGAGAAAATATTTCGTGTGTTTTAAGCAGATATTTTTCATTCGAAGATTGACTACCATTCAGTTATATAAAATTATCACCCTTAAACATTACTTTAAAATTTTCCTATTTGATATATTTTCTTCGTTGCAAAATGTTTGTAATATGTATAAGAAACATTCAGTTGATACACATTATAGTACCGTTACAAACACTAGTTGCCAGATGATGCTTTCTTAGTTATGCTTATTACGAATGCATGACTAAGGACAATATGAAACAGAAAATTTAATTTTAACCAGATTTTCATTTTATTACATACATATTGCTTCTAATTTCGTAGATAATAGAAAATAAAGAAATTCCTTTCACATACCTCAATTATCCAAAAGTCAGAAGATAAATTGATCCAAACTTCTAGAGCCCTTCTGAAAACGTGACTTGAGTAAAGACATTGTTCTGGAGGAGAATAATGAAAACAGATCACCGTCCAAACCACAAATATGAACTCCGCAGCTATGAAAGGAATTATGGAAACTTTATAACCAAAGGGCAATGGATAGATTAAAATGAGTACAATTTACAAAGATAATTAACCGCAAGGACTGACCTCAATAAAGCTTTGGAAAATCCCATTTTGAAATCGTCTACAACAAAAATATTCATGAATAATACATTGAGATAATAGAATTGAATTAAATACTGAATTATTATTTAATTCAATAATAAAAATTGCTTAAAAATAAATTGAAATAAGTTGAATAATTGAAATAGATTGTTTAAAAAAGATAAAATACAATTCACTATAGTTATTAACTTGAAAAAATATGGCTATTAAGAATTTTCACCTTTTCTGTCTGAGAGATGTGATCTAATTACTTCAGTATTCTGAAGACATCCGTGTTATTCAAAGCCAATGAACCTTGAACCGATACATTCCTTTACGAAGACACGAATGACTTATTTAACTTCCAGTGAGAAAAAAAACGATGTAAGCTGGAAAATTGTGGTAAAAATTCATTCGCCAAAAAAATTAAAATGAACATATCGAGATAATGAAAATTTTATATCTATCAGAATGTTCCACATATATACAAGTACAATTTGTTTTCGTTGCAAATTTTCGAGACCCATTCATTAATCTAACAATTACTAGAGTTAAACTGGCTGCATTTTGTCGTAAAAAAATAGCTACTCTTCATTGCAATTACACGCATTGTCTTCACAGTGCTAATTTCTGAAATGATAGTCTAAAATAAGTGACTTTCGTGGCGGATATTATGCAACATTTATAGTCGCATTAAAAGATGACTGAAACATTGGAATTTTCTTCAAATATGTGAATTCTCGTAATCATGCTGCATTTCTCCAGGATCCTGAAAAACTTATTTTCTGAACAATTTCTTGAAAAACTCTTTTTAATAATATCTCTCTAATATAGTCATTTAGAATTTTTGCTTAGCCATCCAACCGGTATAGTGGTTAGCGTCGCTGACTGCCGGATCGAAGGCATAGATGTCTGTAAATGTATCGTGTCGGTGCGGCATGACGGCACTCTAAATATGCGCCGAGCTGAAAGTCCTCTCGTGTGGTTTAGTGGAAGGGGAGAGGGATGGGAGACCCTCGGACCCGTCCCTACCCGGAATGCTCTCCATCAAAATTGGAGACGAAACTGAGCTAAATCGCACTGTCACCTGAATGCCACTCAAGGTGGCAGTCGAAATCTAGCACTCCTTGCCACGAGGAATTTGGTAAGCTTTCGTTGACTGACTACGTCAGACAAGTAAGATAAGCAACAACAACAACAACAGAATTTTTGAAGTCTGGAAACTAGAATAATTAGCGATGCCCTCGATGGGATTCGTACTTCAGATCTTTGAATTGCTAGCCGAACGTGTTTTCCAGAGTTACAGCCGAAATCATCGCCGACGAAAATGTTGCAGAGAAAACAACGCAAGGAGAAAACGTCGTGGTACAAAAAATCGTGCAAGAAAAGAAAGCAAAGAGAAATCTACAGTTCTAAAACATCACGGTACAAAATATCGTCGTCGAAAATAAAGTGGCTCAAAAACTTCGCAGTTTAAAAACATCGTCGTCGGAAATACTGTGGTAAAATTTAAGTACCTACAAATCAACGCATGACGATAGCATCGCACACATGCGTTTTTCAGGTCTTAAAATTTGTAAATGCGTATTCGCATACAGAGTTGGAAGGGCGATAAATGTTAACGACACTTTAAGAATAAAGGGAAACAAAGCAAGATATAATTTTCACCAAAACAATATCCGATTAACAAACGTGAAAGAAAGCAATTTGATAATTAACTAAGCAATTTTTATAGAGGTAACCTCATGCAGTTATTTATCTTCCTTTTCTAAACATTTTTAGACTGTATTTTTCAGGAAAAATTATGCGTAAAACTTTATAACAAAGATTAATTTATTAATAACCTTTGTTAATTAACTATGTAAATTTAAAATTCTATTATTCCCTTAATAGAATTTTAATTTATGAATTTATATAATTATTTTATATAACGTTACACGTTATATACACGTTAAGTTTTCCGTTATATACACGTTAATTTTTTTATATAACGTTACACGTTATATAAAAAAATGATTAACGATATAAGTTACATTAATTTTCTTAAAGTTGCATAAATTTTATTAACCTCTTAATAGAATTTTAATTTATACATTTATATAATTATTTAATGTAAGTTATATTAATTTTTTACTCATTTTCAATTTTTAAATGCTTACGTTTCCTTCTTACTTTTTCAACAAAAGTTTATTAGTTCATTCAAAAATATGAAAAATAACCGTAAAAATATTCCTCCTTCTTTCTTGCGCTCCCAAATCATTATGCGAAAATGCATATACAATTTTTGAAACCTGAAAAAAGTATGTGTGCGATGTTATCGTCATACGTTGATTTGTAGGTGCTTAATTTTTTACCACGATATTTTCTACGACGATGTTTTTAAACTGCGAAGATTTTAAACCGCTTTATTTCCGACAATGTTATTTTGTACCATGATGTTTTAGAACTGCGATTTTTTCTCTTTGCTTTCTTTTCTCCCACGATGTTTTCGTCTTGCGTTGTTTTTTTCCACGACGTTTTCGTCCGCGATGTTTTCGGCAGACACCATTTTCCAGTTACAACACGAAGGCACGTGGAAAACTTTACAAACTTATCACCTTGCTAGTTGAAGTTTCTTGAATATTTAATGATTTAAGGTTTTTTGCACTGATTTGTGGTAGCTATTTCTTTATGTTCCCATTTTATCTTATACAGTCCAACTATCTAATTCCAGTATTCTGCAATACTTGTCCTTCACACACTGGCCTTCATTATGCATGACAATTTAAATATGTAAATTAAAAACATGACATTTCCCAAGTTAAAACATTGCTAAGACCTATAGTTTTTCAGATTATATGTACATAATTAAACCCTGAAGTAACTTCTATTGGAAAAGGAAAGTTACCATAGTTCTTTAAAAGAAACGAATCACTAACTGGATCTTGAAACATTTTAACAATAGTCATACTGACATCTCATTTAATTATATTGAAACTTTATTGATTAAATACGTATCATTTCATGCCAGTCTGCAATACCAGATTCCTTCTCAAAACTTCTCAATGATGCTTGATTCGAGTCAGGCATCATTGCAGAGAAACGAGAATCCATCTCTGACATTTCAGTCAACTCACATATTGGCTATTCTATATAACTTCGAATTTAACAGTGTTGAAGAATATGCAAACACTTTTATCAAAGTTCTTTTGTTTTATAGTTCTTCCCAGCTCTACATAATCAATGGAGATGTTATACGAAATTTTATTTAGATTTTGTAAACAGATATCTCAAATAGTCAGTACGTAATTACCAACTTTTGCAAGTCTTTGGGTAACAACATCTGATCACACGAAGCAGGAACTTAATCACAGCCACAGGCTAGGTCTTTATAGGGTACACAAATAAAGTTCAGAAAGAACTGTGTATAGTAATTATAAATCAGGTTTATCTTATTATAGCAAAACACACGAGGGTTATCTATCTCGCTCTGTCGCGGTTTTCATGGGCATCGCTTTCGAAGAAGGCATCCGAACTGTGGTTACAGACTTGAACCAACAAATTACCTCACAACTATTAAATATAATGTTGTAATAACTGTATCCTAAAGCAATAAAATTACTATGAAAGCAATAGGATTTCAGGTTTATTAAGTTATCCGATTACGTTGACTGTACTATCCCTTCTGCTTTCGTTAGCTCAAATAAGCTGCAAATAAGTGAGCGTATGTTAAGAACAGTCAGGAGAATGTTTTAGATAGCGACCGCTGACCTTCTCTCTACTAAAGGGTGGTTTCTTTAGAACTGACCTATTGCATTGGGCTGTAGTTTAGTTAAAAAGCTTCCTATTTTAGTGCAGTTTGCTACAAAAGATTCAGGAAGAAGGAAAATTTTGTGGTCCGTCTCGTTTTTTGATGTCCAACATCAAAAAAAAGAAGAAGTAAGAAATAAAAAAATCACGAAATGCTACAGAAGGAGGAATAGCTTGCGCCTATAAAACATTGTTAAAAACTCTGATCGCCATCTGTTATTCCACGTGTGACTTGTTTGTAAAGATTGTGAAGGTTTATATTCACTTACCCTACAATAAGTGTTGAAAATGACCCCCTTCCTAGCATAGGCATAACCGAACTCTCCGCTCCATGTTAGCTGCAACACTCTACAATGTGTCAGCATAGATGCTTGCAATTTCCCTAGAAATGTTGGCCTTCAATTCGCCCAGTGACCTTAGTTCATCGCGATAGACATGACTCTTTAGAAAACCTCATAAGAAGAAATCTGGAGCCGATAGATCTGGTGACCACAGAGACCACAAACTTTTGAAAATACTGTGGTCTCCAAAGAAACTCCTGATTAAATCCATACTTTGTGTGGAGAAGAGTCAAATTATTCTGACTGTAACAGCATACAGTCCCTCTTGTATGGGATATCGCGGAATGTTGTGGTTTACGTTATTTCTTTGTTCTTCTTTTTTTCGGCGTTGCATATCAAAAAACGGGGCGAATCACTAAATTTGACTCTTTTCTGAAGCCGCAAACCGCATTAAAATCGGATACTTTTTAACAAAATTACAGCCCAGTGAAATAGGTCAGTTGTAAAAAATCACCCTGTACTTTTACCCAGCTCCTTAAGTGATTTGAATCGGCTTTAGCTTTTGCTCATTACGTTTGCTCGCGTCATTCGAGGCCTCAACCAAAACCTATACACGCAACTTTTGTCTCTTGAATTTTATACTTTAATAAACTTAAGATTTCCCTTTTATGTTCAGTTAATCCCTCAAGCAATATTACCCCTGTTATTACAAGAGCTATGTAAATTATTTGTCTGAAGTTCTAAAAAAATGTTTCTTTTAAACCTTCTAACTTGGTGTTACTTTACTAAAGGATTAGATGCTAAGTCAACTGATTGTCTACACAGAGCCAGGGGTTAGTCTTTAAAATACGTATGTTTCGTCCAATTTAATGAAAAGATTTCGTAAACCTTTTGCGTTTCTTTGTTGAATTTAAATAACAAAACTCTTCTAAACAGCAAAGTTTGAGGAATATGTGTTACAGATCTTTCATCTTTCACTGAATCTCTAACTCATTTCCTTGCACTCAGCATTTATTGTTTAAACGTTTTTACTAAGCTTCTTTATTTGCTTTTCCTTAATTTACGAAACTCCCGTGGAACAATATGCTAGCTGAAATTTTAAGAGAAAAGTTAAGGAAAAAGTATTAACACATTTTAGATCCAATCTAATTCTAATTAGTTTAGCAAAAATAGTATGTATTTAAGAAATAAGTAAAACTTAATTCATCATTAGCAAGGAAGAATACATTCCTCGTATAAATTCTGATACGGGCAAAATTTTATAAATACCGGTTGCTCAATTGTTGGAAAATGTTCTTGGAATATTTTCATTAGAATTTCACTTGGTTGTTTATAACTTGCTGCCGACACTGCTCGTGTTATTAACCAGTTGTTGATTTTAATGGCTATTTTATATAGGTATTTTATGATACTATGATTTATTCCGAACAAACTCCGCTCAGCAAATTATGTTATCAGGGGTGTTATTTTAGAAGGAAGTTTCGCCTAGAAATTTGAACTTTCTTTGAAAAGTAATTTCCCTTTACCACCACTTATAATCCATCGAACGTCATCTGCTCGTGAATATTAATGATGTGGCAATGATGAATTACTTTCTTTATTTTGAGATACGGGCGTGAAGTTTCTTTTCCGGTTTACTCTGACAATTTAAATAGCTCTTTTGAAGGGATATATAAAAGTGGGCAAATTGACTTATGTAAAATGCATTAGTGTTTTGAAGTACTATATTTTTTTAGTTAAGTCTGCTTATTTACTGCTAAATTTAAAATACAATTAATCCAAGTAACTCAATTTAGGGCAGTTTTATTTCAAAGTGGACTTGAAGGACGTATGGTTTGATGAAAATAGTCTCTAATTTATTCACTATAGTATAACACTATAGCATGTTTAAAATTTCCGAATAATTTTGAAACTACAGTAGGCCAATTAATACATATTATACAAGCACGTGCTCATTGCAGGATGCAAATATTTTCGCTTTCGGAACAGAAGGTACGTCTGGTTCCCTTTAATTCAGTGCTAACATCAGTAAAAGAACTTATTCCAGGGATAATTTTTGACATATCTACTGCCCCTAGCGATTACTCGTATAATCTGCTCCACAATTCGACACTGCATATGTAATGATTTTTTTCATGACAGGCAAAATAAACTGTGCTGGTACATTCAGTTTTAAATCAAAAGTTTATTACTGTAAACAAGCAAAAATAAAAATAGAAGTATTTGAAAATTTATACAGTTTTCAACAAACAGGAATGTGTATGTTGAAAATTGTATTGCATATGTGGTTTTTTTTATATGATAGGCAAAATAAACTATGTTGATACAGTCGGTTTTAAAATAAACTACGGTGGTACAATCGGTTTTAAATCAAAAGTTTATAACTTCAACAAGCAAAAATAAAAACAGAAATCTTTGAAAATTAATGCAACAGTATAACAATATCAAACATGCAAATAAACAAAAAGAAAAGTATTTGAAAGTCAATACAGTTTTCTACATATATAAATAATTTTAGTGAAATTATATGTGAAATTGATGCATTTATCTTTATAATGTAATGGGAATAAAATCTAAAGAAGCGAAACTTTGCCTAAAAAGTAAGAATACAGGGGCAATATACTACTTAATACAGGGGCTACTTAATATTGAGTAAAGGGCTATCTCGGTAAATTGGCGAGATATCTCCAAGCTGGCGATGGCTTTGGCGACTAGCAGAAAACCTACAAAAGTCGCCAAACTTGGTGATATGTGGCGAAACTTGTCGCCGTTTTGGTCCGGTTCCTGTATAATTTGTAACGGGTATAGTAACTGAATAACTGTAAATGATGCTATATGTAGCTGTAACCGTACGTTGTATTCGTATGTCTTCCAGTAATTTCGAGAAGCGAAAAGTATTAGAAATCTCTCGGCAACCGGGAGAAAATTATGTAAGACAGAGAAGAGCATCAGTTTCTCAGTTTAGTAATAGTTGTTTAGTTCAGGGTGAAGTCAGAGTATTGAGATATCTCCGTGTGAGCTGCATTGCGTAATTTAACATTCTTAGTAGTTTGAAGTGTAACTATTGATTGTACTCTGTGATACTGTGAAAAGCTGTACGACTAATTCTGCAGAATGTGCCAGGACTTGAAGTGTTTCCTTTGGGAAAATAAATTTTATTAAGCTATAATCGGTTCGGCGTGCATTCAATCTGTTACGACAATGTACGCAAGCAATAATACGTTATTAGGTGTTTCCACTAAAAACTAAGGATTAAAACCATTTAGACAGGACACAGTCTCTCATAGTAATAAAATAACATTATCAAAACGTAAAGTGAAATTTTAGCCAAACGTATACTTATTTGCTGATTTACTTTTAGGTTAAAGACTTTCCAACCTCTTCTTTATTAGTAAATATGTTTGTGAATAATGCATAAAATTTGTGCGAAAACAAGAATGAAATTGTATTTTGTTATATAAAATTAATCTGAAATTAGAAAAATTAACAAATTAATTTCCTCAATGTTAGACAAACTCGCGTATTTAAATGATTAAAAATAATGAACCTAGTTTCAAAATCCAGGAATAAGAGACTCTCATAATTGAATTCCATGCCTTAAATTAACATTATAGTGCCCTCATTCTAGGAAAGGGTAGCGAGATTCTTGCCTTTCACTACTTTCATCCCCCCCCAAAAAAAATAGAAAAGCGTATCCTTCGGTTAACTTTGCTTTGTCCTCACATTCACAAATCTTCATTATTCATACAATATTAACTTCATGCGAATAAGAAAAAATTGAATCCAACTCTTTAAGTATGCTTAGTAGATGTGATGGTAATACAAAGTGATAGAATTAAGAAACGAAAGATGCAATCGTTTTCATTTAGATTTCACGTTCGTCACAACTTGGATATCAGTACTTATATGCATAGAGATGCTGTTGACTGATTGTTGCCATTTGAACTGTCTGTCAGTCTTCAAGTAGCACAGCCGAGGCAGTTAGATAGGTGACCAGTTAGATAGGGAACCAAATTACTTAGTATTAGTATAAATACACTCACTTCCAAAACGTTAAGCATCAAGATGTAAAATGCAAAAAAATCAAAAATACTGCTTTGATTGACACAAAATTCGGCATATATATTGATGTATAAAACAAAATCAATAATTATATACAGAAATGGAAACAATATTAAATTTTTGTAAATTATCAGATAATGACATACTGCAGACTTAAACAGTCACATGTATAAAGTGAAAATAAACAACATAAAATGAAGAAAAGGACGCTAATAGGGTATGTGATCCCCCCTCATCTGTATACAAAGTTTACACCTTGTAACTATGCTTTCAATTAGGTGGTCAACCATCGCAGAATTAAGCAATCGCTATTCTTCTTGTAGAGCAGTTTCCAGCTCAATAAGAGTGGCTGGAGGTGGGAAGCGTGAAGATACAGCACGGCCGAAAGCATCCCAAAGATTTTCAGTGGGATTAAGGTCGGGCTAATATGCTGGCCACGCCATACGCCCAATCCCTTCACTCTCCAGGTAGTCATCTACGATGTCAGCTCTATGGGGACGTTCCTTATCGTCCATTAAAACAAATGTAGGGCCAACTGTTGCAGCGTACAATGTCACAATGGGTTCTAGGACTTCATCTCGATACCGAACAGCCGTCAAAGAACCCCGTTTAAAGATGTGTAGGTCGGTGCGATATCCTAATGAAATCCTTGCCCACACCATAATGCTTCCGCATCAGAATACGTGATGTTCGGTGATGTTTTGGGACTGAATGCGTGTTCGTTGTTCACGCCATATCCTTATACGCTTGTCATCTGGCTCCAGAGCAAATCTTGACTCATCAGTAAACATGACATTGCCCCAGTCAGACACATTCCAATTGACATGTTCCCGGCACCACTGTAATCGTGCCCCTCTTGACTGAACGGATAGAGGAACACAAACTCGAGGTACCCGGGCGTACAGTCCACTCATATGTAATCTTCGGCCTACAGTAGCTGCAGATATCGCCTTACCAATGGACGCTGTAACCATAGATGTCACACGTGTGGAGGTCTCTCTGCGATTCCGCTTGGTTACAATAGCAATATGTCGATCTTCCGCGGGGGTTGTAACCCATAGGCGACCGGCTATGGGCCTTCGGACAACTGTCTGTGTGGTTTGGAAACGTTTCCATAAACGTGATATTACAGAATGATGAACGCCGAAGAAGAAAGCAACATCTGTGATCGACTGTCCTGCTTCAATGCGCCCCACAGCACGCCAGCGCTCAGAATCTTCCATTCGTCTTCTGGAAGTCATAGAAACACATATCTCTTGAAAACAAATTGTGCGAAAGTTTTAAACACCTTCTATCAGCACTTACAATCAACTTCTGTAACCTTTCATAAAGCTGGCTTCTTATAAGACTGCCTTTTTTGCCTATTTCTTGACAAGAAAGCGCAATTGGCTGTTACCTAACATCTTTGCATACTTCCATCTACCTCTGCAGCGAATTGCAGCCTCTTCAATTCTGTTTGGCTTCCGGAAATTAGCCTTTTCCTCTCCGTGCTTAACTTTTGGAAGAGAGTGTGGCGCAGCTCCCAGTCCACTTAGCCAGCAGAAGCCGGCCATATTAAAAAGGAGGACCGGCCAATCCTATATCGACTATAAAAGGAGGACCGGCCAATCCAACCAAAAACAAGGGAGCTAGCAGCCTAGCTGCGCCTCTTCCCCCCCCCCAAAAAAAAACCAAATCAACAAAACTAAACTAGCCCCAGAGAAACCAAGTCAGGGCGTCGAGAAAAGGGAAAAAATGAAAAAAAAAAAGAAGTTACACCAGGGGGAAAAAAAAACAAGAGGAAGAAAAGAAAAATAAAAAAGACATAATGTTAATAACGTTCATTGTTTCCCTAGCATATTTCCTTGCCTTTTCCTTTTCCTTACTCAAATCTTGCATATTGAATGATTCACTCCCTGTTAATACGCAGTCCTCGGCAAACTGAGCTGCATCTCCGTAAGAATTACATATTTTGATAAGCATTTGTCCTGGAAGCGTAATCTGTTTAGATAGGCGGGAAACCTACCATGATTAGCAATTATTTAAGTTCCATATCATTCATAATAGCCATTTTTCCACCTATCCTTCCATTGTTTCAACAAATAATCTTTCATAATGGTAATGGTATTTTTCTTTCATTCTTGAACATCATGTCAAATGACTGCATCCCTCAGAACAGCCCAAAGACGCATTCAAATTATTTATGAAAATTTAGAAATCCATTTCAGGAAAGAATATATGATTGTTAAGGTTTAACTTTGGAAGACATCAAGAAGCGTAAAAAGAGTTGCGAATTGTAAACAATCCATCTGAACTAAGAGAAGAATTATTGACATTAATTTATTCTAAAATATGCTGAGGTATGCGCATTTACTATCATTAAAATTTATTGTTGTACCTAACATATTGAAGCTAATTTACGCTTGATTGTACTAACGTACAGAGCTGCGTAAACTAAACTGACCAAACAAGCATAATACTGCGGCCGTTAGCAATTATTTACCGTTTCTTTTAATTTAATAAACAGCTTTTACTTCGCTTCGTTCTTATGTAACAAGTTTCCAAAGTCCACTAACTGAATTCATAAACTTGTGCAAAAATAAAAATGGAATTATATTTGTGTTGTATGAAATTAACCAAACGTAAGAAACAAGGAAAATATACAAATTAATTTGCACAATGTTAGACAGACACGCGTATTTAAATGATTAAAAACAATGAACCACTTAACGCATAAAAGCTTGACGCATAAAAGCCCATTGAAATAGCGTCGGGAAACTAAGCAAGGATATTTGAAACTAAATATAATGCATTATGAATCTTTTGCTCTATTTTTTTCGAGTAAGATCTGCCATTCAACGAGACACGCTGGTTGGAGATTTTGTCTTATATTAAATTTTTGCCGGCATTATACAGTTCGTTTCATTTATGGTTAATTCTGGAGTATCTTTCTGGACGGATCAAACAAATCGACAATTAATCTATGGCATGAATTGTTTAGTACAAAAAATGAATAAGTACGTTTAAAATTTTTAATTTTGGGGGAAAATCTTAAATCGTTTCTGTAATAAGTGTCACTGCCATAAAAGAAACATTTTGAAGGCGCTTTGACAAAGTGTTTTAAAGGATTTGACAAACCTCATGCGAAAAACTCTAGGGGAGTTAAATCTGGTGATTGTGGAGCCCAAAACTGTTGAGAGCCACGACCAATCCACCTATGAAGGAAAGTTTCATTAAGATAATTACGCACAATAATGGCAAAATATGGAGGTGCCCCATCCCGTTGGTAGACAACAGTGTCTATTATACCATCTGATACTGTAAGAACTTTATTTTATTCTAACCAATTATTTTTAGTTTTCCTTTCCTTTCCCTCCTGATTTCAATTTTCTTCCGAAATGTAAATTTGTAATAACATACTAGATACTAAACATGTTTCTGAATCAATATTTAAGCTGCATTTCAAGAATTCGTGAGTAGTAGTAGTAGTAGCGATCTTAGTTCTGAGTTTATGCTGCGTGTTTGAAATTAGCTCTCTAGTCCGTTTTAGACAACTTTCAATTTATACAGATATTTCTAGGCTCAGCATTGCTGTGTGCAGCCGATTTAGCCTTTAGTTAAGCTAAGAAGCCAGTCGTTAGATATCTTAATTTCGTGGTGATCTGTTACATTTTTATTTTCTGTTAAATTTGAGATAGCCACAAGTGTGTAAGCACCAAGTGCATGCATCTGTTTTGATTTAGTTTAAACAAAAAGGTTATCTAAAACCTTCCTCTACGGTATTTATTCTCAAAAGCCATGGCAAATATTCGCTACTTCGTCTTCTGCGTAGCGTCCACATTGTATGCTACTTAAAAGAACACGGAGACTCTGTAATACTAGCTACGGCTCAAGATATTGTTGCAATGTATCGAGATAAAACTTCTATAGTGAAGGTCCTTTCTGCAAACATGTAAAGTCCATAGAACTTACACTCAGTTATTCAAATCCTTACATTAACTTCAGGTTTACCTCCCTGAGATTCGTGTAACACGCTTGAATTTTCATAAGCCCAGAATCGGCAATCATATCTATTAACATGGCCACTGAGATGGAATGTGGCTTCGTCGCTAAAGAGAACATTCTTCATTAAGTTTTCATTCTCCACAGCTTCCAACAAATCATAACACATGGCTTGCCGAGCTGCACAGTCCTCGGCTACAAGATTATGCACAGTTTGAACGTGGTAGACATGCTTATTCAAATGACAGTGTAGAGTTTTCGAAACAGTAGTATGCGAAATACCGAGTTCCCGCCTGAGTCTTCGTGTAGATGCTTGGGGGGCTACGCGTAATGGCTTCTTGTACACTTTGCTCAACTTGTGGCGTTATCGAAGGTTTCCTAGAGAAGTCTTCATCTTTAACACTACCAGTTCGCTTGAATTTGTTTACCAAGGTTTTAATAGCTGTTCTGGTAGGGACTTGTTTCCTGAATTTGCGGGCGAAGTTCTTCTACACCTGTTGATACTTTAATTCACGTGTACGGGCACAAACAATGGGTATTATTTTCTTGGTTGACAGCATTCTTTCAGATCTCCTCCAAAGAAATTGGAATTAAAATATATTTCTCCAAAATATATAGAGACTTTATAAACACTCTGTATTGCAATACTTCACTGGAAATTTCACTCTAGATCCAATTCCCTGCTGAGTGCATTGTTTACATGCGTTCTGGGTTTACTAGTTTCAAAGAATGAAGCATTTTCCTTGGAAACGCCACTATCAAAACAAGTCTCCCTAACTCTTCGTATGTTGCCATAAGAAATTTTCAGCTTGCTTTGATATTTTGTGACGCTATAATTTGAAATGCTTTTGTAATATTGTCGTGAGGTTCTAGTCAGATGGGATTCAAAAGGATTGAATTTCAAAATTCAAGGTTTCACTTTTATTGTGCTTCTCTCTTCTAGACAGAGAAAATTCAAGAGATAGCTTTAGCTGAATTTCGGTTTAGAATCTACTCTGTAAGTAATTTTTGCAAATGACGATATTTCTTATGGGCTAAGCAGGAAATGCGTAATACACCCTCTAGTTCAGTTATTCGCAGTTATTTATTGTGCTATGTTCAGAAAGTTTTTACTGTTAATTTTAAATTTCTTCCTGCTTATCTGGAGTCCTTATTTACACTGGTAGTTGAACAATACTTTTGTGCAGCAAATTATTGTATTTTTACTTCCTTGTATGAAGTAAAAAGGAAGTATTGTCATCGCGAAAAATTTTGGGTATCATATTTCAACGAAAATATCTATTTTGACCGCTGTCGAATGCAATTTAACTATGTTTTTGAGTGACATCCGTACGTAAGGACAGAATAAACGAATCTTTTTCATCCAAAAAATTATAAAATTGATTTAAAATGGATTCTGAAGAGATTTCTACGTGGCGTCTGTGCGTATGTGTGTATGTATTTATCTTCCATAACTCAATAACGAGTAGCCTCAGAGCGTCGAAAATTTGTATAGGACTGCTATAACATGTAGATGTTCACCTCCTATTTTGGTTGCAATTGCCAGCACTAAAAATATATATATATATATATTTCCACTCTGCTACTCGGCTAAGTGAGCTCAGATTTTTTATTCTTATATTTTGGTAAATTGTATATTTTTTGCTTTAAAAATGATTCAATTATGTTCTTCTTATCTTCCGGTTAAGGTTTTTATGCTTTTAGTAAATTTGCATGCAAAATTTGTAGAATTATCAAAATTTAAAAGTTGTTTGAGTGCGGCTAAGCCTAATCATTTTTCTCGTGGCAGCCATATTTGTTTACATTTGAAACTTAAGAGAATAGTGGATTTGTTGAAAATCTAGAGAAACTAAGCTTGACAACAACAAAGATAACGTCATCTTTCATTATTGCGAATTAAATCATGCTTAATCTATTCTGGAATTTATTCGAGGAAATAAGAGTTTTACTGCGTTCAAAGTGCGTGCAAAGTGCTGAGTGCAAAAAGATTTCCTGCGTAATTTTTAATATAGATATTTTGAATTTTTAAGGCATTCTTGACTTGCCACGAAGTGAGAACTGAATTAATTGAATGAGAATTATAAAATCGTCTGTGAAAAACTGTTTCTTTTTTGTTTGTTTGTTTAATTTCTTTTATACATCGTTTTAAATTTATCATAGTATTTGAATAGAACATGTGGCAACGATTAGATAATTCTTCAGATGATATAAATAAATTTTGCGCATTCTGAATTTTATAGTTAATGAGATGTTGAGTGAACCTAGCGCCAGAGTGTCGCTATGATAAATAAATATGGTGAATTTTAAAGAGTGCATTTATTCTATTGTGGTTTATGCTCTACGATGAAGTATATTTAATTCAATGCAATAAGTTTAAATGAAATGCAAAATGCGTATAATTTAATATTCCGTACAAAGAAGTCATGTGGTGTATACATCAGATTTTTTACATATTTGTTTCAACAGTTTACAGCTTTATTCCGAAAATTGATATTTAACTTCTACATTTACAAATTTCGCAATTTGTAAAATCATTTATTGTTAAAAATTAATTGTCATATGAATTAAATTTCATGCATGTATTTGCTTAAGGTTTTAGAATTTCTGTACTGCAAAAGTAGAATTTATATGAAAACATTTATTGCATATAGTAGGCAAAACATTTGTGTTTTATTCCCCTTTTCTAAGATTTATTAATATTGGCATATTATCGTTACAATTCTCCTCTATGTTTCCTAAATGTAATAAATTCAGTATAAAGTAATCTGTTTCCAGCAGTAAGAAGTAATTCTACGTGCGATAAATGCAACATGAAGTAATGCTCTAGGAAAGGTCTGCAGTCATAAATCTAAATTTACCATACTTAGTTTATCATATTAACTAGAACTTACCAGTCATCTACAAAATCGTGCTCACAAAATATTTCCTGTTAGTAAGCTTATAAGATAAGAATAACAAGTAAGATAAAACATTTGGGGAAAAAAGCAGAAAAGTTCTATTAGATCAAATCCTTTCGTAAAAGTTTCTTTCAGCGTTTAACTATTCTTTTCGTTTCAGCTGCCAGACATTCGACTATTGCAATGCTGCTGAAGAATGAGGCTTTTAAAGCAGTGCTTTCCAAAGAGACACGAAACATTAAATTAGATTATATACCTAATGGTGGGGAATGCTCAGATCTTGAGATAAATTATATCAGTCATAAATCAGCTTACTTTTTCCTAAACATATTTTTTTTAAAGCTTGGTGTTTCTAAAAGATCTTCATAAGCATTTCAAAGGATTCCGTGGATGACTGCTGCACAAAAACAGAAGTCATCCATGTCCCATTTCCGTAATGGCCAATTTTGGAGCTTGTAAGCAGTTCCGATGTTGTTAGAAGAAACTTAATTTACTTTTCATGTAAATGTACTAGGAAGAAAGTTGATTTTCTCGTAATTCGCCTTTTTTCACCTTATATTCGTTTATCGGGCATTTTATTTACTCAGCGATAAAAGTGCTTCCCACTCGGCTTTGTTATTACCAATTTGCAAGGGTAACTAAACAAATGAATATGAGCGGGTAGTGAAGAGGAGTTGAGACTTGGGAAGAATGTAGTGTAGTGAAAGCGACTGAAAGTGGAAGAAGGTACTAGTGTGGAAATGACTAAGATTAAATGCTTACACAGAATTTCTTCCTTTAAAAGACAAATGATTTTAAAATTTTTAACTGTTTTGAAAAACTCGTTTCCAAAATATGAGCACTAGACTGAATTTTTAGTTACCTTTTCTAGGACAAAAGTGTACTTTGTACTTTTTAACATATAAGAATAATCTCAAATGATATTTAAAGCAGATTTTATAAGCTAAAACTCCAGTTTGCTTAAATTAAACTATTCTAATCTTTAAACCTGCGAGATGAAATTTCATCTCGGCTTCAACTAAAACTCAGAACACTAAAATTAACGCAACAGTAGCATAAAGTCATACAACTGAAATGTATTGTTTACTTCTGGCCTGATCTGCAAAACAATTTAAAGCATATTTACTTCCGTTTTTCTCTGGAATAACAGACAACCCCTAAAATCAAACCACACTGCTGCCCATTAAAAATTGCAACACCAAGAAGGAAAGCAAATACAAAAAAGATATTTATTTTATGTAAACAGTATGGCAAGAGGAGAAAATGATTAAATTTTTAAGCAGTTTGGGGGTTTACAGGGGGGCGAAATTAGTAGAACCAGCTGCCACTCCTGGCAGCTAAGACGGCACTTAACTGGTTAGGCAGGGAGGCGAACTGGGCTTGGATGACAGAAACGGGCAACTCATTCCATCAGCTTCACTTCATCAACAGCATTAGCTGGAGACGGGTGGCGGGCCAATCTCTCAGCAACCCATGACAAGATATTTTCAATGTGTGACAGATCTGAAGACCGTGCAGGCCAGGGCAACAATCAAACACCCTGTGTATTGAGGAAGGTCAGAATACGACGTGGAACATGTGGTCTTGCATTATCTTGTTGGAAGGTGGCGTTTGGCAGGCTTCGAAGATAGAGCACAACCACTGGATGTAAGATGTCAGAAATGTATCCATCTGCGTTCAAATTACTGTCGATCTGAACTAGAGATGTGCGTGTCGTGCACCGAATGGCTGCCCAAACCATTACACCAGGTTCAGGCCCCCTATACTGCTATCGAATGCAAGCAGGCGAAGTGCGGTATCCTCGGAGCCTCCAGACACCTATACGGCCATTAGAATACTGCACGAAGAACTGGGATTCGTCTGAAAAGGCTACGTTGTGCCACTTCTGTATCCAGCTTTGTCGTTCGACGCACCATAACCGCCGTCTCTCTCTATGCTGCATTGTCAGAGGAAGCCGAAGTAATGGTCGTCGTGTTGATAGTCCACGTGGCTGCAAACGTCGACGCACCTTTACAGGCTGGTGCTGGGCGTGCTGCAAACATGCCCATTTCCTGACTAATAGTCCGTGATGTGGTTATACGGTTTTCAGGACCAACCTCATAACATGTCTGTCCTCTCGAGTGTTAGTTACAGGAGGGCGTTGAGATCCTGTATGCCGTTCAATATGGCCCTCGGCAACCCATTGATTCCATTTTAACATGACAGTGTTTGAATGTTAACCAGTGCGACGGGCGCTATCACGAAACGATAATCCACACTCTGGATAGCCAACGATCCTGCCTCTATCGCATTCGGACACTTACTGGTATGCATTTCTTCTCATTATTCGAAATATAACACGATATTCTGCGCAGACCTTACAAAGAGCTTTGCGAATGAGAAATCCACTACACAACTTTTCTTTTATGCAGTGCTTCAGATGTCGTAGCTCCCTTCTGATTCGTCTAAATGGGTTGAAATACTAATCATTTGCATATCCCAACCTCTTCTTCCAAAAAGGGAAAATCCCTGTTCAAATGTTTCATGCTGTTGACGGCGACATACAAAGGAGTTTGCTATAAGGTGAACACCGATGCTAATTCAGCATACTCTGTTTAAAACTCCTCTAATTTTCTTATTCAATTAGATGCATACAAAACAGTAGGATTATGGAAGTGATTTTAACATAAAGCAAAACATGTTAAAATTAAAAATAAACCTTACAAATTCACTGTCTTTCGAACTCTTACTAAAAACATATTCAAAACTTTAAGATTAACTACTCTTTTGGCCGACTCAGAGTTATTCTCTTAATACCTCTTAAGTCAGATCATCATGAAATCGCCCAATGTAATTTCTTTTGCACAGTTACCGAGTGCTAAAGCTTTAAATCTAAGTAAAATGCTATTGCGAAATCCCATTGATAAGACAAGTAAAATTTGAGAATTCGCCATTTGCCAATAATTTCTTAACATAATTAATTTTCAGGAAAAGACCCGTCGAGGCTCAAATGGCTAAAGCCGAAGAACTTGAGTAGTTCTTATCAAGCTCAATTTTTTACGGTTGCGTATTCACTTTTATGATTTTGTCTACGCATAAATAAATAAAAGTCCGTTTTCCTTAGAAAAACCCTTTGCTTTTCGAAATTTAATTAGCCGTAATATACTGCGTAACATCTTCTAGCTGAAGTAAACTATCTAGACGGATATGCAAGTATGTGCATATGGCCTTACGAATAAAGAAATCAGATTTGAGATATAAGATTCAGTTTTTTATTTCAAAGTCTTTAATTCCAAGATAGAGAGAGAGTGAAAGAGAGAAAACTGATAATTTTTTCGATGTAAAACTAATTTTCAAGCAGAATAAATCGCATCTTTCCTCAAATTAAATACTTAATTTAGAGTGCGAGCTGATATTAGTGTAATAGTTGTGTATAACTTAAAAAAAGTTATAAGGTCTTTTCAGAATTCATAACTGGTGACACTCTAAAGGAAGCCATAAGATTAAGAAGGGAAAAAATATAAAAACAAATTAAAGAATTAAGTAATACGCTTTAGTACTCAGGAAAGTTACAACCACGCCTTCGATTTTGTGAACTTCGTAATAATAAAAGAATGGCGGTTATTCTAGGTCAAGTTTTCAGAGATATTTAAACCTTTGGCAGGCATATTAAGATATTTCTGAGCCCATTGGAATAGAGTATCACTGGACTGAACCTGAAAATAGAGTGCTGAAACAGGAAAATAAAAGGCTATTTTTTAATTTGACTAAAGTCTAATTACTAATTTATTCAAACTTGGCTTAGCATTTAGACTTTAAGAGTGTTTTACAGAACACCTTTTCTTAATTCCAAAGGAATAATCGAAATGATATTCGCAATTAGCTAAATCATAATTATGCGCACTTCAGTGTATGGTTTGACTGATTTAGGCTCTTTTCTATGCATGGAACTAACCTTGTAGGGACTTGATACTTCGAACGGATCGGTTGCATGGGGGTTTGTTTAGTAGTATTCTCCATGAGTAACATATATACAAGTAAGTTTGCCATAAATCGTCTTTTCAAAGACGTCCCTTTCCTCGTGAGTTTTGCCATAATGGATTAAGTTAAGAAACAAAGTACTGTATACTTTCTCTATCAGTCCGGTGAAAAATCGCTTCGATACTTCGTTGGAAGCAACTTTTCGAAGGATATTTATTTTACAGAGCTTGTAAGGATCTTAAGTTTGACTAACGTTTATTTTATTTTAAAACTTTACTATCATCTCTTATTTCCCACTTCCGGCCAGAATTAACGCGTCAATATGTTTACGCAAATTGTACTTACTAACGCTTAAGTATTTAAGTTGTGGCTTTTTGACAAGAGCAGAGTAGAAGGAGAGAAAGTGAGCCATCTTGTCATTAGTTAGTGTCCACCTTTAAGGCCAGAGGTTTTAGTCCTCTTGAAAGCTAAAGACGTATTGTAGTTTTCAGCAGTTTGCGTACTACAGACGTAGTAATTTAAAAGGACAGTCTTAGTGTTAATCATCTGAGTAAAATATTAAACGTTAGCTCTTATTTAAATTTTAGTTAGTTAGTAGACTTATATTTTTACGTTCGGCCCACAAGTGGTTAGTCTGTATGACCACAAGTGGTGTGTCGTTCGGACCACAAGTGTCTGTTCAGTAGTTTAAGCCATGAAACGTTGTTACTTTGAGTATTCATAGAAATAACAAAATGTTGTTTAAGTCTTTTATGGAAATTACAGGCACTGAGAAAGTGTAAAAGATCTTCATTAAACCCGTACAATTTTTAATCATTCACAAAAGCGTTGTAAGAGAGAGAGTGAAAGAGAGAAAACTGATAATTTTTTCGATGTAAAACCAATTTTACATCGAAAAGTAATTGATGTCAAAAACTTTTTCATCTATTTTTTATTGTTGCGTTGCTTGCAGAAAAGTCATAAAGAGAGAGTTAATACGCAAAGCAAATTAGCATTAATAACAGCAAAAATATTTTCCATTGATATCACAGAAACGTTGACTTTTTTTATCTTATTGGAAATGCACCTTCCCTTTGTTTGGGGGGGGATGGACATATCCATTTTACTTGAGTATTTTTCCCATAAAGAAAATATTTTTCAAGTAGTGATCTTCTTCTTTCGCAAGACGGTACAACTAAAATAAAATACAAGCTGCGCTTTTTCGAAGTACTGCAAAAAAGTACATTACATTAAAGACGGAATGCATTTCATACTTAAATGCTTATACAACCTCTACATTATCAAATGCTATTAGATACCAACCTACACATATGTCTGGGGTAAAAGTGGAAATGTAAGTAAACAAGAAGTGAAAGGATGTGTGGAAATTAATATGAATGTACTAACAAACATTAGGAAGTTTCGATAACAGTAACGTGTAAAAATACATTGGACAAAAACATTATGCTTAACGGTGACTTCAAAATCTCATTCTAAAAATACTACACACATAAATTTTGATAACTGATATTTTTTCGTCTTTAAAGAAGGAAAGCTGGCTAATTTAATAGAATTCTTTTCCTCTTTACCTTTTCCCTTAAAACAAATGCTCCGCTTTCTAATCTAGAAGTTGTTTAGTAGTCGTAATAAATGTCAAAGGCATAGGCAATAAATGTGAGGAGGTGAATTTATAGCCTTGAATAATTAGTGTGCTTAAAAGATTTGATTAAAATTTCTGTAATGATTCTCACTATTATGACCTAATTAATGAGAGGCTATTTCAGCTAGAAATAATTGATTCAAATTTTATAGCTGAGATTAAAATGAGATAAAATAGGCAATATGCTTTCAAAGATAAAATGCCTTTTCATTTTACAGAAATATCATTACACATTTAACTGAATGATGGAAGTTTAACCTTTTTAACATTAATTTAATTTGTATAAAATATTTGTATTTAAAAGATGCATAACAAAAATCGTAAACTTTTCGCACATTTTTAATGTTAAGAGTGGCAGAAAACCATCACATGTATCCAGAAACAAAGTCATTCATATAATTTTAAAACTTTATTTTAGTAAATTATTATAATAACAAATACTATATCATTAAGCCAAGACTTTCAGCCTGTGGAATTTCATTTAATTTAACTAACAGTTAATTTTTATTTTAAACCAACTCTCCTTTGATTCTCGTTTAGAATCTACACTTTCCTGCCAGAAAGTTAATAAACTAGCGCACACGTATTCAAATGGAATAGAAAGAAGTAGTATTTAATGGAAGGTTTTGGAAGGTGCTTTTAGAGCGTGTTATGCCTGCTTGAAGGCTGCGTTTCTATCTTGATTTACTAGCGATTAGATTTCTGTGGTGTTGACTGCTTCTAGCCATTAGGCTTGTCTACGCCGACTTTTACGAGTCAGAGCCTTCCTGCGCGTTGGGTTATCCTGTGAACAGTTATGCTAGTTAAATTATCATGAGAGACATTAGGTTAAACATACTACATTTAAGTTCATCATTACAGTTTTAAGTTAAGCCAAAAGTGTTGGTTTCTGTAAGCGAGAATCGATGTTGCTTGTGATGATATTGAGTGAATAAAGAATTCTTTCCAATCTTCTTTGGACTTTGTGCTACTTGAGGATAATTCGTCACATAGTCTTCCAGGTCTCATTAGTTTACGTTAGTCAAGTGTATGAAACCTGATATTGGGCCCCGAACAATAAGAACTATATCACAGGGAGCTTTACCATTTTGTGTGATTCCCTTAACGTCGCAAGTCTGATCGGCCACAGTTAATCCCATAGAGAGGTTTGGATTTATTATCGACACCCTTAGAGTTGCTGTGAAACCAGCAGAAACTTTTAATGGAAAGACCTCAGTCTTAAATTTTATTTAAGAATTAAATTCCCATTTCCTACTGCGTCCAGTACCAAAAGCGCAGGAAATTACCATTGCCACGTCCGCACTTAGAAGCACTTAGCAAGCGAGCACTTAGAAGCGCGTAGAAGCGAGGCTTCTACGTGGTATAAATGCATTAGTAAATTCGTGTTCTCTGAGCCTCTCAGCGAAAGCTACAATATCGAAAATTTTAAAACGCGCTAATTATAGCATTCCCCATTTTCAAGGATTGGGCTAAGCTGGAGTCGAAGCTATTCAGTAAGTTCCAGTGTAAAGTCGAGGACTTGACAAGCCTCATCCTACGTAAAGTCCAAATTTTTAATTTGCTCTACGAAAAAAGGGATTTGTGTGGCCGGGAGGGCGTTTCTTCACAGCCATCAATAGTCGCATGAGAATAATTAAAGAATGCCAGTGATGAAAAGTCGCATGTGAATTATTAAAGAGTGTCAGAGTTCACAGAGAGGACAGAAAACGGAAGAAAGAAACGTTCTATCTGATGAGTTTGCGAACTTCTTAAGGATGATCATGTGCAATTTCCAGTGGTAGAATAAGTTCTGAACATCAGCCGCTGGGATGCAGCTAAGAAAAGGAAAGACTATCACTTCTATTACCGTATTACCCTGTTAATCTTAAGGACTAAATGATCAGCTCAAGCGTATTTGTCCTGGACCCTATCTAAGTAGATCTGGAAACCACAGTGCTTACTGGGCGAGGACCTTCAGTCTCATTTATAGACCCTTCTGTTCTGAAATCTGTGAGTGATTTTTCTTTAATATTTAATTATTAGTAATTGTTTTGGAACGTTAATTTCTAAGGCATGAGCAGTCATTTTCAAGAGCTAAAATGTTACAGGTTATTTAATAATTAATTGAGGAAGTGAATTTTAAAAAACGTTTACTTGATATAAATATAAGTTAAATTAAATTAACAGATGAGGGAAAATCTTAATGTTTCTTAAAAGAAATATTCCTGATTTAATGTGTATAGAATATTATATTAAGGAATTTAATTATTTACTAAATGTCAGAAGATGACTTTGTAGAGGCATTAGGTTATTTCAGAAGCTGAAGAAATGAGCAACGTCTTCTCCGGGACTCGAACCACGGACCTGTGGAATACGCGCCCAGCGTGCTGACCACTACACCACGAAGGCATGCGAAGAAGGGGGAAGAAATACTTTATATACTCCCCCCCTTTTAAAGGGCAACTGGGGTTTGGGGACCCAATCGCCAAATCGGTGGTGGAGAATCATCATCCACCACCGTTTTTAGTTCGGGCGCCAGATGTAGAGTCATTACGTATTTTTGAAGCAGGAGTATTGAAAAATGAGCAACGCCTTCGCCGAGACTTAAACTACGGACCTCTCAATACGCGTCGAGCGTGCTGACCACTACACCACGAAGGCATGTAAAAAAGGCGGGAGAAATACCTTATTGCTGTATTACTGAAGAAGGAAATTCGTGTTCTTAAAATTTAGCTTTAGATGTGAATTTTAATTCATGATTAACTATTTAAAAGAATGTAATCATTTTAATGTATTTTACTACGAGTTTGTTAGGATGCGAAAAAACTTTTTAAATGAGAAATTTCAGAAACAAAATGAGATTTAGTGTTCAGTGATAATTACATAATTCTGAGGGAGACTAATAATTTGGACAGAATATTAACATGATTTAGAATGTCAAATGTAAAATTGTAAGTAATTTTTATATGATGTTTTATACGGGTAGTCTGGCCAGCTATTCTACAAAATTTAATAAATGTTTTAAAGATTTAATATTGTATGTTTTATTTGAATTTTATATGGTGGTCTATTTCATCATAGTCGTGTCATCCATGTCCTTATGGAAAATTAAACCACGAATAGCAGCAACTCGACTGACTTTCGAGAGTCTTCAAAATGTATAGTTTGAAGGGCTTTTTCAGACTATCACCAAATCTTTTGGTCTGCCTGTTAGCGATATTTTTTCGTATTTTTTTATTTATTTTTTACAGACCTCTTTATATAAATGTAAGAAAAGTTAATGTATTAAAACTTCGACCAAGTATTGCATACTTTTTCTTAGAGGGGCAAGTCCAAAATCACATCTTTATATGAATTCTCAAAGTCATTTTCTGATTCTGAATATTTCCGACTCCCTTAAAATTCAAAGCTGTTTATTGTGTGTAATACTAATTTTGAAAAATTTTAACACACATCTCATAAAAGCAACTCCCTTGTGAAATTTTACCTGCCACTTTTCGATCGAAATCTCAATTTCAGTTTCGAATCTCGTCTCACAATCTTTTAGTTTATTTTCCTTTTTCCTTCCCTGTCAAAACAAGACAAGATGGAACGTTTCGTTTGGAACTCGATCTGTCCGTCAATCTTCCCGCTTTCCAATGGAAGTTTACTCAAGAGCTGAACAAGACAGATTGGGATGCTTATATACGCACTTCAATCGCTTCAGCCACCAGTAAGAAAGGAACATATCGTATGACCAAGAAAGAGTGCTTCAAATCAACGTGAGAGAAATATCGATGTTTTCCACGTGTCTACCAAAATATGGACGTTTCAGTCATCGATATATAAAAATTTGATGCTTGCAATGTTTTGCTTTGCAAATTTTATATTTCGCTAATATCGTGATTATAATTGCGCTGTATGTATTAGCATTCACAAATGAAGCAGCTTATTACTCAAATGGTATTGTAAAATTCTTAGAGAAATATTTAATTATTTCATTGCGTTATAAATGCTGTTTAAAATTTCGTTAATAGATCAGAGAATCAAAATGTATATTTCATCCACGCCACTGTTTTCCTCAAATGTAAATATTACGTTTATAAGCAACAACTTGCCTACATTTGGAAAACTAAAATCATGAATTATATACCGTGTCTGCAAAAGTCCTTACGTAGTCTTTATTTTCGCAACCGTTGGTCTAAATACATATACTTTAAATTACGAAGATGCTCTAAATGGAGCAAAGATTCATGTTTTCGTGTTTTTAAATTTTAAGAAAAATTAATTTTTCACTAAAGCGAAATTTAACTTCTTACACATTCCTTTGGTCCCTATACTTATATTTAGACATTTTGGCACTCATTATAAATATTTAGCACCTAGATTTTCCTAAATATAAGTTAGATTTCGTATTTTATATAAAAATGTTTTATAATTTTAAAATATGGAAATATAAAGCTTTGTGTCATTTAATACATTTTTGTAATTGGAAGTTTATGTCTAAGACCAGTGATTGTTAATATAAAGACCCATTAAGAACTTTTGTAGATATGGTGTGCAATATTCGAACTGCACTACTGAGATATGTACTTTAAAGTTTATTTATAACTTCCTATATACTTGTTTTTTAATTTCCACTCTGCAAAGTCCACTTTTAATTTCATATGCACAAACGGGATATTTCCAAACAATATTAATTAGATGACTTTGAAAAAAGGTTATAAGGTATTTCTTCCGCCTTCTTGGCATGCCTTCGTAGTGTAGTGGTCAGTATGCTGGACGCTTATTCTAGAGGTCCGTCGCTCGAATCCCGGCGAAGGCGTTGCTCATTTTTCACATCTTCTGCTTCCAAATAACCTAATGTCTCTACAGTGGCGCCCAAACTAAAAGGATGGTGGATGATGATTCTCCACCACCTGGATTTGGCGATTGGGTCTCTTAAAATCCCAGTCGCCCTTTAAAAGGGGGAATATATTTCTCCCCCTTCTTCGCATGCCTTCGTGGTGTAGTGGTCAGCACGCTCGACGCGTATTCAAGAGATCCCTGGTTCGAGTCCCGGCGAGGGCACTGCTCATTTTTCACGTCTCCTGCTTTATGAACACCTAATGTCTCTACAACTTTATTGGAACGAATTTGAATAACCTAAATGCTTGATTCACCTGTATAATTCAGCTGAATGTTTATTCATTTAAGAGTATTTTATAGGGGAATGCCTGCGTTTAAAGAGGTAAAGGAAAACTATTATTCAAATACGTACCTAAAACAAAGCACCTTTCTTATCAAGTGTTGGGCTGTAATATGAATCATGAGTCTGATCTGATTGTAGAAAAAAAAATAATTTGCTCTCCCATGAAAAAAATGAATAATAAAAATCAAATTAATCCAAGTATTTAGCTATTATATAGAAAGCATTAAGACCTTTTTGAAGCAACAATTATGAAAAATTCACTGTGGCTTCTCCAAGATTCAAACCTCGAATTTCTACTTACTAGCTGAACATGTTAACTACTTACACTACGACAGCACACGCGAGCAAATTGTAATAATTCCTTAATTTCTCCTTAACTTAAATGTCAAATAGCAAGAGGCATTAGACCCAGTAGAGCAAATCCATATGGTGAAGAATTACCGCCTACAATGTTTAAGCTCGAGTGCCATTGTAGAGCCCATTAGATTTTCCAAAGCCCTGAAACGCGAAAAATTAACTCTGGCTTGGCCGATATTCGAACCACGGATTTGTTAACTAGAGATGTTAACCATTTATACCACCGCAGCATAAACGGAAGAATGCGGTCATTCCCCACAACTGATTAGTTTTTTTGTTGCCATCGAGTAATTTTTTTTGCTAATTCATCACACGCAGTCGAATTTTTTCCATTTATTCCTTCTGTGATTATTTTTGTTCAATACAATATGCATAATTACTCAGCTTTTTATTGTTTGCTCAAATATTACCCTCCTAACGTGTTATGCCTGCTTGAAGTTTACGTTTGTATCTTGATTTACTAGCGATTAGATTTCTGTGGTGTTGACTGCTTCTAGCCATTAGGCTTGCCTACGCCGACTTTTACAAGTCAGAGCCTTCCTGCGCGTTAGGTTATCCTGTGAACCGTTATGCTAGTTAAATTATCATGAGAGACGCCAGGTTAAACATACTACATTTAAGTTCATCATTGCAGTTTTGAGTTAAGCCAAAAGTGTTGGTTTCTGTAAGCGACGGTCGGTGTTGCCTGTGATGATATTGAGTGAATAAAGAATTCTTTCCAATCTTCTTTGGACTTTGTGCTACTTGAGGATGCGTGAGAGCTATTCCCGGGCTACTAGTACTAAGTCCTCTACTCTAAGACTTGCCAGACCACCGGGACGGCCAAGAAATGACCTTTCTGGGGCCTCCAGAACCACTAGGTTTACAATTTGTATACCCCCGTGGCCGAGACTACTTAGGTACAGATCCTAGCCAGTAGCTTCTCAGAGTTCTTTACGTTGACCCCCCAGGGGTGGAACATGGTAAATATGCTATAAAAAAGTAAAGGATATTTGAGTGGCATAAGACATTCAAAAGTGAGCCAAAAATTATTATGGATGATCCCAGACATGCACAGCAATAGAACGGTTATGGATATTGATATTATCAGGCTTCAAGATGCGTTGCCAATTAACAAACAAGTAAGTGTCATACTAATAGCAGAACTCCAGATTAATCAAGAAACTCTTAGACTAATTTTAACTAAAGAACTGGTAGCAAAAATGGTTTCATCGCAATCACGGTGCGCTCCCTGTGATCTTGACTTTCTGGCTCGAAACGCAATTACTCAGTTGTACATTACTCATCTTGCTTATTCAACTATGATTTTTGGCTAGTTTCAAAATTAAAAATTGCCCTGAAGAGATAAAGATTTTTTTATGTAGCTAAACTTCAGCAGAATCCAAAAGAAAACCACTTGAGAGCATTTTAGTAAATAAACTTCAGACTTGCTTTCAGAAATGGGAATGCCTTCTAAATTACTTAGCAGATGAATAAAGTAAGATTTGGAAGGCTAATCAGTACATGCAGTGTATCCGCTAATACGGAGTTTGAGGCGCATGTTTTTAAAGTACATTTCGGAATTAAACTGTCATACCTTGCATAAATTTACTTCCAAATAACTTTAACTGTGCAATAATTTGGACTTATTTTTTCGCTTTCTTATTTTTAGTAATACTGTTTTTAATTAAATACGGAAATAAAATAGTTATCTCAGCAGAATTTCTCACTTTCGTTCGTATACGGTCAGGAGGGCTTAAGTTTCTGTCGGTGCACTTAATATGGCTGAACCATTCTTGTTATTTCTATATAGCTACAGCAATAGATTTCGAAAATATTTTAATATTAACACATTTAGGTTTTAATATAACTTTTTTTCTTTAGCTGTTTATGGGAAAACCTGAAATAAAGATAAATTGGGATTTCTAACTTTTAAGCATGGAACTTTCAAAATGACTTCGGAGAAAAGACTTCCATTCTCCAGTTTCAATGCGGTAAATCACTTTAAAGTTGTCAAAAAATGCCCTCTTGCAAACGCTGAAGCTATAAGAATGCTCTGATAGATGAGCGAGCAGACACTAGAGGTTCCAACTCATCTTTAACATATCATTCGGTTTTCAGTGTAAAAATAAAATATTTTCTGTTGCTTACGATACTTCTGCAGCATGTATATGTCCAAGTAAAAATACATCGTGATAAAAATATCTTAAGCGAAGAAAATCTTTTCGAAAAATGGGTAAAAAAAATGCCCATCTTATTCAACATAAAAGTTTCAAGAAATAACAAATCCTTCATATTGTCAGGGATCAGATCGATATCGAAAAAAAATTCTCCCGCAAAAATCTTTCAAATAGACATTTGAAAGTTGGCGCTTCAGTTGATCTATTCAAGTTCTCCATATGCGAAATGTAATAATATTCGTATTATTATGAGTTACCGTCAATTTTAACTTAAAAAATAAGGTTTAATTCCACTCTTCTTAATTTTCTCTACTGAAAATTAGTACATAATGTGAAACGTTCAAAAACTTTAGATACAGACATTGATTTTCGCAATTTTATGCCCTATTTTCCCTTTTCACGGTCTGTCAGTATGTCATCCCTGAAAGAATATTTTTTAACGGTCTATTTGAAATAATATGTAAAAAAAATTATTGTTTTGGTATGCTATGAAGGCATACACAAGTTTAAGGTTTATTATATATACTTCTATGTGGGTGGGTGTGCGCGTAATGAAACGTTGAAGGAGGAGGATGTAAAAAAGTAAGTAGCTGGGGTATAAACATGTGGCTGCTGTCATATTTTTATTGTGATAAAATGTTTTCAGTCGGATATAGTTTAAGCTGGAGAGGCAGCTGCCTGATGGAACTTACCCAGATCACCTGTATTGAAGCTAAATGTCATATACTGAAACACTACAAATTACAGTTTTTTTTCACGGATTTACAGGATTATAGATAGCGATAGAAGTGAAGCAATGGATAACATTTTAGAAGGGCATAATTGCATGAAAACGGTGAGTAGATTATAATATGGATGTTAGAGAATTTATAGTTTCACTTTAATTCTATCGGTTAATTAAGGTTTGGATTTGCAAATTTTAATATTATTATTTATAGAAAGACTTATTGAATTATGTAAGGGCATAAGAATCATATGATAGAGATTAATTTTAAAATGATTTAAGGTTTGTTATAAGCATGTTACTATTTTTAGAACAGAAAGCAGAAATATCCAAATTAAAATGGAGACTTCAGAAACTATTTCGAATTAAAGTTAGAGTTTTATCGTACGTATTTATATACTTACTTATTTATTAGCATATAAATAACATTAAATTTATTGAATAAATATAAGTAAAAAAATGTTTCCATTAATTTCACTCAGCTTATATCGTTACCTATGCTTAACATTTTCAGCCCTTTTTAAATATAAATTTTTTATGCATGTACATCGGGAAAAGCATTCGTATAATAAGAAGATACCTCTCGTATTCATTAAATCCAGCTACCGAAACGATAGCGCTAAAAGAAGATTATTGTCGATTGACCAGTTTTGATATCTGGAATGAAATCAAACTGCGCTAATTGCAGTGGTACTGTGCTAGAAAATAATGCTTCTATACTTAGACTGTTAGTATCTACTGCCAAAGAGTTTATATTTGCTTTAGAGGAATTTGCTAGCCAAGTGCTTAATTTCACCGTAAACGCTATGGGATTTCGCAACTGATTCTTTTATTGTTGTAAATGGTGGACGTACTTAATTATTTGCTCGTTGTAAATTTCTACAAACGACAGAATTTAAAACACACGGTTTCTCTTATTCACGCAATTTTTAACCATGACTATTACGATTGTCTCTAATTTTACGATATCAGTGCAAAAGTACTAACTCGTAGTCTGCAACGTGCTGTACTGGGAGCTTGCAAAATTTGAGTGTGTTTGAGGGTCAGATGCATATAGATCCTGTGCTTCAAGTAGCAGATAACTTCGGTCTTCGAATCTTGAACTTAGTTGATTTCAGCTATAGTTAATGAGAAATACTCTGTACTCAAGTATTTACTAGTCACTAATAAAATTCTGCTTTGTTAAGAGAATTTGCTAGTGTAGCTAATAAATGCTCTTTCTGACTTTTATTTTTCATTTTATATTTTATTTCATCTTATTCAGAATCTTTTAGTAAAATTTCTAGTTTCTGTTATTTATAGTATTGGTGCATAGTTTCAAACAAAAAAAAAGCAAAAAATCTGAATCATCTTTATTTGCATTTCAACAATTTAATGAATGTCATACCTTCTTATCCAGATTTTAGCGATATTCTCTGCCATATTTGGCTTTTGTAAACCAAACAGCATTCATGCATCCCAGCATAAACGGTATTTTGTTTTGTGCAATATTACTGTCGAAAATCCTAACTTTAAATACTACCAAACATACAAAATATCTCACAGGCCATTCATCAAATTTTTTTATCTTTCTGCATACAAACGAGCATTCCTGGGGAACGGGATATATAGTTCTTGGTTTACGATTAGTGAAATTTTACTAGCTAGTGTTTCCGGAATTTTAAAATATAGATATTACATATTTATTAGCTTTATATTACAAGCATTAATTTTCCACTGTCTCAAGCGCCTTTCTGTGGTCAAAGTGTTCCCTTTCCTGATGTTCAAATAGCTGGGACCAAATTTCGCCTGCTATTACTAACCTCGTACGAGCCCTAGAGTATCATTCACACCCTATAAATACACCCTATATACACTGCGTAAATACGATCAATTCATTGTATATCTAAATGATATTGATTCAAAAGACTATTTAATGGGGGCGCAGTCCTTCCTCCTAAGCTTGGAGACAATACTGGTAAGTAAATCTTTAAGTGCTAATAAGCTTCTGACATCAGGAATAAGACTAGTTTAAATTAATGTTTGATCTTCTAGCAGATAAGTGCATTGAAATGGCTTGAGCTGAAGGCAAGCTTCAGATCTCGGTGCAAAAACATTCTTAAGCTGATAAAACTAGACAACTGGCTAGAGATCGCCCACAACGTTTAAAAAGAAAAGTTCTTAACAGTATGTGATATTACTGTACCTTCTTAAAGAACAGAAGAAGTCGAAACAGAAATTGCCCGTGCTCCAGAGCTTAAATAGACTATACAAATTAAATACCTATCAAAGCGTTCTCCGAGGATACTTTTTCATAGCATTTCTCGAGATAGGACCAAAGGAGTCTCTTATTACGCAAAATGATGGTATTGCTGAAAACTCAATTATATATTTAAGTTACCTATTAAAGGAAAAGGACATAATCATAGTATTGCAGAAACAACACCTGATAATACATTATCCAATTACATAATCAGCAGTACATAATCGGAGTATATAAACGAACGAGAATAATTAAGAAGGGGGGAACTGACTTTTTTAATAAGTACACACGATTAAAAAATTGCATTAAACGATGTATCTAAATTAAAAAATTTTAACGATATTGAGATTTCTCAGTCATTTGCCACCCAACGTTTCAAATCAAAGAAAATTTTTAATGAACACAATTGACAAAAAAATTAAATATAAAAAAAAATTTTAATGAGAAGGCAAAATTCCATATAAAAAATAAGCAATAAGGACAAATTTAAAAAAGAAACCGATTTTTTTAATAAAAATAACGAACATAAATT
>KK118249.1:331841-366313 GCA_000611955.2 Stegodyphus mimosarum | reverse complement strand
ATTTATTTAACCGCGTTTCACATAATGTTATTTCGTAAATAATTTTTTTAGATATTTTAACGTGAAAATTATTTTACAGCAGTACACGTGATAACTGGTAATGTTCTCAAAATTTTCAAAAGTTTGTGAATGCAGAAGACTCCCTCTTAACCGGCTTCCGTTTAACCAGCCGTAATTAATTTACGTACGAAAATAAAAAATTAAGCAAAAAAAAACTGAAAATTTCGTAATTATGTACTTAAAAATATACGAACGAAATAAAATTAAATTAACTTTAAAAAAAGAAGCGCTTTGTGCATTAACGGTATCACATACTCTTCTTCATTCAAAAACTAAAGGGTTCCGGAATATGGGTGACAAAGGTTTTGAGTAGAATTCAGTTCAATAATAGAGACGACATTTGCTGACCTTGAAAGGAAAAGGGCGCATGTATCACAATACGAAGAATGGTCTGGATCAGATGATCACAAAAAAAGTGAATTGCAGCGGGAAATGAAGGAGAAATGAGAAAAATCTCTCAGACACTTTCCCAATGGTTTCGAACGTGTTGGGATTTCAAAATTTGTTTGGTTCGGATTTGTTTGACATCGATGATAGTGCGACCTCTATCATATCGCATGCAGATGGAGCAAAAGCTTTGGAAAATGCTTTATTTTATATCGAACAGCAAGCATCGGCTTCCTACATTGCTGTGATGCTTTTAAAATAATACGCTGTATAATTTCGCCATTTTTTTTAAATGGCGAAATTACGCAGTGAGTTGCCGAATTTTCAGCCTTCTGCAGAAAAATAGTAGCTGATTTTTTAAACACACCCATTAATGGTATGTAAAATTTTTGTAATAAATTGGCACATTTAAAGAATGCTTAGTTTGCAGAGTCATTAGGTTATTATGAAGCAGGAGAAGAGAAAAATGAGCAATGCCCTCCCCGGGACTCGAACCTGGACCTCTCGAATACGCACCGAGTGTGCTGACCATTACACCACGAAGACATGCTGAAAGGAGAGGGGAAATACTTTATATACTCCTTTTTGAAGGGCGACTGGGGATTAGAGGACCCAGTTTTTTTTTAAATTTTTTTTAAGCAGAGAAACGAGACGAGAAAAATGAGCAATGCCCTCGCCGTAACCCGAACCGGGACCTCTCGAATACGTGCCGAGTGTGCTAACCGTTACACCACGAAAGCATGCTGAAAGGAGGGAGAAAGTACTTCCATAAGTGCATTTCCCTTGATTAACTTTTTTTCCCCCCATTCTCCGCTTTATCCGGAATTTCGCTTAACGGGCTTAGCAGGAAGTCAACTATATAAGGAAAAGTCTCTTTATAGCAGCCTTCTAAAGCTTTTATTGTAGATAAATGATTTTGTTTTTGATGCAGTTTTCTTTGCCGAAGTTGATATTTAGCATAATCCTACAAATCATAAAAATATATATTTAACAGTATCTCAAATTTTCCTTCATATCCATGCTGAGAGGGAATTAATTGTTTTGGGAAACTTTTGGGAAAAGTATTAAAAGAATTTAACACTTCTTTACGGTTCATAAAACGTTCTTTTAACAGCAAGATCGCACCATATAAGAATGAATTATAAACTGATATTCGAAAATAAGATTCAGTTGATACTAAAACAACATGTTAGCTTGCTTGCCTATCGCCAAAGAGAAATTCAAATTCTTCTGCATTTACTTCCTTCAGAATTGTGGTTAATTCTAAATAAATTTCACTGAAGTCTTTCTTTAATTGTCATGAAATTTTATGGTTTTCTTAAAATATCGTCGCATAAATTAATTACTGCAGTGAGATCTATCGATTTCGACTGTAAATTTTTACGTAATAACAACATATGTTGAAATATTGTTGCTACTGAAAATAATGCATTCATTAAAGCAGACCATTTCAGCGAACTCAAGAAAATATAAACTCCAGAAGATGAGTAACTATTGCACTAAATCACTATTATTTTTAACCAACCAAGAACCAAGGTTTTAGTAGTTCCACCGTAACGTGTTCGTATCTCTCTATTCATTAAGTGGGGCAATATTTTTTCAGAAATTCGGTTCTTGAAGATGGGGCCAAATTTGGTACAAATTCTTTTAAGCATGCGTTAATAGTTGAGTGGTAATTGACACATTTCTAAGTATTAAAAAAAAAACATGCTTCTATCACTTCCATAGAGTTACGAATATCTTTAATGTGGCACTCATTAAAAATTACCAAATTGAAAAAGTGAAAAAGAAAATGCACGTAGATTTCTAAAAGAAACCTTGCTCACAGTTGTATATTTGTACGCTTTTGAATATCCCGAGCACGGTTGCGGCACTATCATAGCCTTGATTCCTCACGCATTTCAAATCTAAACCTATTGATGTGAAATTACCAATAATGGCACCATCGAAATCTTCTTCGCTAGTCGACGTTATAGGTAATGAATCGTAAAAAGTTTTCTGTTCAAGTAGTTTTTCTTTCAGGTTCTTCCACGTAACTCAAATGGACAAATGCTGTTGTGAAGAAATATTTGTAGATTCATTAGATATAATTTAAAAGCATTTACTGCATTCGCTTTTTCAACGATCTTTCCCAAAATAGTTTTATTGTAAACATGTGTGAATTTATACTGTTTGCACAGAATCACAATGACCTCTTAAGAGAAATCCATTTCTCCGGTAGAAGATCATTATTTATATTATAAGAATATGCTTTCCCGATTTTCTTTAGCTTGATGAGTGTTGGTGATATGATTTCCATCAGTCATGAGCTGTGTATGATGAATAAGGATATTTTTAAAGCCTCAGGAGATAATAAGGAATACTTATATTTTTTCTCTTAATGGTCACGGAAGTTTTGGTTAGAATTTTCCCAATTACGAAAAAGCTCCTTCAGTAACTGTTTGAAAGTTTGATTTTGTGATTGGCCTGCATATCTCTTGCCGAATATTAATATTTAAAGTAAAATCCATCTTTAATTTTAGAATCAATCAGCCAAGATATTCAAATAATAATGTTTATTTAAATTTTCTATTTCTATTTACTCTTTCATTGCTAAATGAAGAACTCTCAACCACGTACATTGCTGTTGGAGCCCAAGTATTATCAATAAAATAGGGTCTTCTTTGTCAGTTAATTTAGGATTTTAAAATTTTCACTTTAAATTTGATGTTCAGTTGTCAGAACTGAGTGTTCGGTGCATATTCTTGGCGAACATCTTTGTGTAGATCTTTAAGTCCTGATCTTGAACAGGGAGCTGAATGCAGCTATGTTCTGTGGTAGAAAACTGTGGTTAAGTGGTGGAAGAACTGCACTTGAGAAGGATTTAAAATCCTCTTTTATTAAACCACAATTATATACAGCCACTTCCCAGCTCAGGAGGGATTCAGAAAATAATGACCGCGTTTGGGTCTAAACTGAACAATCAAATAATTTGAACTAAAGTTAAATAGAAATTAAATAGTCGTTGCTCACAGAGCTATAACGCAAGGTTGGCCTCTAAACTAAAGGGTGCGTAGCAAGATTTAACTAATACTAACGCACTTAGATTTACTTCAATAAGTAATAGCGTAACAGCGCTACGGCTTAGAATTTAAATACTAGTTGGTCTGGCGAACGTCGAACAAAGTAACAGTGGTCTGAGACTAAAAGCTCTCTCACTCTGAGTAGCTCCTCGCTACCGCTTAAATATAAACTTGGCTCCACTTCAAATTAGCATAAAGCTGAAACGCGCGCTTATTCTAACGGGAAGTTGAAATAAGAACAGATAGAAAAAGGCAAATTAAAATAAAACTTTGTTAGTTTAAACTAAAACTTTACACAGTTTAAAAACTTTTAGAATATTAGATTTATTCACTTCAAATGTAAGAGTTCATTAAAAAAAGTACGTTACTGTTTCAATTTCAGTGCACCTTGATTATCAGTATCACTATGTGAAGGTGCTGAGTTCCATATCGCAAGCCACGCTTTTATGAAATCTTAAATTGAAAAACAAAGCTTATTTTTCAGTATTTTTTAGTATCCCGTATTAGTTTTAGAATAATTCTCCTCCTGTCTCTACATTTGCTTTAAATTAAAAAAATAGTCTGGAAATTTGTAAAAAAACTCAACAAATACCGTTTTTCGAATTATGTTGCGAAAATGAACCTCAAAATTCAAGAGTGTATTTATTTATGCGCAGATATGCATTTATTTTAATGAATTTCATTTGTATCTTCTTAACAAATGTAAATGCATTTTTAAATAGTACTCTTAAATTTATTTTTCAATAAACGCAGACTGCAAATCTAGCTTTAATTGTGAAATTTTATTATCAAGAAAGTTTTTTCTTTTCTGAATTTTTTATTATTTCCCTCTTTTATTCTTACTATCATTTTTGTATGAAGAATTAGAAACATTCAGTAACATTTCAGTATTCTGATTTGGATTCGGATTCGTCCAAGCTCTAGTAAAAATTTACTTTACGCAGCGTTAAAAATAAACTGCTTAATGTAGACAAATGATTGTTAACTAATCAGTGTAACTTCTATTTTCATTTTGGTAAGAAAAATTGCTTTTTTTATAGGCATGTGGTGTGCAAATTGAAACATAAATTATTGCATATTGCCCAAAGAAGTCAAGTTTATTTGTTTGTTATAGAGTTTAATGAATGAATGACTGACTGGCTTCTGCCTATAATGTAATCTTCAATAATACTTTCTTTCATTTTGTTAAAATGATCTCTAGCACAAATGGAAATCACTATTAAAATTGTACGGAGTATACGGCGTCCCAGTTTTATTTCCAATTAAACTTTAGTATGTAATTACAATGCGGATTAAGCACGAGACAAATAAGGCAAATGTCTAGGAATGAACTTCAGTACGCCAGGCTTCAGTACAAGAAAAAAAATTAAAATAACAACAAGTATAAAAAAAAAAATAAATCTGAAATGTTTCAGATTTTAAATTACGTCCAAAGGGACGTTTATTTAACATTTTGTGTGTTACCTTTATTTGTTAAATACCATGTTCTTCGCACTTAAACCATAAAATTCAGTTCAACAGCAATATCGCAAAATAATTTTAAATTGAGCATATCTTTAGAAATTTCGGTACACGCTCTCACGCGCTGGAGATAAAAATGTTTTTCTGTACAACGTTGGTATTGCTGGCTTTGAAATCTTTGAGTTTGTTAATGAAAAATTCGTTAAAGTTTTAGAGAATATTGTTACGAATTTCACATTTATTTGGCTATTTATTTAGAACTGTAATTGTTTTTTGAAAAAAAAAAAACACAAAAAAAAAAAAAAAAAAAAAAAAAAAAACATGCATACATTTATGCAGAAAATTTAATGCAGAGCGATAACATTTAGTGGCAACAATTTGAAAAGTGATACCCCGTTTTTGTATTTCCGACGCAAAATCGCAAAACGAAAGTAATAGTCCTTCGGGACTAAATCCCTTTGGACTAATAAGAATTAATTTTTAAAAAATCTGAAAGGTTTCAGATTTTAAATTACGTTCAAATGGACGTTTTTTAAATGTTTTGTGTGTTACCTTTATTTATTAAATATGTTCTTCGCACTTAAACCATAAAATTCAGTTCAACAGCAATATCGCAAAATAATTTTAAAATGAGTATATCTTTAGAATTTCCGATATACAGTCTCGCACGCTTTGTATAAAAAGGCCCCTCCCATAGAGTGTTGCCATTGCTAGCTTTTAAATCGTTTAAGTTTGTTCATCAAAAATGCGTTAAAGCTTTACAGAATATGAAATAGATAATAAAACAAGTTCCAAATTTCAGATCTGGTCTTCCAGATGCGCGTATTCGGTTGGAAACGTACGTTATTCAAAATTGGAAGGCTCTAGGTATCGTTGTTTTACCGCATTTGGAGAAATACGCATACATTTATGCAAATTCTTCATTATTTAATTTCTTTAAATATAATACAGGGCTGCAATATTTCGTGGCAACAGTTTCAAAAGTGATTCAGACTTTTAATGTTTCCGACGCAAAATTGCAAAACGATAGTCCTTCAGGGACAAAGCCCCTTTGGACTGAAAATTGGTTTTTAATACAATAGGCAGGGAAATTTAAAGGAACAACTGTAAAGAACTGAAGTAACTTGAATAATTTTGCTGCTAAGAATAATTTTGCTGCTTGAATAATTTTGCTGCAGTTTGCATAACATCTTTATCCTAAAACAATTTTAAAGTGCAGACTTGCCTATTTCTGCAAAAAATAAATGGTAATAAGAAAAGAGGAAATAAAATGGCAAAAAATAAATTTAAGTCCAATAAAATGGGGGTAGGAAAAAGTTGGCATTTCAAATTTTAACGAAATACATCAAAAAATTAATGAGGCTGATGGTCACTCCTGCCCGAAATGCAAGTTTTAGAGTGATTTTCCATGCTTTCAGATTGTCAAGAACTCAATAGCAAAATATATTGACAATGAATTTGGGCTTTGAATCTCCTTAAGAGTGCTAGACTGAGGCTGTACTAGTGCAACTTGACGTCCTAGAGAGGGATAGCGAAACTTTTCCGATTAGCATGCTAGTTAAATTACAGTTTATTATTTTCAGGTGTCCAGTATGCCACTTGTTATATTTCGTTTTAAAAATTATTTTTAAACTGCAGCTTTGATTTCAATAACTCTTTAAGGAACCAGAAGCTTCAAACTCCCGAACTCTTTCTCACATTGACAAAGAGCGCCGAATCTAAATGTTTAATTTTCAAAATTATTCTTTGTCCCCTTGGCACAGTGTGAGAACCGCTGGTCTACTATAAAGGTTTTATGTAATATTTAATTAAAAATTCAGCTTTTATATGGTATAGAAGCCTTTTAACTTATCACTTTTTCAGATTGTTATATTTAGAAAATCAAATTGTTTGAATAAATAAAGGAGACGATAGTCTTTATAGGTGCTTTCATTCGCAAAATATCATTGCGCTATATCTCGAAACATCAGGTTTATTGCATACTACTTTCATATTCAAATATAAGAAACTGAAACCGAAATTATGTTATAATTTACAATTTAGTTTAGGTTCTCTCTTTATAACCCACTTACGTATTCCCTCAAGAAAAAGTAAGTCTTCGTACAAGGATTTCTATGGTGGACAGAAGCACTAGTAATCCTTTCATCCTGGAAAATGTCATAATGGCGCCTATGCTGGTGATCGTTTCTCAATCCACCTTTGATGGCCGCTTTTCTTGGAGACGATTTGGGGGGGGGAAGAATGTTGATTTCACTGAATGTAAATTTAATGCGTATTCGTGGTGTGCCACCGAAATACCTGTCGAGTGCCGTAGGTTCGATATCCCTGTCCTAGAGTGTCTCACAGATGTTGTATCGTATTTAAGGCCGGAGAATAGGAGAGCCGCTTCTTCCGCTAGATTCCTCCGCCCTCGATTCAAAATGCAATTCAAAGTGTAATCCGCTAGATTCGATCCAAAGTGTAATCCGCTAAATTCCTCCGCCCTCGATCCAAAAGCGATCTAAAGTGCAAGGCGGTAGGGACGAGCATTATCATCCATTAGGAGAAAATTACTACCGATTGTACCCCTAAGCTATTTTAAGTATAAAAAATGTCACCTGTATATATTTTAGCATTCATAGCTGCATTGGTAAAAATGCGTAGGTTAGTGAGGCTTTTCAAAATAATGCCTACCCATACCGTGATTTCACCTTCCTTGTATCAATGCCTTTCACGAATGTTTTCAGGCTTATTGCGTGATTTTGCTCCCTCCGTATTGTAACAAGTCTGGAACCACTGTATAAACAAAAATTAAATACTTCAATAAAGAAGTCTTGTCTTCAAGTCTTGTGGTATTGCAATCACACTGATCTTTACACCACCGTATTTCGCTACCCACATTAGAAGGACATAAGTCATGTGTTTCCTTGTATACAGCCTTCTTTTATGCAGTCTGTCACTCACTGTATATCTGAATAGTTGAATTTCTGTAGTTTCAGCAAATGCCCTTGCTGATCTCAGCAAGCCGTTTGTTTCTTTTAGTAAGTGTTGGCAAATAACTGTCCTGTGAATCTGTTTTGGCACGTTTCTGACCTTGATTTCGTAGTCTGCATACGTCATCAGTGTCTGTAAACCATTTCCTGATTATTGGCACACCTTTTAAAACTAGTTTTATGCCTTTAAAGACCTGCGTCAGTGTCTATTCTGGTTCTGCTTTTCCAATCGCGTGTCATTTCTCAAAATCCATCAATGTCCTCTCAGCGACATGTCCCACCTTCCACATGCGAAAATGTTATCCAACTACTCGTATAGTCCTCGAAGTCAGAATATAAAACACTCTGCTGCACTCCTTTTCTCACATACCGAAAGACTACATATAAAATTTTGTATATTTCTGTGAAGCGAAGGAAAATTCTATTGGATTACGTGGTAACGTTGATCTTGAGTTATCTACCAACTATTTTTCATTAAACTTCGCTCAATAGCATGAACATAATGTACCTTTTTATAGTTGCTCGTTTGATTTTTCTGGAGGGTATAAATGTTTCATTATGTAGAATCTTTCTGTTATTATTTTTAAATAATAGAAAAAAATGCCATCCTAATAACTGGTAAAGTAATGAAATTGAATTCGAATCTCAATTCATGAGAAACTTTTATCTTGAGCATTCTTTATTTTACATATGTCTACATATTTAAAGACTGGAATCAACGTAATGACTGTTCAGCGTAATGATATAGCTAACTGCAGCGATTTGTTTATAAGATCCGTCACATTTACACACAGGAAAATGTCAAATACATCTTTGAACAACGATATTCTTCGCAGCAATATATATATATTCACCTATCTTTGATACTCATCGTACTACGGAAATTGGATGGCTTAGTACCATGAATTCTATAATAATAATCTTTGCGTTTAGTTAAATTTCTTTTTCTTTGTCTCTTTTCACAAAGTCATTAATTAGTGGTTTTTCTTTTCTAGCAGTCTTTCTTCCATAGCCAGAGTTTACTACAGTGTTATTAACGATGCATAATCAGGCAGGCTAGTAATGGATGAAAAAGCTATGAGATAAAGAAAACATGGCCTAAAAATTGTATACTTACGTATTACCCTGTCAATCGTGAAACTCGCCAAACAGAGCGATTTAGTGGCAGTTGAATAATCACATTTGTGACTGCACTCTCTCATTTACAGCTGGTCGAAGGAAATAATATCTGTTGAATGGGAGCAGGGGGGAGAGAATAGCTGTATATACCCCAGAAAATAGTAATTGACTAGAATAGTTACCTGCAGGAAGTTTTTACTTATGTTCTAAATAGAGCTTCCAGTAAAATAGAAGTACCTGTCAAAATAGTGGAAAAAAACGAAAGCCCTTTTTTTAGGAAACGCAAAAGAGAAGCAGCTTTAAAAGTTCTACAGCAGTGGCTCTTTGGCTCTTTTACAAAATAAAGCTTCTTTTAAATAAACATGTGGACAAGTTGGTGGACTTAAACTATCAGTATTCCTTGTCAGTGATGCAACCGTCAAGAACTATCATTATGTTAGTATAGGTTTGGATGTATTACTGCAGCCATAAGTCTGGATTCTGTTGCATTAGATGCATCTAAAAGGCCTTTTTGTCTTGCTGATGGATATACCAGCCAGTACAAAAAATTGGGTCTTTTTTGAACTCCTACATATCTTCCATTTATGCCCTGTAATTCTCGGAATCAGTACCTCTAATATTTCTGAAAATTTAAAATTCTTATCTGCTGCTTTCATAAAATTCGAAACCATCAGGGTTGTTTCGAATACATTGAAAATCTATTTGGAATTCGCCAGATTCTACATTCGCCAGATCTTTCAGTTTTCTGTTTCACAGAAATATAGTTCTTATTTCAATCCAATTCCTATATATATATATATATATAGTGCTAGCCTTTTTTTCGAGCTTTCAACGGAAGTTACATGCTTTGCTTTACTATCAAGATCAAAACGTAATGCTAATGAATCTATCCAACGACAGAAAGGATGAAAGTCGCGGGTCGTTAAGCTATTCAAATCACCACTTTGAAGTACTTGCGTGAAAGGTGTCCTCGTAAATGTAGCAATATAATGTGAAGAAACTTGAAAATTTGCTTTAGAGCTGCACATTAAAGATTTTGCAGTTAGAAATGAATGACTGTTGTGCTTTCGGGATAAATAAGGAATCACTTCTCAAGTTAATGCCAGGGAAAAGAAATCATTGCCGCCGGCTCAGAAAACCAAGATCACTCTGATTGTAGATTACAGTGTCGTAAGTCTTTTTCACTCAAAAATTGCATTCGTTACATAAAAACCATACTTTAAAATTTTTTATAGGAAGCATTCGTAAAGAGATGGTCATAAGCAACACTAAAGCAAATTTTTTAGTTGCATCACATTATATTGGTACATTTACGAGGACACCTTTCACGCAAGCACTTCAGATTAGTGATATCAATAGCATAAAGACATGCGATTTTCATTCGTATTCTTATTGTATCAAATTCATTAGAATTTAGAGCAGAGGTTCTCAACCAAGCAGATATCCCCCCTTGGGAGAATTGCATAGTTTCAGGGGGGGATGCGGCCAGCCTTTTATTTAGCTTTAAGTATTTATTTAAAATTTATTAATATAAAAAATTAGTTTTATTCTTTGGTATTTATCAAATTTTCTAAAGTTTTTGTTGTCTAATTTATAATACGCGTTAAAAAATAATCTGAACCTAAATAAATGTATAATAAGTTTTGGAAAGGAGAGGGTGGATTTTTATAAACCTCAAAAGAGTTGCTTTGGGCTAGATAGGCTGAGAACCACTGATTTACAGCATATTTAATTTGGTTTATTTTGAGGCAATTTACGAAGTATCCCATCAAACCGTGAGAGTTGCTACCATCAAACCATAAAATCGACGGAGTTCTTGACAAAGTTGCATCAGTTTTTCCAGTGGAATTCTGAACCACACTTCTGTTTGAAGATCTTATAATAAAACTTTCTATATTGTCTTTGTACTATCACTGCTGTAGAGTTGAGATCATATTTTTCTTCTTATAAATACTGATCGCCTTAGAGAAGAGCTGGAGACGAGAGGGTTCACTGTATGCTTTTTAATTTTGAAGCTTTCTGTTGGTTACAAAACAGAAATAACCTTATTTTCAACAATTTCCAAATAAATGAAATAAAAGTAAATAACTAATTTTACGTAATCTGTAGACAAAAAGAATACCAATGAATTTTGGTTTACTGACACCAGTATTAATTTCATTGTTTACAAGAAGTCTATTGACGTCAGTTAGAAAATTACAATAAACCCATATAAACCATCAGAAGATTTATTTGGCATCTATTACTATTATATTGACACCAGTAAGAAAACCAGTGAAAATCAATATAAACCGATACAAACCAGTAGAAAGTTCTGACATTAATGTTGGTTGTGTGGGTGTCAGAAGATACCAGTAAGAAAAACCCACAGAGATCAATAGAAACCAGTAAAAGTCAGTAGAGACCAACAGAATTCTATGGGTACCAGTAAAACGTTTTACTGGTTTCTATGGGACATTTTGAAACCATTAAGAAAACCCCACAAAGACCAACAGAAACCAGTAAAAGTCAAGAGAAACCCATAGAATTTTATGGGTACCCATAGAAACTTTTACTGGTTTCTATGCGGCATTTTTAGCAGGGTTACCTTGCCGCAAAATTCGTGTTAAGAGATTCAAGATAACTCGTAAAATAAAATGGCCCATATAACCAGCAGCTTCTGTTGTTTTATGTCAGTTGATGTTTTTCCTTAAAATATTTTTAATATTTTCCTGTTGCCATTTGCCATTTTAAAAAATCTCTTGCCGTGACTACGCACTTGAAAACCGTAAGGTTAGATAAGCAAGTTAGATATTAAATCATACTCAAGATCAAGATCAAGATAGTACTTTCGGTTCAAGGTGTCAACTACTAATGAGTTTTAACCTATACATCAAGTAAGGCCGGAGGCCGCTCACTTTTGTTTAGATAAATCAGAGGTGCTTAGCACCGCGCCTTTAGGCGAAAGAATGGTCTATGTGGCAAAGTCATACAGGAAGGCAGTCATGAAATTATAAATTGATATACTTTTGTAGATGTAGAAACATTCGAAAAATTTTTGAGCAGGTGCTGGGTGCGTGCTATTTGCAGTGAGGAATTGAGTGACTGAAATGAACATGAGATACGGAGAGTAAGTCAGAATCAAATCACGTAACCTGAGATCGCGTTCTGGGTCGTTGAAAAATACTGCTGTATTAACTCAAAGTTTTATTAATTTAAGAGTAAATAACTCTTGTAGGCCTATAGTATTGCAATCTACTACATAATAAATGATCTAATAACTATGGAGAGGTGAGTTTTATGCTACGTAATTCTTGTTTAATTAGATAGAATTTGATTATTCCTTTTTTGGGCTTGGGGGTCACATGGACCAATCATGTTGCAGGATAATCTGTTAAGCGATTTCAAGACGAAAAATAATAGTCCATAAGGCTATTTCAAATTACTCTTCACAAAGTCCGTAATTTGGCTTTGCCAGATAATAAAATACACTTAAAACTCAACACAAAAATAGTTAATCATATCACGAATTCTTGAGTATATGAAATGCAATTAAATACTGGGTACTATTTACAATATGTACACTTTCACCACTTTGAGTTGTGATGAATAGAACGTGGTCGCTTAACCAGATTTTCTTCTGTTGGATCATAGTTTGCGAGATTTTTAATAGCATTATATGGTGAATTCTGAACTTGGATAAAGAATTTGTGCGAAATTATTAAGATCTGTTCTTGTATTTCAGGAATCTTCAGGTCTTGATACAGCTGGATATTTCTAATAAACCAGGGTGCTGAGGTTATTGAGCGTAGAATTTTATTCTGTAGATAGCTAAGTTTCTTTCTATGGGTTTTGCAAGCCGTGGCCCAAGTGGGGACTGCGTATAAGAGAATTGGTCGAATAAGCATCAGGTAAAGATTGCGTTTAGTATTCAGATTTAATTTAGAATTTTTCCCTAGAAGCGGGTAAAGAGCCATAAAAGCTGCATTAGCTTTGTTGGTGATATAACTGATGTGTTCTTTGAAAGTGAGCTGTGCATCAATATACACTCCAAGATATTTGTACGAATTGGCCGAAGGGATAAGAGTATCATGAATTTTTATATTGATATCCAGAGGGTAGTTTTTCTTATATCTTCTGTACATAACTATACAGCATTTGGTGGGATTAAGATTGATTTTCCATCTGGTGCACCATTTTTCTATTATTTTAATTTGGCTATTCAGTTTGTCTATTGCATGTTGCGGGTTTAAGGAATTAGTAAGTATTACCGTATCATCGGCATATTTAAGGATTTTTGCATTTTGCGGCTTGGGCATGTCACTTGCATATAGATTAAAGTTTGCTGGAGAGATGACGGAACCTTGAGGTAGTCCTCTATGAATATTTTTATGTGTGGACAAAGCATCACCACAGCGGACTTGGAAGGTACGATCTTCTAAATAGGAAATCATGAGATTTAAGAAACTTGAAGGAGGGTTTAATTTCGATAACTTGCATATTAAACCAGCATGCCACACTCGATCGAAGGCCTTTTCGAAGTCGAGGTAGCATGCGGCAACTCCGTTTTTCTTCTGAAATTCTACGGCAATGAATTCTATGAGATTAAGAATTTGATGCGATGTTGAATGAGCTTTTTTAAACCCGAACTGCTGATCGTCTGTATCAATTAATTTGTCAGTGAAAATTTGGAGTCTTGAGGCAATTACGCGTTCAAACACTTTGCTGATAGCGGGTAGAAGGCTGATAGGTCGATAGCTGGATACTTCTTTTGGATTTTTGCCTGGTTTCGGGATCATTATTACAATTGAATGTTTCCATTTTTTCGGAAAATAAGAGAGCCTAATACATGAATTAATTAAATTGCACAGTAGAATTATACAGTTTTTCGGTAGAACTTTAAGGGCTTCATTACTTATGTTGTCAAAGCCTCTGGCTTTTTTATTCTTTAGCTTCCTGAGGATTTCTTGGATTTCTTTGGGGGAGGTAAATTTTACATAATCTCTGTTACTTTTAAGTTTAATTTCTTCGACTTCGTTATTGATAGTATAGTCAAAAGGACTGATTTCTTCATGTTTCTCGAAAACTTTTTCAAGGCTCTCCGCCATGACTTCAGCGATTTCCGTTTCTGAGTTGTGTGTCATACCTCTGTGCGTAATAGGGTGATGAAGATTTGCTTGGTTATTGCGAAGGGATCTTGCAATTTTCCAAACCATGTTGGGTTGCATTTCTAAATTTTCAAGAAAAGAGTCCCATTTATTGGAGCGATAGCTAATTATTTCCTGTGAAATTTGACGAGTGAGGTAATTCACGTGAGTCTTGTCGTTTGGATCTCTTGTGAGTTGCCAATTTTTCCTGCATCTATTTCTTTCTTTTATAAGGTTTAAAATATAATTCGGGAGTTCTTGCGGAGAGTAATTTTTCTGCGTATAAGTTGCTGTGGCCAGTGCCTTTTGAATATGTCCGTTAAATTTGTTAATTTCATTTTCAACTTCTTCGGGATGGTTAATTACTATGCTACTGGGGATATTAATAAGTTCATTTTTATAGATAGTCCAGTTAACTTTAATCTTCGGTTTAATGAGAGGTGGGTAGAAACCATAAAAATCGAATTTTACAGGGAAATGATCAGAGGATAATTCTTCCGTCACTTCTAAGTATGGAGTAGAGTGAATATTTTTCAGTATCAGGATGTCAAGGATATCTCCTCTTCCATTAAAGTGATATCTCGTTGGAACATCTGGAGCGATGACTCTGATGTTGCTATTGAGTGCATAGTTATTAAGAATATTTCCGTTGTTGTTATTGATGCTGCAATTCCAGTTTGTATTCTTGGCGTTCATATCGCCGGCGATCAGGGTTGGGTAATCAAAATTGGTCAGGTTATCTAAGTCAGAATTAGTTAAAGTATTCTTGGGTGGGTTATATACTGAAATAAACAAGAAAGGAACGTTGAATCCAGTATAAATTAGAGCTGCAGTGGTTTCTACTCGGCCTGTATTCGGGATATTGAAGGTAGTGAACTTGATATGATTTTTAATTAGTATGGCGGTGCCGCCTCCGCTATTATGAGTGCGATCTTGTCGGATGACATTATAGCCTTGAATTTTGAATTTAAGATTTGGGTAAAGATGGGTTTCATTTAACATCATTACTTCGATATTGTGTTTGTTCAGATAATTCGCCAATTCATATTTCTGTTTATTTACTCCGTTGGCATTAAAGAAGGAGACTTTAAGGAAACTAGTAGTAGTTGCAATAAGGCTTGGGTTAAACTGTGGGCCTCTAGAAGTCATAATTTTGGTTCATATAATATTCGATCGCTGCCATGCCGATCTCGAATTTCTCTATTAAAGTCTTGGCAGACTTGAATTTCATGAAAAATGCTTTGGCTTGCATAAGTTGCGTTTTAATCCATTCGAAGAAATTTGGTGTTTCCTGATTGGATGGTTTTTCTCTGCTCCACGCTGAAGGTGGGTCAGGGATATTCTGTAGATTACGCGAGGGCAATTTGGGGAAGTCATCTTCTTTTAAAGTAAATCCAGGTTTAGTATTTTTACTATTTGAATTTTGCTCGGCTTTTCGCATTAAATCATACTGGCATTAAAGAAACCATTAATCACTAAAATCCCACATAGAAAGAGCGGTGAATATAAATTAAAACTTAAATCGTTTTCCAGTTCATACAAAATACGATGAAACAGAATCGAAAATAATATGCAGTGTCAATTCAGTTTAAATTACAAAAAAAACACTTTTTCCGTGGAAGATACAGTTAACATTTTCCTGTAGACAAAAGAAAAACTTTAACAGAATGTTTCAATAATGCATTTCGAACTAATAAATTAAATTTAATCATACAAAACTTAATAAACTAACTATGGAATATGCTGTAGAATTCACGGTGCATTTTTAACATCGAATTTATACTGAAAAATTTTACACTGCTAAAATAATAAATATATTTCAGGTTATCACTTCAACAAAATGACCGAAGAAGATGCAAGCAAGAAATGTGACGTACAGATCATTAGAGGTCTTCCTTTCCCAGCAGTCTCATGGTTTCAGAAACAACATATCGAAGAGGCATTAGATTATATACCTGAGGATGAAGACATCATTATTGCTTCATATCCTAAAACAGGAACCACATGGCTTCAGTATATTGTCTTACAAATACTTTCAAATGGCGATTCCTTCCCCAGTTTCGACGACATTTTATACCGTGTTGTCCCATTTGTGGAGATGACAGGAATTGCAGCTGTGAAAGCCTTAAAGAAACCTCGAGTGTACAAGCACCATTTTCCATACAATATGGTACAAAAAAATCCCAAATCGAAATGTCTTTATATTTATCGAAACCCTGAGGATACTTTGGTGTCTTACTTTTATTTTATGCAAAATCTTCGGAAAACTGAATTGGATTTCAATGAATTTTTCGAGCAGTTCCTCACAGGAAATATAGGATATGGAAGTTACTTTAAGCATATTCTCTCCTACCTAGAGCATAAAGATGAGGAGAATTTGTTACTTATATCATATGAAAAATTACACAAAAACAGGAGAGAAGAAATTTTAAGAATAGCAAATTTTCTTGGCGAGAATTACTTTCAACAGCTCCTGGAAAATGAATCAATAATAAATAAAATAATTGAACATACTAGTTTTGACTACATGAAGAAACATCTAAGCTTGACCCACCCAGAAGAAAAAAAGAAAGGCGAAACTGGAAGTACAGTTGCATTTTTTAGGAAAGGGATTGTTGGTGATGGAAGAAACGTGCTGTCCGCTGAACAGCAGAAAAGATTAAGAGAATTGACAGAAAAAATAATGGACGAAACTATCGTAATAAATGAATGGCTGGAAGAATAAGAATGAACAGGTATGGAAGCATCTTCACTACAGAAATGTATTATACTCCAAACAGAACTCAAATTGGTATTTAATGTCAAAGTTTGGAAAATTTTGTATTTAGCAACTTGAAGTATATTTTTAAAAACCATAAGTACAGTTTGCAATAAAGAAAATTTGCTAATATCAGAGAGTGCTAATACCTTTCGCCCTTATTATTTGTAGAACAAAAATTATAAATATGCCCACAGCTTAAAAAAACCACAGTACAAGTATAAATTTATAAATAAACTGTATTATAATACATTAAATTCAATAAAATTTGAGTTGAAATTTAAAATTAGCAATGCGATTAAATTTTACCTCGATGAAATAAATCCATAAAATGTGAACGAAACCTATAATGAATTGGAGTTAAAATTAAAAGAATAAACATTCTTTTTTTTTTAATTTCTTAATAAATAGTAAAGCAAAAGAGGAATTGCATAACGTCGTCATACAAACGCTTTGCGCACTAGGTCGCAAAGATATTTTGCTATCTTTAAGATGCCCAGATATATCCGCAAAATTCCACCGTTTTGCAACCGTTGCAAACTTCGATTTCACGTTTTTATGTATAACAATAAAACACAGATTTCACGTCTTTAATTAGAGCATTTGTAACATAGAAACGTCGTTTTCCCGTCTTTGAAAATAATATTTGCAAATAATATAATTAATCATATTGCGACATATTAATGACGTTAGTGTAATTTATCTTTTTCAGTTAATTATTTTTATAACCATCCCTAAAAGGCAAATTACAGTACTACACTGCTGGCCACCCAAATTGCAACAGCAAGAAAGACAAGAGATATCACAACAAAATTTATTTCATTTTGACTAAGTAACAAATGATTAAATTTATAGACTGCTCTGAAGTGTGGTTCCTTCTAGAATCAGTAGCCAGAGTAGCCGCCATTGTTGGAGATCACCGCTGCCACACGCCTCGGCATTGATACAAAGAGACTTTGGATGTGTTTTGGGGTACAGCTGACCAAGCAGCTTCCACACGTTGCCAAAGTTGATCTGGTGGCTTGGGATGTAATCTGCGTCAATCGTTCAGCAACCATGGACCACATGTTTTCTATCGGCGAAAGATCCAGAGAGCGAGCAGGCCAGGGAAGCAATTCAATCTGGCGATTGACGAACAACTCTTGGACAATGCGTGCCACGTGTGGTCGCGCGTTATCCTGTTGAAATATGATTGTGGGCAAGCCCCCTAAGGGAAGGAAAGACAACTGGCTCTAGCACCTCGGAGATGTAGCGCTGGCTGTTGAAAGTACCGGCAATGCGTTCTAGAGGAATGCGAGTCTGATATCCAATACCGCCCCATACCATAATACCCGGTGCAGGACCAGTGTGGCGGTGCATAACGCAGCTGTTCAGCATCTTCTCTCCACGGTGTCTCCAGACTCGAATCCGACCACCGTGGTGTTGCAGACAGAAGCGTGACTCGTCAGTAAAGACAATTTCATTCCATTCTGCCGTCCACATCCTTCTTTCATCGCACCATTGGCGGCGGGGACGTTCTGTGGTTCTGCCTCAAGAGTAGACGAAGCAATGGACGTCTTGCGGATAGACCACTCTGCTGTAAACGGCGTCGAATGGTATGCGCAGACACTGGATGATGCGTTACAGACTCAGTGTGCTGTGCTATGGTTCGTGATGTCACTGAGCGATCCGTCACTGCCATGCGCACAATGTTCCTATCATCACGTGAAGTTGTGCACTGAGGTGGATGCGATCGAACGCGTCGGTCCGTCGTACTCTCCTGCATCCAACGGTCACATATCCGCATTACAGTTGTTTGGTTTCGTGCAACACGACTACCGATTTCCCTGAAAGATAATCCACACTCTCGGTAAGCCACTATCCTTCCTCTGTCGAACTCGAATACTTGATCAAACGATGATACGAGGCATAATTAATCGCTTTTTTTAACCACAAGAAAAACACAATTGTCGAGCTTGAAATCGTGCATCGTCGCATGGTGCTGGCACCAGGGTGCCTGGCCGAAGGCCCTACCCCTCATCGAATATCATTAGTAGGTTTCTAACAATATGTATACAAAAAATAGCTTACATTAAATTAATAATAGTTTTTTTATGATAATCTTAAATGGAGCAGATGCTCACTAGAGTAAAAAATAAATAGTAAAGCAAAAGAGGAATTGCATAACGTCGTCATACAAACGCTTTGTCTGGTGTGACAAAATAGAGGTATAAAGGTTACAAAAGACAATTGAATACAATAGTTCATCTATAGAAACACAGGAGAGAGAGCAGCAGATACAACGAGGCACATTAAATACAGAGGAGATCGAATTATGGCATACAATCGTTGAGTATCGCCATGGGGCGATGGAAATTATTATCGTCATATGTATCATAACTATACAAGGTGATGGAGGGATTATTTAAATTATATAATCCATCGAAAAAACGTCTGGCCAGGCGAACACAGAACGACCTGACCAGTTCAATTTTTAATTCTTCATGAATTTTAGCATTCCTAATGTACCATGGGGCACATACAATCTGTCTCAGAACACAGTTCTGAGCTGTCTGGAGTTTTGATCGAATGGACTTATTAGAATACGCCCATACCGGGCATGCATAACAAAGAATAGAACGCAACATGGTTTTGTAGATAAGCAACTTATTATCTATAGATAAAACACTGTTTCGAGCAATTAAGGGGTTAAGTGATGCTTTACGTGCTCGAAACTTTTTCAAACAACATGTAATATGTGGGTTCCATGAGAATCTTTTACTGAGGATCACCCCCAAATAAAGGACTTGCTTGGCCCAGGGGATGGTCTCTCCATAGAGTTTCAGCTGATTTGGAAATTTTTCTTTTTTGGTGAACAAAATTGCTGTGGTCTTGTCCACGTTGATTTTGACCTTCCATTTGGTCAGCCAAGTCTCAAGTAATTGTATGTGATTTTGTAATCGTTGGATTGCTGAACCAACAAATGCAGTTTGAGTCAGGATCGCAGTGTCATCAGCATACATTGCGAGTGTAGTGTTGTCTGTAGTGGGGATGTCGTTCACGTAGAGGTTGAATAAAGTGGGGCCCAAAAGGGACCCCTGGGGGACCCCTGCGAGAATAGCACGGGGGGATGAGAGTGTTCCAGAAACGTGAACAACGAAGTGTCTACCGGTTAGGTAGGAGTGAATAATGTTAGTGATGTGGCCTGGAAAACCCAGGTGGTGTAGTTTGTATATGAGGGCATCCAGCCATACCCGATCGAAGGCCTTTGCTACATCTAAGAAGAGTCCTCCTGTAACTTTTCTGGTCTTCAGTCCACTGGAGATAAGCTCTACCACTCTGTAGAGTTGATGGGTAGTGGAATGCTTGCTTCTAAACCCAAATTGGTATGGGATGAGCAGATTTCTTTCATCAATGAAGTTTTGCATTCTGTTACGTAGAACAGCTTCCAGGAGCTTGCTAATGGTGGACAACAAACTGATAGGTCTGTAGGACCCTGGATCAGATGGAGGCTTTCCCGGCTTAAGGATAGGTATTACTTTGGCGAGTTTCCAGGACTCCGGAAAGTGCTGAAACTTGAAATCGTCGAAAACTCCACGCCTTAAATAGCGCTTTGAAGTGCCGCCACAGGCGCACGTGATGTACGTCTGCGCTGAAATTCTAATCATTTGCATATCTCACCTCCGCTAATGCATGTTGTAAATTTCATGTTATTTGCATGCTTCCTTCAGGGTGTTGCATTTACAGTGGCCAGCAGTGTAATACCTTCAGCTCTGTAATCTACCTATTTGGGATTGTGGTAAAGGCTCACAGCGCTTTTTTGAATATATAGTCCGTTTTATTGGAATATTTGTTTACTAAAATCTTATTTAATTTCTGAATTCATTCTTCTGCTTACACTCTTTTAGAGTTAAAAATAAAAATACAGTGCACTCTTACACTCGGCCTTTTACAAATAAAAGAGAGATGAAACATTCTCTCTTAATTTAGTTACTGTTAATTGATGGTAGATTGGTTTATCCCCTTGATAAGTCGATTAATCTGCTATCAATAACAGTGACTGGTTTTTCAATACTTTAAAAGTTTACTTTTGATTTTGGCATTTTTGCGATTTAGTTTTTCCTTTACTGTGTTCAAAGCAAGGAGGACTAAAATTCTATAATTTTTTTTTAATTCTGAAAAAATATGTTTTCAATGATGTTTTTAATTAAATTTCCGTTCATTGGAGATGTAATATGGAGAGTTTTCTTTTTATAATTTATAGTGAATTATTGCTTTATTACTTTGCAGCTTTAGCGCAAGCCTTGGGCTTACTAATTTACTTTTAATTACTTTCATTATGAATTTTACTTCTACATTTATTGCTACAAATTGTTAATTATATAAAAATGATTACTAAAATAACAGAACTTGGATAAAAAATTAAAACTGTCCAGATTTTTCACCTTACGATATAAACAACTCAGTTACATCATATGGTGAAATAATATATTGTTACGGATTTTGAACACTGTGAATAATTTTAGTGAAATTGTAGTGTCCCCTCCCACTATAATGTAAAACGAAATGTTGGAAAGAGATGATGCTCTGTCGGAAAAATAAGACTACAATGGCAAATTTGTTTAAGTAAATGACTATCTCGCTAAACTGGAACGATATCTCCAAGCTGGCGACAATTTTGGCGACTAAATTTTGACGCAAAGTTTGGCGAGAAATCGCCAAACTTGGTGATATTTTCGTCCGGTCCATGTATAACTGCAATGGGTTTTGTAAATGAATAGCTGTATTTCGTCGCATATGTAACTGTAATCGTATCGCCCCTCATATGCCTTCCAATAATTTTGCAAAGTAGAAGATACTACAGATTTCTTGCCGGCCGGTGGAAAATATCTGGTTGTAACAAAGTTTTCCGCCAAAAACTGTTTTTGACAAAGTTAGAAAAAAATTATAACAGTATCTTTCGTGTGGATAGTAATCACCCCAAATCTATGATTTTCTGCCAACTGTTTTAGTAGTTTTTCAAAGGCTTCGGCCCAGAAACTTGGTGGCCCAGAGTGCATAAACAGATCAACCTCTTTTCGGACGTTCTATGCAGAATGGAAGATAGCACCAGCAAGATGTAGTGCAGGTGAAAAAAGATAAATGTCTGAAGAAGCGATGTCACGGCTATATGATGGGTGTGGTAAAAGATCCCATTCGAGTCCGTATAGGGTGTAGTCAGTGAATGCAGACACATGTGTTCTTGCATTATCTTGTTAGAACATTACTCTTTCGCCCCGGAACTCAGTTCGAAATCTTTCTTTGAAAGCAGCCTCAATACGGACTAGCATCTCGCTGTACACCTTACTGTCGAGGGTTATACTTTTTCCCAGATACCCTTTTACTCCCACCAGATACAAAGCATGATCTTTTTGTTAGTCAAATTGCGTTTTGCAATGTGCCAAGAAGCTCACCGGGCGTAGACCAACCCCCCTTTTCGGCCTGTGTTGTTGCAGTAAATCCAGTTTTCATCACAAATGACGATCCGGTTCAGAATTTTGTCCTTGCGCGGATATTCCAGCAGATTAGTGCAGGCCCGAACACGTCTGTCCTTATCTGCTTGAGTCAGTTCATACGGCACCCAGCGATTGAACATGTACGTCAAGCGTATGCGATGCATAGCGCCACTAATGGACATAGCACTAACGTCTAACTGATTAGCAAGATCTCAAGTGGTTGCATACTGATCTTCTGCAAATTCTCGCAGACAGGTCTCCTCGACATCAGTGGGCCGGCAAGAGCGCTTTTCTTCTTGAAGGTTATAGTCCTTGTTTTTTAACATTCGGTTATAAAGCTTCAGTGTCATAATATACAACATTAGTATCTAAAGCTGTACACATGATTTAGTGACATTCTGTCGCTGATTTTTTGCAACAGAACTGGAAATTAATGATGATTGTAATCTGGTAGCATGACAGTTTCATTTCAGACACCTTTTCTTAATGATAACGATATTTTTTTACAAATTTCACAACACAGTTTTCTAAGGCATGTCTCTTTCAAATGCTAAAAATCGTTTGATAAAATACGATTTTTGGCATTTGAAAGAGATTACGGAATATGTAAGAAAGACGATAAGAAAGAATACGATTTTTAGCAGCATGGCAACACGAACTGTTTGCGCAGGCGATATTTGCGGTGGCGGGAAACTTTCGTTAAATCCCGATTTATAAAACCGGGGACAGCATAAATTTCTGAGTAGCTGTTTAGTTCAAAATTGAGTACGGAGTATAGAGGTAAGTCGTAGGAGTTTCGCCTTTTTAGATGCGCTTTGCATTGCGCTATGTTTAACATCTTAGTAGTTTAAAGTGCAACTACTGATTGTGGCTGTCTGATATTAAGAAGTACTGTACAAGTACTTTTGGGGAAAGTTTCAGATCTGTAAAGATTTTTTTCTTTCGGTGTGGGGGGGGTTCAAGCTATCATTGTATTCTGTGTGCATTAAGCCTCTAAAACATCCGTACCCACACAATCATTTTTGCTGGCAGCAGAGGGATTGAACGCCGGTGCCAAGAACGATAGAGGAGCAACTGAGACAGCACGTGGCAGCCTTTGCTGCATTCAAAGATAAGATGAAAGCGGGGCAAGAATCTGTTAAGGAAGAGATGAAAGCTGTTCAAGAAAAGATGGAAGGCGCCGTCAAATCACTTCAAGAAAACATCTAAATAGGTCAAGAGGAAATTAAAATAGAAATTACCTCCATAATAGAAAACAAATTTGAGGCTATGTAAGGCAGAATAGACGTGACTGAAAATCAAGTTCGAGAAGTTGAAGAAAAAGTTTCACCTGCCGAACAACAAATCGGAAAGATTTATTACTGTCGAACGACAAATCGGAGAAAAGTTTCTTCTGTCAACAACAAATCGAAGACAGGGTTTTTACTGTAGAACAAATAATTTTAGAGTTTCTGGTGTCGTCAAAGAAGTTGACAGCTTAAAGAAATTCAGAGAAACAGCGGGAACCAATTCTGACGGTTTTAAATTTTTACCCATGCCTTCTCGATCCTCTCTAAAGCTGTCCACTTATGACGGAAAGACATCCTGGCAAGTATAGCAAGTATATAAGGACCAATACTCCATAGAGGTGGACGCAGATAGATGGATTTTCCAAGCTAAGGCCTGACATATTGCCGCTTCTCTGAGAGAAGACGCAGCAGATATCCTTCAGCTTCAGACGCATCAGACAACTTTAGCTTTAAAACTTTAAAGCTAAAGTTTTAAAACACTTTAGTACACTTCAGTCAAAATCTCACCAACAGAAAGCCACGGAAACACTACACGAGTTTGCCGCGGATGTTGAAAGATTATCTCGTCTGGCCTCTTTAGGACTGCCCTACAGGAACAAGAGAAATCCTGTCCCTGCAGTATTTCATCGATGGCATCCGGGATGAAAGCCTTGCGAACGGCGGATTAAAAAGCTTTCGTTTATGGCATGAAATTCAAGGCAGCCCAGCAAGCAACTCGTACAGACCGCCACCCGTCAAAGCTGTACACGTGCAAGAACCGGATGATCAAGTGATTCCTTGTCCAGATGGTTTAACCAGGCAAATCAATGCCTTGAGGCAGAATAAGAGTGGCAACAAACTTACCCGAAAGTGCTGAAACAGCGGCGATGATGGCCACATACGAAGGAGCTCCTGAACACACCAAGGCACGGAAAATAAGATCACTCCCCAGCAAGGTCACAGAAAACAAATTAGTGGCTATCTCGTGAAGCACAAATTTTCAGATATTGAGAAGCCCCATTTTAAATCACTTCATATTACTGGAGTGAGTGGCCGCAGTAATGTACTTTTCATCATGGGACATATCAATAGAGTTCTTTGCAAAATGACAATCGATACAGTAAAGAATGCTAGCGTCCTTCCAGACTGTGTCTGGTGATAAAATCGAAAAACGTTAACATCATGTTTGAAGAGTAGCTATTATCACACGGCATATGTAGCAGATATTACCAATCCTTGCATACTCGAATTAGACCTAAGAAAATATAATTTTTCATTGGACTTCGAAAATAATGAACTGCATTCTGGCTCAGCAGATATGACCCTGTTGGAATAAAAGATGACGGAGTTAAATCCATTCACCAAATCATAGTTAAAGATGATACCACAGTACCAGCAAAAACAGAAATTTTACAACATGGATCTATAGCTGAAAACAGAAATTTCCAGTACGGCATAATGAAGTATACCAAAAACTGTAAGAGCCAGAAAATAATCCTAGTAACCTCGGTACTAGTCGACTTATTGAGGACCGTCATCCCGGTAAGAGTTGCAAACGTCAGTGATAAAGCGAAAATCATTAGGAAAGACGAATTGTTGCAGCATGCACTTCAGTGACTTGTGTTAAATGACCCAATGGTCCGCCAATATCTGCGTCTTCAAAGATCCTAATATCGGAGTTATTGAAGAATACAATTAAGCAATGAAGAGAAGAGTGCTGCCGAACATGCCCTTCAAAAATTTCAAGATGTTTTCTCCCGCTCGTCTCCTAAAGCAGAATGAACCAGTTAATACAGTACAGAATTCCTCCTGGGGACCATCCATCAGTCAAGCAACATCCCCGCCGTCTACCAATTGATAAACAGGAACAGGTAGGAAAACATGTAAAGGACATGGAAGAAAGCAATGCTATCGAGCCTTCAGCAAATGCTGGGGCATCTCCCATCGTCTTGCTAAGAAAAAAAGAATGCTGAACTAGATTTTGCGCTGACTACAGACAGTTGAACGAAGTCACGTTTCCTAGAATTGGCGACATTCTGGACAATCTTTCCGGAAGCAAATGGTTTTCGACGCTAGATTTAAAAAAACGGAATTTGGCAGGTAGAGATGAAATATGATGAGGGAGAAAAGACGGCATTTACTACTGGATAATCAATTTGAACCTCCCCTTCATCAAGGGGAAGTTCAAGGTGATGCTGTTTGGATATTGGCAGGTAGAGATGCACCCTGATGACGAAGAAAAGACAGGACTTACTGGACAATCATTTGAAGGTGAAGTTCAAGGTGATGCCGTTCGGAGTATGTAGTGCGCGGCAACGTTCGAGCGCCGTACGGAAACCATGCTCAGACGTCTTTCATACGAAGCCTGTAACATATACTTGGATCATCGTCGGGAAAAATTTTGAAGAGCATTTAGAAAATATTGCGAATGATTAATGAATTAAAGAAAGCCAGTCTGAAGTTCAGTCTTGCCAAATGTAAATTGTTCCGACAAGAAGTGGCTTAACCTCGGACATGTCATCTCTGACGAAGGTATGCGTACGAATCCAGAAAAAGTGGGCAGTTCAAGATTGCAAACGCCCTGAAAATATCCATCAGCAAGAAGTTTCAGCTGAGAAGTTTCGTGGGCTTTTCTCTACTATAGGAGATTTATGAAGAACTTTTCTTCCAGCGCAAAACCCCTTCACAAACTAAGAAAAAGCAAACAAAAGTTCTTGTGGACAAAAGAATGCAAGGATGCACTTAACAAACTGAAGGAGACTTTGATATGTGCGAAAATCGTGACGTATCCTCAGCTCGACAAACCATTTATTCTTGACACAGGCGGTAACAATGGGAGTTTCGGTGCTGTTTTGTCCCAGGAAATAAACGGTCAAGAACATATCATCGCTAACTGGAGTAAGTGTCCATCTAAACCGGACAGAAATTACTGTCACCAAAAACGATTTGTTCGCCATAGTTAAAATCGCAGACCATTTCCATCATTACCTCTACGGTAGAAAATTCCTGCTCTGCACAGATCATACATCGTTGACCTGGCTATTAAATTTCAAGAATCCATAAGGCATGAATGCCAGATGGATAGAGACTCTAGGAATATGACATTACTATCCGCCATCGGCTTTTTTCGGAAGAGATCATCACATGGAAACGCCGACGGCATGTCTTGAAGACCCTGCTCAGAAAGCTGCCTGTCATGTTCCAGGGTCGAAGCGACATCATCTGACCCAAACTCATACTCACAGAGTGTCTAGAAAGACCAGTTGGAAGACGGCGACATTCTACCTACTGTTGCCTTAATGGAATTTTTAAATAGGAAACCTGCCTGGCAGGACATTTCGATCTATAATCCTGTTGTGCTTTCAGGGTACTCATTCCATATGCGAAAAGGCGTCTTGTACCGGAAGTTCGAAAGGCCATGGCAACTGACACTTCCAAGATCCCGGACTGCCTTAAAGAACTACATAGCAGCCCGACAGACGGCCCCTTCGGCAAAATAAAGGCATTGCATAGAGTTGCGAGAACACTTCTACCGTAGTAATGCGAGGGCTGACTTACAAAACTGGCGGAAAGGACAGACAAAACCCGCTGGAGAGAAACTGCAATGTTACAATGTAGAAGCGGCTTTGAAATCCTGGGACCTCTGCTACGAGCTGCTGATAGTAAAAAATATGTCGTCGTTGTCATCTATTACGTCATCAAGTCGTAATGATACAGCACTGGATTTCGAGGTTTAGAATGCCTTTTCAATTACATTCCGATCAAGGAAGAAATTTTTCCTTTGTTCTAATCAGAAATCTGCAAGCTACTCGGCATCGAGAAAATCCAAACGACATCTTTACATCCGCAGTCAGAAGATATAGTACAGTAGTTTAATCGGAACAGGTTTAATAACCTCTCGATGATGGTTTCCAGAAACCAACAGGACTGGTACCTAGAGTTTACCACTGTTCTTATCGTAGTGTTTTGTCCACGTGACTACCGGAGCCCATAGCAGATGCTCTTCACTCGTGACCTTCGTCTGCCTTGTGATATCTTGTTTCATCGCCCTTCGGATGCCCCATCATCACCTGAGGTATACATGATCTGTAGGCACGGTTTGAAGTCATGCACAATCCTGCACGACAGCGAGTCAGCTTGGCGGCGGAGAAGATCCGATACGATATCGATTCAATGAAGATGACAAAATATGCTTATGGAACCCGGTTGAATAGAAAGCAATTTCTCCTAGTTTACTAAAACCACGGTCCTATTTGTATGTAAATTTATGCACTTATTGGATATTATTTAATATGTTATTCATTGAAATTAGCATTTTAGTACTGCATTGATTTTTCTTCGTTCTAAACACGTCTTGTCCAAGGTTTGTATTGTCCGGAAGTGCAATCTTTGGGAAGGTGGCAATGTTACGGATTTTGCACATATGTAATTTATTTTAGTGAAATATATGAACTGGTAGTATTTTTTTCTTCTGTGTAATGCAATATCAAATGCTTGAAAGGAAAGATGTTTGGCTAGAAAAATAAGAATACAGGAGGAAGTCTTATTTAACATTGAGTAAATGGCTATTTTGCTAAATTGGCAATAAAAATCGCGAGTCTTGGTGACCATTTGTGTCTGTTCCCTGTATAACTGTAATGGATATTATAAATGAATAACAGTAATTGATTCTATATGTAACTGTAACCATATCCAGCCCTCACATGGCTTCCAGTAATTTCGAGATGTAAATTTCTCAGCGGCCTGGGGAAAACTATGCAAGACCAGGGACAGTACCAGTTTCGGAGTACTTGTTTAGCTCATTGTGGAGTACAGAGTATAGAGACCAGCAAAGCATCCAAGTAGACCTATTCTAATTTTGGTAAAGGGTGGTCGGGGGTCTTATTGAATGAAGCTGTCCTGGTGATTTTCGTCCTTGTCAATCTCGACAGTGTGCTCTCTACCCATCAGTACTTCGTCTTTATTCGGTCGCATGTTTCGGCGAATCGGAGATGATTGGCAGTTGCAGCATCATGAAAATTCTTAGAATATCACTACGTTGTTGTCTTGGTATTACCAAGAGCCATTGCTGCCCCATAGTAATAGCTTCATAATCATAGCTTTTTATACAGCATGCCAATTCTTATTTGATAATATTAGTATGCATCACATCTCATGAGAGTTCTAATTGACTTTCAATTGTTTATCCTTTTGCCGCTCTTTTCCGTAATCTGTGAGGAAAGGGATGTCATCATTGATCTTAATTATTGGCTTGACAAGGGGCTTCCTTGATAGTAAATCTGCATCTGAGTGTTCGCGACCACTTTTGTAAATCTTCATGTTGTCCTGAAACCTTAGAGCTCACTGTGCAGTCTTCGCGATGTATCCTTAAAATTGGCCAGCCAATATAAAGAGTGGTGATCAGCGACTACCGTGAAAAATTTTTCAGACATACAGCCTGAATTTACTGATAGCCCAGATGACGGTAAAGCATTCCTTTTGGCTGTTCAATAGTTCTTTTCAGCTAACAGTAAGGACTTGGATGCATAGGTTATTGGTCTTTCTCTGCTATGCTGGATCTGAACCAATACCGCACTGATGCCATAAGCCGCTAGCGTTCGAATGTATCGTTTCTGCGCCTAGAATAAATGTCCTAAAACAAGGCGACCGGTTAGTAACTTAAGTGTTATAAAAGATTCTCCCTGCAAAGTTTTCCTCGAATACTTAGGCTTTGGCGTAATCCTTTCGTAATAATTGATTTAAACGGCGTCTCCACCAAACTATCGCATAGTTAAAGTGATCCTACAAATGAAAAGGAATGTACTCAGATCTCAAGACTATTATTCTACCTGAATAAATAACTACCGATATACACTTCATGAATGAGCTGGAACATTCTCCAATAAAAAGATTAAGAAGAATGAAATTTAAACAAAAACCAATTTTAAATGACTCCCCTTTGATGGGTTTCAAACTCGGGTCATTCGGTACCCACTGTGCCATGAATTGCTCCGTCGAAAAGAATAATTTTTTGTTCAGATTACTCAACCTTACAGGCAAAGACGATATCTACTGAAATATTTTTTTCTGGATATGCTTTAATAGCAAAAGTTGTCCAATTTCAGGAGCTTTTTATTTTTATTTTTGGGCCCCACTCTTTTGCTTTTCTATATTTAATTTAACTAATAAATATACATAGCATTTTAGCATTGTTACAATTACTTTAATACTTTTTTTACTTTGAATTTTGGTTTTCCAACTAATTAAGCAGTTTTCAAGTGTTTGCACAATTAAATATAGCACACAGACTACTACTATAAGAAAGAAGTGGGTACTTAGCTGTTTTAATTGCCCTTTTCATTAAATGTGCACTACCGAAAAAAAAAAAAAAAAGACAGTTCTACATCTCCCGTTTTACTGGGGCGATTGACGAAAGTTAACTTTCGTTTTTGATGTCTCGAAGGCAAGACTTTGGATATATATTAGATTTACATATAGCATTATTCTAACATACATATTTTGACATAAAATTGCACTTTTCCTGAGATGACATCAAAGTCCCCCCCCCCATATTTCGACGCTCGACTCAAATTATGCCAAACTTCCAACTTTTGTAAAAATCGCACGAGTGGTTTTTAAAAATTTAGTTCTCAAAATTTTAGTTCCTCAAATGTAATTGAATTTGATATATATTTATTAATATCTCTTTTTTTCTTAAACTTACTCGATTCCTTCTTCCACAATTCACGCTTAATCCAAATTCGCACATATTTATGATTTATATTTAAAATTTGTATTTTTGAATACTTTTTATAAATTTTTAGAAAAAATTTTTGCAATATAATCTATAAAATTTTTAACATCCTCTTAAAGTAAACGAAGCTGGGGGGAAATTTTTTTTATTTCGTTTTTAAAATTTTCTCAGATATACATGAAAATATTGTAATGCCAGTAACCCGAGAAGGAGAAGGAAAAGTTTGATCAGCCAAATAATTAGTCTCACGCAGCCATCAACGCTGGGTGGTTTTTAGACGGAAGTAATAAAAAAAAAAAGAGAGAGAGAGAAAGGACGAAAAGGAACAGTGAGGGCAAGGGGACTTTTGACTCTGGATGTCGGTCCGAATTTTTTATGGCTGGACGACCGTCGCCATTTTCTTGTTATGGAGAGATTGTTTTCTCATCCTGCAGGAATAATGCCGGAACTACCTATCCACGATTGTACCTATAATATATATAATAATCAAGAATTGTTTACTTATTAAAAGTTTATTGTTAAACAAACAATAAAAAGGTGTTATCTATGCGTCGATTAACAGAAACATGTGTGAAAGAACGAACCCCATGCTATGGGTTTGTTGAAGTGAATGAATTCCCTAATTTCATTTTCTCCTATAATATCAACAAATCTGAATTCATTTTGATCTGCAGGTGTACCTCCATGATATTAAAATATCAGTAAACAATGCTCCAATATGTTATATTGATTGTTTCAAAACTGTAATAGGCTTCAAGTAAAATTTCTGTTTGCCCAGATTTACCCAAAATCTAACAATCAACTCTTTTTATGAATGCAGAAAGCTTAAACATGAAAAACAGAAATTCTTAGAGGTTTGATTAAGTGCTATTGTGGATGACAAAATTATCACACCCACCCATCACAGTAAAAATAGCAAAAACATGTTGCAGGGATCCTAATTCATGCTTCTGCACCAAAAACTCACTATTGAATTTCTGGATCGAAAACATTATCTCCCTTGCCTGTGTATACAGGTTGGTAAAAACATGGTTTTATTTAATTACTATTATTAAAAAAAATTAAATGCCTATATCAATTTTTTTTCTTTCCTTTCCAAAAATATCTTTTACCTTGAAAACATTTTTCTTCTCTCATACCTCTATTTCATTTCTCAAGGTGACATTGTGATCTTGGGCACTGTTTTACCTTTCATGGATAGGAAGCATTAACATCAAGATGTCTGTAATTGTCCTTCTGTATTATAATTAATTAACTGAACATATGTGATGAAAAACAGGTGCATTATAGAAAAAGAGAATGTATCCGTTCAACTATTATCCCAGCCAAAGCTACTATAGCACCAAAATGACATTTCCGACAGTGGAAGTAATACCACTGTTGGGAATTTTACGAATACCAAAACTATTTACGATATTGATTACATTTGACAAATCATTTAGGATATTGATAATATTCGACAAATTAATCTTTACTCAAATTACATTAAAATTATTTTCTTTACATTTCAGTCTCAAAGATCAAAATCAAATATCTCATGTGGAAGTCGAGCCTATGATGTGTTTTGAGAAATAATAGGTATTCACATAGGAATTGTGCCCCTTCTCATAGCTAATGAAAAAATATATTTTTAAAAAAATTAATTTGTCTTATAAATATGTGTTTATTCTTTTGAATAAAACAATTTGAGAAGTATCTAATCTATATTTTCATTTACTGTTTTAAAAATTTAATACACCAACTGCCACTTTTACTATGATTCATTTAATACACAGATAGTTATCTCAATGAGTGCTTTGCTGGTGCTATAAAAAACCAGACATATACATTAGTGAATTGTGGATAATTAATTAAATAAATAATAAATTTATATTATATAATTTTTAAAAGGTTGTATAAATTGTATGAGGTTTTAGTGTAAAAAATTATATATTAAAAAGTATTTACAATTAATTAAGCTTTGTAACATCTTCACATTGAAATGAATGGCTGTAAGATCATAAGTTCACTTTGTTTTCTAAAGTTCAATATATTTCAAAGTTTAAAGTGTTTCAATCATATAAATAGAAGGCTAAAATGGGAGAGGAAATAACAATAATAATCAAATACTGCCACACAAATTTTACAATATCTAATTATTCATTTCATCAAAATAATTAATCTTACTTTTTACATACATTTTAGCTTTGATTTAAGACATGTCTTAATAAGACAATCAAAAATATGTTTTGTTTTATGTAAGAAAGTGAAAAATATATGCAATCCAAATGCAGGTCTGCAAGGATATTAAAATCGTGGTTTACCCTTTTAAAATGGCTACCAAGCATTTCTAAATCATTTCCAGTAATATTTTTATTTATTTCATTTTTCAAATGTCCAAAAAATTATAAATATCTGAAGCTCTGGTTAATTCTTTAGATATCATACAAAATCGATTTCTTAACTATATTTATAGACAAAATTGTAAATTGTTCCCTAGCTGTAGCAGACTAAGCAACAAACAGCCAGTAGCCTTTAACAGAACTATGATAAAAAAGCTAGATAAAATCCCAAACAAATGCCCACAAAATAATACTAGAATTTTTGAAAATTTTACAAGTTATTATTATAAAGACTAAATGTAATATTTGAAGTTGCAATGATGTTAAATCACATAAAAGCATAATGTGTTATTAACTAAATTATTTGAAGTCTTTTTTTTAATCCCCTTAGAACAGCATTTCTGACTTCGCAAACAAATATTTTTGTAATAATAATACGATATTCTCAAGCTGAGTATTATATTCTCAAGCTAAAACAGAAATTCAATTTTAATTCTGCATATTAAATTCAACATACAAACAGCATTTTGACTTCATAATTCAGTACACCTTGGGGGAAACTGTGAGACTAACATACTCTACACCCTTCTCTTGTTAAAACTTAAAAGTAATAAGTTATGTATACATAAATGTGGAGAAACACAAAGATCAATAACTGAAAATATTTAATTGAAAAGATCTAATCTTGCATAATTTGCTATGATATAAAGGAAAAAATTGAAATCAAATGGATAACTATTTTGGAACACCTGAAATGTGATAAAATTTTGAAATAAGAATTTGCTCTGTATAAACTGAAAGTAAGCAGAAATTTATGTCATCATGCATGCCATATATATCTGTGTGGGTTTTCATCCATGTAGGTGTACTTGTAGTGAGAGCAATCATGACTCCCCCCCCCCGATGACTGGTCACTATTAGCAACATCAAAATACTCCATTTTCTAAATGGTATTTTTCGATGAAGAATCAAAACAGATGTGTATATTATCTTAACTTTTTTCTTCAAAAAAATTACTATTGACATTTCTAGAAAAGAATTACATTGAAATACACAAATTAATTTGTTAGTACACATATAGATGTCATTTCGGTGACAGAATCTGAAAAAAAAATTTTATTTCCGAGCTGAAACAAAAATAAAATCGAACAAATTTCTAATCAACTCACTGCATCATTCACAAAGATAATTTTTCTACATCCCGGAGTGATGATTAAGCCAGAAACATTTCTAGCTGAATGTTATTTCTTTGCCTATAAATTATTTTATTTTAACAAGAAAACAAAGTATGTATTAAACTCAAAAACGATAGATACCTATAGGTGATAAAGCCTTTTAGTTCAGCACCATAGAAAAACTTCTCAAATTTTATCATGTTTCACAGAGTGAAATAAAATTTTACTGACAGCAAATACTAAAGCAAACTTTGCATAACTATCCAACCATAACTAAAACTAAACAAATATGTATTACGGTACACTGAATCAGGGATAGACATGGCTAAGTAAATTGTTCAGCATGCCATTACACATAAGGGCACTGTACATACAGCTAGTATTGTGGTGGTTGTTTATCAGTTATTTCAATTGGCAGTATGTGCTAAAATCTCTTGATTCACAAGCCTTTGATTCCTGATAAATAGTAGGTGTTTGATGGATGGGCCATTCATTTTTCGAAATTGTCAGAGAGCTGATTTTCAAGGTCGACAGTGTCAAAAGTATACCGAGTACA
>KK118249.1:311916-325860 GCA_000611955.2 Stegodyphus mimosarum | reverse complement strand
GGTGCCAGGATTCCACTTAAGAGAAAAAATTTAAAACCTTGTCTCTTTTGTCTTAACAGACAGTGAGTTTCCATTCGGCCTCATGCCAGTATCAGCGTGTAAAAAGTGCAGAGCCCATCAGTAAATTTTACAGCCAGTATAATAGGAAACAGAGAGAGGCTGAAACGCTTATGAAACAGCAGTTAACTATTTTTTTTTCCTTTTCAATATTTAGTGTGATGTGTGAATCAAAATGTGATATTGGGGGGAAAAATTTGTGTTTCTCTGAAGAAGATTCTTTTTTCAACAGAGGGATCATGTTTACAGTCCCTGCACACAAGGAAATGTGGTGTTTTTTCTGGTTTTTAAACCAGATTAACAATAGAACCTGCATACGTCAGTGGATGCTGACATCTTCGAACTACAGTAATTGATTAATTATAAGCAAGTCAAGATAGAAAATTTGCAACAAGACTAAGGACAATTATTTGGAATGGATAGATTAAACATTTCTTGTGTTTTTACTCAAAAACTTATTTTTTGCAAATATAGGAAATTCTACATTTTGAAGATATACAGATGTACAAGTCTGATGTTCCTAGTTGGAACCATATGCAAGGAGTTTGAATTAAGTATATCAACTCAGTTATCCAGATATCCTACATGTGACTCGCTGCACTCTCCAGAAGCTGGAAGTACTATTCATTGTGAATACATTTTGTTACCGCAGAACTTCTCGGCAAGCATGTAAAGTTTGCATTTTGGCCAGGAGTTACTATAAACCTGCAGAACCTGTCAATCACAAGCTACTGGTAAGCTTGCGAAGGCAGTTTAGTTCACAAACATGTTTTTTAATTTTAAAAAATACAAAGGTTTATTTTTCAAACACCTACAGTTGGTACATATGGAGGTAGTTACAGTTTATTACTAGTATGTATCAGTTAATTAGTAAAATAAATACACATGTATGTCAAATACAACTGCACATTATTTCATTTAAGTTGGCTTACATTGCTTACGCAGGGTTCATACACATTTCTGCATATAGAAATTAAGTACTTTTAAGGTCCATTAATGAAAAAAATTAAGGACCCTTCAACAAATGGGAACTGAATAAATTCAATCAAAGAAACTGGCTATGTCTGAACTTCACCTTTGTGATATCATCCTAAGAATAAAATGGAATGCAGAATGCTTTATTATTAAACATAATTATAAAACAAATTCAAGAATAAAATCAGCTTTATAAAATTTATCATGTGGCATTAAAGATTTTACCCTTATAATAGTTGGACATGTTTGAAGGAAGATTAGTGACATTTTATTTAGGTTTTACCCACAGTTAGCTTTATGTTAATTTTTTCTTTTATATCTCATTTTGTCATATACTCAGTTTAGAGGTTTAGTAAATAGCAGGTAGATTTTATGTCAAACGGAGGTTAAAGAGAGACCTGCTGATCAGAACAAACCAGAAAGCCTGATGTAGTTTTTGAAGTTTGTGCTCTGTCTGTCTGATGCAGTTAGTATCATAACTTCATGTAGAGTTTTTAGGGTTATAACTCAGTTAATATATTTTAAGGTTCCAATTAGCCACTAAAGCAGAAGAGGTGATAAGCTGTTTTGCATTATTTTAAGTCTTACTAGATGCAAAGACTTAAGCTTTACATTAATTTTTAAATTTTTGTGCTATATTTTGTGATCATGGTTAAAATTAATGAAAGGCAATAACTCACTTAATATGCAGATAACTTTTAAGGGTGACCAGTTAGTTCTAAATAATAAAATTAGCTAGTTAGATACCCTTACTCATTATAGATTTACATGGCCACTATTAAATCTTATTTTTTAAAAATATTTGTTAAAAAAGCACAATTAAAATCACAATTTGTTAACATGTCACAGTTTAAAATACATGTAATTTATGACATTAATTCTTAAATGATACTAAGATATACACATTAAAAGCTACAAAACATTTATATTTTGTAAACACAATACTCAACAAAATAATTGCTCATCTTTTTTATTTGAAGCTTTTCCAGACATTCTCTCTAATTTATATCAATTTCCTTCTCTTTAAGCATCTTTTCAAACAATAAGAAATTTGTTTCAATAAGCAAACCAATATTCCCACTATTTTCTGCGTGTTTCATCTCCTAATTTGTCAATCTCTTGACTATGTACCTATGTGATTTTACTTGATCTGATAAAAGTTAAATAGTCCAAAACCGCTGACAGACGTGAAGCAAATTATTGCTATGTCTGAAAGTAATTACAAAGTCAGATAAAGGTTTAAATAAACCTCTTATTTAAAAAGACCTTAGAACATAAAGACATGTTCTTATGTTAGCATAATCAACTAAAGCTTATGGTAATCCAATTAAACAGGAACAGTCAAATTCAAACTAAAAATGTAGACTAGTAGTCAAAGACAACACAATTTAATTTTAATCTCAGTTTGTGTGTTTTCATTCTGTGAGGAAACAGAAAGGGAAAATTATAACAATACATATCTTTGAAGAATAATTTTCTGTCTCATTGTGTATTCATTTTCTTTCTTCCATGTGTTTCTTCTTTATTTTAGAATTTTTGGCCTTAATTTAAGATTTCTGTTATTCTAAAAACCTAAACGCATTTAGAATATATAGGAAAAGGTGCTAATTTTATTTCAGTAATATGAACATTCAGAATAAATTTGAAATGATATATGGTAAGGGCTGCTTACAGAGCCAGTGTAGCAGAATGTTTAGAATTTAATGACACAACGAGCAACATAATCTAGAAATGTCAAAATTTCAGAATTTAGGATCCACAGAGATTGCATCAGGTGGGAAAATGCATAGCTGACCCTAAGTATGATGCACAGAGCTGTAACTAGGGTTTTCAGTGCCCGGGGACAACTGAAGATTTTGCACCCCCATCTGTATGCCAAGAATAAAAAACATTTCATTCTAAAATTTTGTAAGATTAATTTGGCACTCCATGCATGCTGCACCCAGGGACAGATTTTCCCCCTTACCCCACCCTAGCTATGCCACTAATGATGTATTGAGACATACAAGATCAATCTTTTACATTGTTAGTTTCCAATTTCTTTATTAATAGAAAAATTGCTTTCTATAAATGCTTGTTCCTGTGATAAGATTAGAAGCATTTTTGATATTTTCCATAATTGCAAGTAGTGAAAAATAGGGAAAATAAACATGTTAATAAAAAGATTCTAGTGTCAGAAGTAAAACATTCAAATATTATGTTTCATTGTTCTTCCAAAAATTCTCCAAAAAGTAAAAATTCGTCACAAACTTTCTGTAAAGTACATCCAATATGTATTAATACCATAAAGACCTTTTTCTGGAATCTTCTAGATTAGTGGTTTAAAAATCTTACCTTCAAATCCTTTTAAACTTTCCAAGTTGCAATGTCTAAAATCCTACCGAAACATTACTCCTACAAATTCTGTAATAACAAAAAACCAGAAATATGTTGCCCCCCCCCAAAAAAGTATAAAATTAATTTTGTATCAGGGAGGGAGGAGAAGAAAGAAAACTGATGCATATGGAGACAATTACATGGGAAAAACTCTTACCATGAAAAAATTAAAACGAAGCCATTTTTAGTTAATTTCATAGCTATTTTGTTTTGCTAAGAATTGTGCTAAGACTAAATTTAAGCATTAATTACCCTGTTTATTTTTCAGATTCAAAATATTGATTGCATAATAAGTGGTCAAAATAGAAAGTAATGTCACTTTATAATATGATAGAGAAAAATAAAAAGGTTTCCTTTTAATACTGTTTCTTGAATACAATTTCAATATATTAGCACTATTTTAATGAAATTAATCAATGTTATAATGTTTAAAAAAATATCGTCGAAAAATTCCCAGGTTTCCGAATTAAAACTTTTCTGTAGAAACTGATCTTAAATTCGCCAAATTAACGGTTTAATAAAGAATTCACCATTCCCAAAAGCGAAAAGTTGTTTAAGAGCTCTTCATTAGAAAAAATTAAATAATTTTGAAATGCTTATGTTTCATCTCCTGCTCAGAAGCTTTAGTATCCCACCGTTTATATTAGAAATAGGAACAAATTATAATCCATGAGCCTATTCATCCACTCAAAAGATAACTATATTTGCGAATGAATAGCAAAAAATATTTGTCCAAAATGCTATTCACATTCAAAATGGCATCGGTAAAAGCAGACAGAAATTTCAGATGATTAAAATTAAGGACCTCCTGCCGAATTTGGTCAAAATTAAAGACTTTTAAGGACCAAAAATAGATTCCAAAAAACCTAAGGAACATACGAACTCTGTTACAATTACGTAGCTCACTGTTTATTCCAAAATTATCTAGGTAACTTATCACGCTGATAAAGCTGGCAACCACTACTATATACCGTTTAATTTTTTTTATCCTAGCTCTACACAGTTTTAATATTTCTCATGTTTTCATTCAAAACTCATTTTTTTTGCAAAATTGGAAATTCTACATTTTGAAGATATGTCAGGCATGAGTATATAGATGCTGTACAAGTTCCATGTTCCTAGCTGGACCATCATTCAAGTTACATGAGTTTTTATAATTGTTCCTTTAAGTTTCTCACCTGCGTACCAATGATATCCTGTTAGTAGAGACCGCAGACTAATAATACATTAATCACATCAGGAAAGGTGATAACACAGCAAGTCAAACAGAAAGTTATACTTACCAGATTTGCAAATTCCCCATGCTGGAGACAGGAACATTCATGTGTTGAGACCATGTTAGCATAAAACCTAACATCTGCATCTGAATCACATTGAAGAGTATGGATAGTTTGCAGCAATAGATCCCTATGAGGACTATCTGGATTGGAGAATGTGTCTACATAGAAAAGTAATTACAAATAAGAATATTGCATACCTTCAGATCACTTTAAAAATTAAGTCTGTGCTTTGCGTAAATAAAAACTTATATTTTGACTCTACAGTTATTAAAAAAAATGCTTTATATACATTTGCAAGGTAACATAAATTAGTAGAATAGCTGGAGGCAGTTAAAAATCAGGATTGGCAAGTTTCTTCCACAGCGGAAAAACTGGTCATGTGAAATACAGAAATTGATTTTTAATGCTTACTTCATATTTTTATTGTTAAATCCCAATTTTAGTCACAATAATTCATATATTTCATTTTCTATGTATCTATAAACTCATCTCATTTGCATGCTTGCTTTTTGGTTGCATCACACCTCATGAAAGTAAAAATCAGATTTCCGGAAAAAATTCTGAAGAATGAGAAATGCAAAATTTGTACTACCTCCCCCCCAAAAAAATCACTACAACATAATTAAAAAAATGAAAAGCCCTTTAGACAAAATGAACATATTCAGAGACTGATATTGCTTCTCAGAATATTCTGTTTATATTTGGAAATCAAGGTATTCTGAAGTGCTTGTGTTGTAGAGAGGGATAGCCGATGAATACATACACATACGCAGTTCATTCACATTAATGCGACCACCACCTACTTTCAACGTCAATGTGAAATAACCAATCACAGAAGGCAGATGCCAGCAATTGCAGTGAAGAGTACATAGAGTGTGTCCAAGAGAATCGGAAAACATTGCAATCGCTAGCATAAAATTCAGAAACGGAGCAATTTATTTGACATCCAAAAGGCCATGATCATTGGCTTTCAGGTCAAAGATGGAAGTATTTCTGAAATGGCTAATTTTGTAAACTGTTTGCATGCCTCCATGGTAAAAGTATACAGCACAGGCAAAATGACACTCCAAAATCAGCAACGTGGCCAATGTGGTAACAACACAGGCCATACATGACAGAGGTGAATGACGGCTGAGGAGTTGCATTCAGGCAAACAGATGTGCAACTACCGAGTAACTGACTGACTAGATGAACCAAGGGAACGATGGTTCAGTGAATGGTGTTGAATATCAGGCTCCGCAGATGCCTGGTTAAAACACATATGCTGACTGCAGTTCATTGGTGGCAATGACTAGAATTTGACGCCTACGTACCGCGACTGGACATCCACTGAGTGGCAACACGTGGCTTATCATGTTTTATGCTCCATCGGACAGATGGAGGTTGGCATATACTGCCTGAAATAACGCCGACCAAAAACCGTGCAACAATTGCTGGAGGGGTCCAAGCTGGAGAAGGTAGCATTACGGTCTGGGAAATGTTTTTGTAGCATTCTCGGGGTACACTCATCATTGTGGAAAGCATGATGCATCTGTCCTTGCAGACCACGTCCACACCACTACGTGCAAACTGTTTTTTCTCAGAATTTTAAGGGTGAGCAATTACTTACGACTAAATTAGATACCCATAGTCATTATAGATCTACATGGTCACAGTTAATATTTTTAATTTTTTTTTTAAATATTTGTTGAAAAAGCACTATTAAACCCAATCTAATAACATTTCACAGTTTAAAACACATGTAATTTATGACATTGATTCTTAAATTATATTAGGATAATTACACATTAAAAGCTACAAAACATGCATAGCAATAACACATAACAAAACATTAATGCAGACTTTTAATTTGAAAACTTGAGACATTTTGACAAATTTATATCAATTTCCTTCTGTTTAAGTATCTTTTCTAACAATAAGAAATTTGTTCAAATATGCAAACCAATGTTTCCACTAGTTTCTGCTTCATTTCCTAATTGTTAATGTCTCAACAATATACCTATGAGGCTGTACTTGATCTGGTGGAAGTTTAGTAGTCCAAAACCCCTAACATGTGCAAAGAAAATTATCATCATGTTTGAAAGTAAGTACAAAGTCAGATACAGATTTAGGTAAATCACAGAACTTAGAACATCATAAATTAAAGTTTCTATGCAAACAAAATCATCAACTACAACTTTTGGTTCTGTAACTAAACAGGAACAGTCAACTTCAAATTAAAAATGTAGACTAACAGGTCAGGCCGCTTACACAGTGCTGGTGCAGCAGAATTTTCAGATTTTATTGATGCACCAAGCAACAAATCTAGAAATGGCAAAACTTTTATAATTTTAATTAAACTTTTATAAGCCACTGAGAGCAAAATTTAAGGAAGAACTAAGCAGCAGAATTTAGGCCCACAGAGATTGCATCTTGTAGGAAAATGCCTAGCGTTAAACCTGTGTATGAGGTACCGAGACAAATTAATCTTTTAAATTGTCAATTTTTAATTTATTTATTAATAGAAAAATTTCTTTTTATAGGTGCTTGTCTATGTCATAAGATTAGAAGCATTTTTGATATTTTCCATGCTTGTGTCAAGTGAAAAGAAGAGAAAGGGAAGGTAAACAAACATGTTAAAGACTTCTAGGATCAGATGTTAAAATATTCAAATATTATGTTTTCATTGTTCTTCCCAAAAGTAAGAAATTCATCACAATAAACTTCCTGTAAAATACATTCACGAAAACATTTTTTGTCACATTTTTCTGGAATCTTCTAGAATCATAGCTCTATAAATCATGGTTTCATATCCTTCTTAACTTTTCAAGATGCAATGTCCAAAATCCGAAAGAAAATTTACCTCTACTAATTCTGTAACAGGAAAAAATTTTTTAAAAATCAATTTTACAGAGGAAACTAATATACATTCTGAGACAATTACATGGGGGGGGGGCGGACTCTTACCATGCAAAAATAACGAAGACATTTTGAAATAATTACATACCTATTTTGCTTTTGCTAAGAATTGTTTTGTAAATTGTGCTTTATAGCATTTATTACCTTGTTTATTTTTCAGATTGAAAATATTACAATGGTAAGTCACCAAAATGGAAAGTAATGTCACTTGATATGAGAAGAATAATATGAGAGGGGGAAAAAATGTTTTATCTTAATGTTATTTCTTAAATATAATTTTAATGTATATCATTATTTTAAAGAAATTAATGCTATAATTTTTTTAAAAAAAATCGCAGAAAGATACAAAATTCTCCAAATTAAAAATTTTGTACAAAAACTGATCTTAAAATTGCCCAAATGTTGATATGTTTCCAAAGTTTGAACAGTTTAATAAATGAATTCACATCCCCCAAAGGGTGGGTAAAAACTGTTTAAGAGATCTTCATTGGAAAAAAAGAAATAATTCCAAAATGTTTGTGCTCCACTTCTTGCCCAGAAACTCCAATATCACATCATTTATATTAGAAACAGCAAAAAATTCAAACAATAAGCCATGAAATAAGTACATGTCATTGAATTGCGAAAAATATTCCTACAAAATGCTAATTCATACTCAAATTGGCAGTTGTAAAAACAAAAAAATTTTAGATGATTAAAAATTAAGGACCACAAAATCGATTCCACAAAACCTCAGGACTTTAAAGTGCCATTCACACTGGGACATATCAGAGCTAACGAACACATCTGACACAATCAACACAGCCGATTAGGCACCCCCCAAATTGTCACTGCAAACTCAGTTAAAAAAACTAAACTTCATGTAAAATAGAGCTAGTTGACACGTGGAACTGATCAATTGGAAGAGCATTTCAAATCAGCAGCAGAAGCGCTAAGTTAAATAAACAATATGACTGATGATATGAGCAAAGACTGTTGTCTAATTGCCGAAATCCAGCGACATCCTGTTATATGAGATAATCGACTTAAGAACTACAAAAATAAAGAAAGAATGTGCTTGGATGATGATTTCAGATTGTCTTCATCGGAATAGTAAGTAATTTTCTTTTCCATTTAATACTATTTTTGCATTTAAATTTTGAATCCGGAGAATTAAATTACTGATCAATGATCTCAGATAATATATCTAACTGTATTATAAAATTAGCAATGGAATTAAAAGTAGTGAAAGCAAAGCACAGACAAAAGTGTTAATGTAATATTTTTCTTTCTTCTAAATTTTTCTCATCATAAAAAGAAAGGTACTGTTTATTACCTCAAATAATAAAATGAATCGCATCAACTTTATAAACCTGCACACTCGCTGATCATTTGGAATGAAAATGCTGATAATAATTAAATAATAACAATAAAATATAATAATGAAACATTTTTCCAAGTAATTTTTGATGATTTGAAATTTGTATGTACTAAATAACAGAGAAAACTCTGCAACAAAATACATTTTCATTGTTTCCTGCTCACCACACATATTGGTCGAACCATTAAAAAAAAATCAAGTTTTCACTGTATCGCTTAGATTCTTGGCGAAAGACTGTCTGCTATGAAATGTAAACAAATGAAAGTGCATGCAATCTTCTACTTGACTATTGGCTGTCACTAGTGGATGCTTCCAGGAAGTGTGAGCAGATAGAGCTGTGTTCCATGGGCCAGTTAGCTATGATAGCATCATTGAGTTACAAACCTTGATACTAGTTTGAAGTGCTTAAAACCAGCTGTTTCCTGTTATGACACTTTAAACTCCTGATAATGAATCTACGCCTGAATAGCAAAAATTTCATACACATAGCATTAACCTTGAAGTGTTCCTTTTGATAAAATAAATTTTATTAACTTATCATCGAACATGTGTTCATTCAATTTATTATGAACCCAACAGTATTACTCATTTACGTGATGTACGCAAGCAACAGTATACTTACTCATTTTCCTAGAACTAAGTTCACCACTTTTTTCAAAGATTTTATTTAGAACACACAGGAAAAAGCGATTAAGTTTAAACAAAAGTAATATTAAGTTGCTTCTCTTTGTTAATGGGAAGTGGATTGTGACATCTCAAATATGGATGATATTAACAGTTAATAATTTTCTCATTTAAACTAGCAGAAGTTCTAAAACAAATTTGAAAAATACAAAACTGTTCTCTACAAACCGGAAGATATTTAGTACAGTTCACTATATATATGATTTTGACACATTTGGAGGTTCTGCTATAGCAGCATGAAATATCATTATGTGTTAAATCAAACAACAAAAATCAGCATTATATCTGAAAATTAATATTTGTTCTTGTGTTCTTAAATTAATCTTACATTGACTTCAATTTATTAAAATTTGAACAAATTAATATTCGTTTGGCATATTTTACCTTAACATTATGTGCTTAAGATATTGGATAGGACCAAAAGACTAGCTCATCACAGAGAGGCTCCAATGCATTTAAATAAAAAAACACAGCATACAAATTGTTCCAGAAAACAGTGATACCGTAATATATCTTTATAAATACCTAACTAACTTTTTTAACCATTTCTTACCTAGAGGCCATATATAGACTGCTAAGCACCTTGCAATTGCTATTCGGACATTAGGAACTCTATCCCAACATAAATAGAGTAGCTGTGGTAAAGCATCTTCTGCAAATTGGTCAGGAGGAAGGGAATTTTTAACAACGAATTCTTGGCAAATGTATACGTATCTAGCAAATAAATGATAACATACTAATTGAACATCACGCAAAATTTTGCTTCAATAAAATGTAAAAAAAAAAGTTGAATAAAAAGGCAATTAAATGTATACAAAACACTTACAACTGACGGTGCAGCCATTTTGGAGCCTGAACAAATTTTTCAGCAAGTTCAGTTAAAACTGCCTTTGTCAATGCTGGTGTAGGACTCTGACTCATTCTCTTCATCACAGCAGCCATCTAGCAATATTTATGTATTAAACATGTAAGACATAATCAAACACTCATTAAGAAAATAAAAAAATCTGTGAAACAAAAGCTTATGAAATCAAAGGATATGACAATTACTGCAACACAAAAGTCAAAATACAGAACTTACAACTCGCACTGCAGCCCGACGAACTTCACAGATTTTATCCCTGATCAAAGTTAGAGTAAGAGGCACCAAATGTTCTCGGACGTCTTCAGGTTCAAATAAGTCTGCAACTAACACCAACTGCCTAATAGAGATTAAAAGCTTAGATATTTCTTCCTCTAAGCAGTTTTACAACATACACAAAATAAAACAAACAAACCCCCCCCCCAAAAAAACTTCTCAATGCATTAAAAAAAATTCCTATCCTCATTTCGGCACACTGTTTTGCTCTGTTTATGTAATTACAAGACAACGACTGTTTAAATATGTTAATGTTTATTTATTGCACATGACAGTGATAAAGAAAGAATATAAACTTGCAAAATTTGACACACTGGTTGTTCAGAGAAAATGTCACCCTCTCCCCCGCCCCCCCCAAAAAAAGATTATTTAAATTTTTATATTAAAGTAATTCTTTCTATAGAGTTTATGCATATATCATAGCTAACCTTGAAACCTTAAAACCTCGGAATTTTTTGCTAGAAAACTGGATGGTTTGAGACTACGCAGCACACAATTTCAAAGAAGCTCCAGACTGACTTTAATTAACTTATGTTCAAAATTACATGGTCCAAACTTTAATAATATGGTTCAGGTAATTAAACTATTTGCAAATTAATTCTGATGTAAAATATATCAGTATTTAAATGGACATTGTAAATTTTATGTTCTTTGGCTAATTTCAGTTTTTATTTTTCACTTCTACACTGTTGAATAATTTGAAAAGAACGCTAGAGAGCGCTGATGCCCACGTTGTTGTAGAGTTGAACTAAGGTTTGTTTCTGTTGAAGGTGGCAACCAATCTAAAAATATGCTCTGTACAATTCATTAAAATATTGCTAAAAATGTTAAAAATTTTGTGAACCACCATCACCTGATCTAGAAGCTAATTTCTATATGATTTTTGGAAGCTTTTGTGTGTTTCGATTTGGATTAATGGAAAGTTCATATTCAAGGGACAAAGGAATTCCAAATTAAGGTACGGAAATCTTTAAATCAATTAATTAGTGATTATTTGTGATAAATTAGTAAATATTTATTACTGCTGTCTTGGGTGTATTTAAATTAAGTAAAATGGAAGATAAGTTAGACAGACTGAAACATAAACGTTCCACATTGAGATCGTCTGTTACAAAGTTAAAGTGACTGAAAAAAAATTAAAAATTGAAGTAGAGAAAAATTCGATACAAGAATTACGGGAATTGTATTAATTATTAACCAAAAAGAAAAATAATTTGAAAACGCTTCACGGTGAAATAGAAGAGTTAATGAATGTTAACTTAACTGAAGAAGATTACAGTTTATACGAAGAATATAATGACAAATGTATACTTGCTTGTAGTCAAATTAAGCAGTTTCCAGATTTGGTTATCACAGTTCCACCAATGCGAAATCCCCAAAGTTCTAATTTAAACCAGTCTACTGGTAATGGAATTTTGCAGGTAAGTTCCAGTTCTAGTGGAAATAATATGCAGAAATTACCAAAATTAATGATTGACAAATTTAAGGAAGACCCCAAACAATGAATGAATTTTGGAATAGTTTCAAAAATTTGACAGATAAAAATGAAACGTTCTCAAAAATACAAAAATTTGCATATTTAAAAACCTTCTTAATGGGAAAAGCTTCGAATGTTGTTTCAGGCTTTGAATTAACAGAAAGTAATTATGATAGCTGTGTAGCATAACTAAAAGACAGATATGGTCGAAAAGACTTGATAATTAATTCATTCATGAATAAAATTTTCAATTTAGAAGCTGTTAAAAATTCTGCGAACGTAAAGGCTTTACGTAAATTGTATGACAAAAGTTTCGATTCATAATTTGGAAGCTTTAAAGGTAACTTCTGGCTCATATGGACATTTACTAATTGCAATATTATTAAAAAAGAATTACTAATTCCAATATTATTAAAAAAGAAATATAATGCAGGGAAATTTCAAATCTATTATTAAATGAAAGAGAAAATCATATACCTCCAAAATTCGATCGACCAAAATTTGGAATTAGAAAATATGTAAAAAATATACCACGGCTGCATTTCATACAGCACTTAACCGAAAATGCATCTTCTGTGATAATTTTCACTATCTAAATGCGATGTGAATGTTTCTGATAAATTAGAGAAATTAAGATCCAAAAATCACTACTATTCTTATTTTAAAAAAAATTCATAGTTTAATAAAAAGTGTAGAAACAAAACTAAATAGATTAAATGTGGTGGAATGTATCACAACGAATTGATCTGTACTAATAAATCACCTGCAAATAAAAAGACAGAACAAAGTTATTCCGAAAATGAAATTGAATCTCTAAAACTTAAAATTGATTGCTTCTGTTCCTAAATGTGATAAAAATTATGACTGTAATGACAGGGAAATATTATTACAAATTTGTACTGTTTACGCTTGTTCTAAATATAAATCTAAATTAACTACATTAATTCTTGATCAAGGCAATCACATATCCTTTATAACAAAAAAATTGGCCGACTATTAAAACTTACTCCAGTCCATTATGAAAGACTTCCCATAAGACTTCCCTTGGTGCGACCAAGGCAATGAATTATTCCTATCCAGTTGCGGAAATCGAAATTCAGAATTGAAAACAAAATATTAAAATAAAAAATAAATGTGTGATCTCATATGTTATTTCCTCGGCACCCATCAATGTACCTATTAAGCAAATTGCAGACTTCATGGAGCATTTGGGGTTGTGGATCACCCGATTTCTCTGAACAAAAAAAAATAACACAGGTGTTGATATTAATTGGCGGCGATGAATTCTGGAATTTAGTTTATTTAGAAAGAATTAAAATATCTGAAGGGTTGTACGCAGTCAGTTTTTTATTTGGTTGGATGGCTGCAGGAATTGAGAAGAATAAAACAAATAAAATGTTTTCTGAAAATTTGGCAGTAATGACAAACACTGTTGTGTTGAAATATTTTAGAGATTTTTGGGGAATTAGAACACATGGGAATTAATGATTCTGATTATTATTCCGATATCGACTACAAAATAATAGACCAATTTGAAAGAAATCTGCAATTTAAAAATGGTAGATACAAGGCGAATTCAATCTGGAAATACAGTCCGAATAATCTGGGAAATAATTTTAAGGTAGCAAAGAAATGATTCATGAACCTTCACAATAAATTAACTAAAATTCTGGAGATTTTTCTGGAATAAAAAAATAAC